>CM059564.1:67269435-67815193 GCA_030386875.1 Morinoia aosen | reverse complement strand
CGCGATCAAATCTCCCCGCGATCAAATCTCCCCGCGATCAAATCTCCCCGCGATCAAATCTCCCCGCGATCAAATCTCCCCGCGATCAAATCTCCCCGCGATCAAACCTCCCCGCGATCAAACCTCCCCGCGATCAAACCTCCCCGCGAACAAACCTCCCCGCGAACAAACCTCCCCGCGAACAAACCTCCCCGCGAACAAACCTCCCCGCGAACAAACCTCCCCGCGAACAAATCTCCCCGCGAACAAACCTCCCCGCGAACAAACCTCCCCGCGAACAAACCTCCCCGCGAACAAACCTCCCCGCGAACAAACCTCCCCGCGAACAAACCTCCCCGCGAGCAAACCTCCCCGCGAGCAAACCTCCCCGCGAACAAACCTCCCCGCGAACAAACCTCCCCGCGAACAAACCTCCCCGCGAACAAACCTCCCCGCGACGAGAATAAATCTCGACGAGAATAAATCTCGACGAGAATAAATCTCGACGAGAATAAATCTCGACGAGAATAAATCTCGACGAGAATAAATCTCGACGAGAACAAATCTCGACGAGAACAAATCTCGACGAGAACAAATCTCGACGAGAACAAATCTCGACGAGAACAAATCTCGACGAGAACAAATCTCGACGAGAACAAATCTCGACGAGAACAAATCTCGACGAGAACAAATCTCGACGAGAACAAATCTCGACGAGAACAAATCTCGACGAGAACAAATCTCGACGAGAACAAATCTCGACGAGAACAAATCTCGACGAGAACAAATCTCGACGAGAACAAATCTCGACGAGAACAAATCTCGACGAGAACAAATCTCGACGAGAACAAATCTCGACGAGAACAAATCTCGACGAGAACAAATCTCGACGAGAACAAATCTCGACGAGAACAAATCTCGACGAGAACAAATCTCGACGAGAACAAATCTCGACGAGAACAAATCTCGACGAGAACAAATCTCGACGAGAACAAATCTCGACGAGAACAAATCTCGACGAGAACAAATCTCGACGAGAACAAATCTCGACGAGAACAAATCTCGACGAGAACAAATCTCGACGAGAACAAATCTCGACGAGAACAAATCTCGACGAGAACAAATCTCGACGAGAACAAATCTCGACGAGAACAAATCTCGACGAGAACAAATCTCGACGAGAACAAATCTCGACGAGAACAAATCTCGACGAGAACAAATCTCGACGAGAACAAATCTCGACGAGAACAAATCTCGACGAGAACAAATCTCGACGAGAACAAATCTCGACGAGAACAAATCTCGACGAGAACAAATCTCGACGAGAACAAATCTCGACGAGAACAAATCTCGACGAGAACAAATCTCGACGAGAACAAATCTCGACGAGAACAAATCTCGACGAGAACAAATCTCGACGAGAACAAATCTCGACGAGAACAAATCTCGACGAGAACAAATCTCGACGAGAACAAATCTCGACGAGAACAAATCTCGACGAGAATAAATCTCGACGAGAACAAATCTCGACGAGAACAAATCTCGACGAGAATAAATCTCGACGAGAATAAATCTCGACGAGAATAAATCTCGACGAGAATAAATCTCGACGAGAATAAATCTCGACGAGAATAAATCTCGACGAGAATAAATCTCGACGAGAATAAATCTCGACGAGAATAAATCTCGACGAGAATAAATCTCGACGAGAATAAATCTCGACGAGAATAAATCTCGACGAGAATAAATCTCGACGAGAATAAATCTCGACGAGAATAAATCTCGACGAGAATAAATCTCGACGAGAATAAATCTCGACGAGAATAAATCTCGACGAGAATAAATCTCGACGAGAATAAATCTCGACGAGAATAAATCTCGACGAGAATAAATCTCGACGAGAATAAATCTCGACGAGAATAAATCTCGACGAGAATAAATCTCGACGAGAATAAATCTCGACGAGAATAAATCTCGACGAGAATAAATCTCGACGAGAATAAATCTCGACGAGAATAAATCTCGACGAGAATAAATCTCGACGAGAATAAATCTCGACGAGAATAAATCTCGACGAGAATAAATCTCGACGAGAATAAATCTCGACGAGAATAAATCTCGACGAGAATAAATCTCGACGAGAATAAATCTCGACGAGAATAAATCTCGACGAGAATAAATCTCGACGAGAATAAATCTCGACGAGAATAAATCTCGACGAGAATAAATCTCGACGAGAATAAATCTCGACGAGAATAAATCTCGACGAGAATAAATCTCGACGAGAATAAATCTCGACGAGAATAAATCTCGACGAGAATAAATCTCGACGAGAATAAATCTCGACGAGAATAAATCTCGACGAGAATAAATCTCGACGAGAATAAATCTCGACGAGAATAAATCTCGACGAGAATAAATCTCGACGAGAATAAATCTCGACGAGAATAAATCTCGACGAGAATAAATCTCGACGAGAATAAATCTCGACGAGAATAAATCTCGACGAGAATAAATCTCGACGAGAATAAATCTCGACGAGAATAAATCTCGACGAGAATAAATCTCGACGAGAATAAATCTCGACGAGAATAAATCTCGACGAGAATAAATCTCGACGAGAATAAATCTCGACGAGAATAAATCTCGACGAGAATAAATCTCGACGAGAATAAATCTCGACGAGAATAAATCTCGACGAGAATAAATCTCGACGAGAATAAATCTCGACGAGAATAAATCTCGACGAGAATAAATCTCGACGAGAATAAATCTCGACGAGAATAAATCTCGACGAGAATAAATCTCGACGAGAATAAATCTCGACGAGAATAAATCTCGACGAGAATAAATCTCGACGAGAATAAATCTCGACGAGAATAAATCTCGACGAGAATAAATCTCGACGAGAATAAATCTCGACGAGAATAAATCTCCACGAGAATAAATCTCGACGAGAATAAATCTCGACGAGAATAAATCTCGACGAGAATAAATCTCCACGAGAATAAATCTCGACGAGAATAAATCTCGACGAGAATAAATCTCGACGAGAATAAATCTCCACGAGAATAAATCTCGACGAGAATAAATCTCCACGAGAATAAATCTCCACGAGAATAAATCTCGACGAGAATAAATCTCCACGAGAATAAATCTCCACGAGAATAAATCTCCACGAGAATAAATCTCCACGAGAATAAATCTCCACGAGAATAAATCTCCACGAGAATAAATCTCCACGAGAATAAATCTCCACGAGAATAAATCTTCACGAGAATAAATCTTCACGAGAATAAATCTCCACGAGAATAAATCCCCACGAGAGGTAAATCACGACGACGGTAATCTCCCCCAAGAAACAACCTCCTTAGGAGGGAATTCGCGCGCGGACACACGTGTGTGCGGGGTAAAATCTCCCATAAAAGATCTTTAAATCCCTTCAATTCTGCATGACTAATACTCGTGTATAAGGCTTCAGGGCAAAAATGTAAAGGGTATAAATATTATATTCAAAGTCCGTTTGCGCTTCGTTAATCAATAATTATCACCCAAAAACTAGGTGAAATTCAAGTTCAAGTTACACCACGACTGTAAATTAATGATTATAACTTACTTTAACACAACAAATATGTTCCAAAAGAGGAAGGAAAAAGGCATTGTATATTATGGAATCAAGAGAACAAGGAATTATGTACAAGGTGTGTCCTGCAAACCATGTGCGTAGAAATGGCAAGATTGAAAAAAATTAATGAAACAAGATGAAAGTTAAAGAAGAAAATGATGAATGCTGGAAAAATGGACTGCAGTGATCTGAAAGAAGATTTTCAGTGACATAATACCTGCTCTTTAACAAACGGATGGCTTACCTAACCTACAACTCAAGAACTTGCATCTTCCCCTGGGAACCGGTAATTTTACTTAGATACTCGTATGTTGAATCCTGCCAAGGGAAGTATACCAAGACTATTTCAGTGTCTCTCAGTCGCCATAATTTATACAAAATAACCATTATTTAATAAATTTATGCTGTGAGGGTCCGACCGATTTAGTGTTGTCATTGGTGGCCTGACCTTCTGCCTTTCACACAAAAAGAAATGGACTTTTTGCCTCTCCCCTCAAAACGGGGCAGTTCACGCCCAACCTTCAGCGCCTCAACTTCAAACTTTACATCCTCTGTGTCTTCTAAATTTTACGAACCCTTCTCTACAATTGCCATGCCATTTTAGTGTTAATATGGCGAAGTGAGCTCCCTGGGCTGGCGGTAGCGGTGAGCGCCGCGACTGCGTACTAGCTGCTCTGTGATGGGGTGCCGCGGTTGGATGTGGTATGCCGTGCCGAGTGGAGAAGTCCGCTGCGACCTCCTAAAGCTAGCCCGAGCTATTGGCCGGCTCGACTACCTACGTTGGCATCGTACCGATGGCGCAAAACTTCTGAAAGCAAATGTATTGCTAAATGATGGCTGATCTCTGTATATAAGAGTTGCTAAAATACTGCTGATCTCTAAAAGTAAGAATGGCTAAAATATTGCCAATTGATCAGCTTCTTAGTTATTAATTTTAGAAAAAATTACCTATACTACAATAATATGCTTAGCTCTTTAGCTCAAAACTATCCGCTTCCATGGGACCTTGTTTGACAAAAATGTTTATTCCAGCCCGAGCTCAACCTTCCTACTCGTGTGTGCCGGTGGGCCAGCCGTGGTCCTGCGCTGCCACACCTTCCTGGTTTGGTTCTCCACGACTGGCGAGGGGCAGTTGAGCGGCCGGTGTATATTCGTAATTTTGCAACTATAGTAAATTATATTGCACTAGTGTTAATGCGTTCCGTAACTCGCTATCATTTTCGATACGATTTGCTAAGGTGGCAGAGGGAGACATAGGAACTTGGGTAGATAAGGGGAAATGTAAATAAAAAATGCACGACGAAAATACTCGTGCTGAAGGCTGGCTCAGCCCTCGCTAGAAAGATAATCATACTTACATCGATACAAATCTAAGCCCACAACAGGCTATCGCGACATGTGTTGCTGAGCTTGTGGTAGGAAACCAATTAAGTACGCTGACGAAAACAGACACTAAGTTTAATAGCCCTCTTGAGTGTAGACACAGAATCCTAAACGTAATCCGAAGTAAGTAATCCTAAATAAATTATCCTTATAAAATCCTAAATATTTTTGAGCAGTGTTAAGTCCTCACGATGCGAGATTAGATTAGATGTTAGTTTAAGCCTCTCTATCCGCAAAAATTAAAGATTTTCCAAAGTGAGGACGGAGGAAGGTACCATTTAGTATGGAGATAAGGGAACTCGGAACCTACGCACAAGGTACGTAGAAGCAGGAAGTTACGAAAGAAGTTCAGGAAACAAGATAAAAGTTAAAGAAGAAAGGAGTAGGTGCTGAAAAACAGGACAGCGGTGAACTGAAAAACATAGTCTTTAACATTACAAAAAAAGTATTTTATTTAAATAAAAAGTAGGCCAACCTAACTCTCAGCTCGGGACCTCACATCTCCCCCCTTGGGAGTGCTCATTCCCTTAGATACAATAGTTGTATCCCAGGAGGGGGCCTCAAGATGTGATGTAGCCTAGTTCTTTACATCTTAAATTCCGACTCCACGAACATGTTCACGTTCATCGTTACGATACGCAACACACGCTTAGACATACACGAGTATTATATTACTTTTTATCGAATCGTTAGATTACAGATTAGATCCGCATGCATGTTTTCATGCTGTTATTAATTATCATCCATTATGATACTTATTTCGTTCATGTAAATTATAATGAATTAGTCTTAGGACTATTCAGAAATGTTGTCGGAAAAAAAATTAGCTATGGGTATGAAGAAGCAATTCAAAAACCTAAGTCTCTCCGCGCAGTTTCAACGTAAAATGAAAAGACTACACTCAGGAAGAAAAGACATTAAAAGCAGATAGAAAAACAGATAAAGAAATCCCAAACGTCCACTCAGCAAGTGGAACGTTGCCTGTTAAAAGCATCACAGTGGACAAAGAACTGTCCACTCACTAGGACGCTGGAGTATGAAAAAAGCATGCCGCACAAAGAGAGTTGCAACTTATGAATGCTATGGTTCTTGATACAGTATTAACTAACTGAAATTTAAACGAGAAAAAACTTTATCTCCCATCTGCACAGGTGTTCTTGTTCAAAGATTCCATTTATCTGAACCAGTTAAGCGCTAAACAGCACACCAGCTCCAAGACTGCGGCCGGCACACTCAGCAACCCTCAACCCTCGTGTCAAGCGATAGGTGAGCGGCTCAGCATGTTATTGTATCGTTGATTTTTCTAAAGACTTTCATAAGCTCAGTAATTTTGCCGCTTGTTTTAACTAAAACAAACTTCGTCTTCTGTTTTGTCCTAACTCTACAAATGGGGTTTTAAAGCTATAATAAAATACTAAGATTATATCACCAGCATTTTTGGGTCTCACCTTTGTCTACAGGCTCCTCGGTGGTGAAATTTCTTATCGGCGCTGCGTCTGAAAGTTGTCGACAAAATGTTGTGAATTGGGCAAAAATGACTAAAAACGAATAGTTACTCAGAGCATAAATCAGAATAGATCATGCGTAGAAAATCGGCAGAATTATTAGCCCATACATTTGCTGTCAAATTTTCCTTAGGGGCTATTTGAAGATGTACGCCTTCATTCTTCGTAAAATGAAAAGAATTTTTTTTACTCTGAACATGCAAGAGCCATGAGCTTTGGAGACAATAAATCCTTCTGAAAACTTATCTTTCAAGCGAGCGTCAACATCTCAAATGATTGATTGTTCTACTATTACATTTCTACTATAAATATCGTATTTCAGTTTCAAAACCTCCAAAGAGGAAGCGATTGAGGGAAATGCAAGCTCAAGAAACCTTCCTCCAATCTCCTCTTTACCTCATTCCTCTTCGTTATAGTCACTAGAGGAGCTGTGCTTACTCGGGTGAAAATATCATCAGGGCAGGGCTGGTATGGAAAAACGTCAATTCCTTGTCCTAAGCGCAATGCTTCAGACCTCGCTCCACAGGGCAAACGAATCGTCGGGGAAAACAGTTGAATGAAGTTGAAATTGACCATTAAAATAATCTGAACAGAATCCACCAACTAGTGGATTCGATTCTGGGAAAGGAAATACTCAACTCCCTGGGTGACGGACCTATTCCCTCTACTCCGTAGAGGCTTGCTAGATCAAGGTTCACACCCGCCCCAAAGGTTCACTTCTTGGTGACCTAAATTGTGGAGGTTTTTATTTTCCTTGAGTTTCACTGTGATAATGGTATTTATAACACAGAGCTCCTGTACCCATTTGTGATAACTGTATCTCACGTTAAATAGCAGAAACTTTGTAATTAGGTCTCAGCAGGTACTTATAGACTGCGTATGATCAACAAACCTGGAAGCAAACCGACTTCCACATGCATAGAAGTAGTGCTGCGAGATCAACGTATGATACTTGCAGTATCGTTGTACCGTTAAAAGTATGCTATTGTGCACGATGATAAATTTGAGAAACCAATGCAGAAGTTGAGTATATTGTAACATTAAATTAGTGCTCTGTCTGATTTTTAACTAATTCTGACATACATAGTACAAAAGAATACGACCATAGCATGCTCACTGAAGTTTTTCAAAATGAACTGAAGGTGGTACGCTATCTCTAAACACTCAAACGAAACTCACCCAAGGTGAAGAAGTAAGTAACCGCCAGTAGCAAGAAAGGCACCCAGTTTGTATACCGCGCCATGTTTCTGTAAAGTAAAGATGCTAAGTTGAAAATATCAACTAGAACGTAGGAAAACAATGATTCAATGCAAGGCGTTTTAATGAGTAAATGGTGTAGCAGTAAGCCAGCGACTTCTCAAAAATGACATCGAAACCAAAAGCCACAATGGACCTGCCACGCTAAAGGGCACATGTTAGTTTTTAATTTTGGGTCAGGAGTCAGTGACGTGAGGACCTTGATGACAAAAACTTCATGATTAGCATCTCCTTGAACCATTTTTTATATTAGTTCAGTTATATGCACATACCTGTTCTACCATCCACCCACTGCACCATACACGCATCCTCAAATTTACCACCACAGAGATAAATTTAACACACAAAGATGTTTTAAACAGAACACAGAAAACTAATTGGAATTAAGCGTAGACTGAAAGTGTTTTTTGATCAATGGAATAACTTAATGAGATCTCTCCACAACTAAACTGGAGCAACACAATATTGTTTCTAAGCTAGCTGCGGTCCTAAAAAATGAAAAAATAAGTTTCCTTCATTGAAATTTCAACTTGTTTGTACTAGGCCTTGAATTTGAGGTCTTACAATGTCTTACAATAAATCAACAGTTCTGCCCATTATGAAATACTGGAGTATGAGTGAGATATTTACCAAACATTCATTTCCCTCAAAATAATTGACTGATTTCAAGTTAGTTCGTCTCCCTTACCACAACAAAGATGTTCAAAGAGAGAACGGATGTAGGTACCATTTGGTATGGAGTTGAGAGAACGCGGAATCTATGCTCAACGCGTGTTCTCGCACAGTATCCCGAGTGCATAGAAACAGCATGTTGAGAAGGTAGGTTATGAAGCAAGGTAAAAGTTGAAGGAGAAATTCGGAGGTACTGAAAAACAGGAAAGCAGTGAACTGACAAAAAATTCGGTCGATATTGAGTCTGATGCGCTCAAGGAAATAAAAATTCTGTTCCTAAGAATCACTGAAGGAGCACATTTAAAAACGTTTTACTGGAATGACATTCTGCTCGCTGATGCGTAATTTTCGAGTTATAGGAACGTCGTATATAGAAGTGAAGGAAGAGGCACATAAATATGCTGTAATACGTATTGACGTAACGACGGGTGAAGTAAGGTTAGATAACGCTAGGGTAGTTGAATAAACTAACCTAAACTAACATAAATCAACCCAAAATAGCTTACTTTAACTCACCCAAGTCGATGCTTTTCTTCTCCCGCCAAAAAATGAGCATGTCCTAACCAAAAAGTGAGCGTGTGCCAACAATGGGGCGACTAAGCAACCGACTATATAATGTTATTCCTACCTGAACGTAATTATTGGTGTATCTTGAAAAATACGCATTAGCGAGCAAAGTGTCATTCATGTGAAACGTCTTTAAATGTGTTCTGCTACCGATTCTTGGAAACCAACCAAATTTATAAATTCCGCGTGAGCATTGAACTCAATATCGACCAAAAGGTCTTTAAGAAAACATAAATCCTTTTATTTCAACAAGACGAAGGCCTACCGAACTCTCAACCTTATGACCTCGCATTTTCTCCCCTGACAGCGCTAATTCCCATAGGTACAATAGTTGCATTCCTCCGAGGGGTTCTTATTCCCCAAATTACAAAAGCCTGTGAGCTCAGTTTAGGTAATTGCTTGTTTTTGAACATCAATTTAATTTGAGCGGAAAGACACCGACGTACACACAATCGATACGAACATTTTGTCTGAGCTTCACGATTTAAAATGATAATAATTGGAACAAGCAGCTGCTGCTGCTGCTCTTACACTCGAAACAATTAGCACCTGTTACAAATCGTGTTCCAAGTATGAGTATCAACCAAAACAGCCAACAATTTACACGTTTCTAAATCATTTGAAAGGTACCAGTCAGAGAATTCAGTGTACTCGAGGCAGTACTTTGATACTAACTCAAGCCTGAATCTGAGAGGTCAATTAAGGCATCAGAGGAACCGATGTTATCACAAAAAACAATAGGGGAAAAAAAAGTTGATGTCTAGTCTAGCATACATGTTGCGCCCCTAGATTTAAACTCCTGGGGACATTTGAAAAGTTTGGCGCTCGGATTATTGATTCATTCCGAAGAACACCTCGTCGGGGGAATATTTGAAGCCTTCGCAAAAATTCATGAAACTTCTTGTGTCTTCGATGGCGTCCAGCAATCACAACACCGGAGTTTGAACGCCTGCATCACAACAGATGGACATCATGTTGAACATCTGTTTTAAATACCTATCCTTTTTTGAAAATCTATTTTTTGATATCACAATAATTATAGCTCTTTTTCTGTTTCTTGTGTTCATAATAAAACTGCTCTCCTAACTTCAGCATTTCATTTCCCTGCCACTCTCGAAATACGAATTTTTCTCCAATACGTTTCAAATTCAAGTATTTGTAACTCTCTAACGAAACATTTTAGACCACACAGTTATTGAGTGAAAAGTGTTTATTTCAACGGTTTCAACCTCATGTTGAAGTTGGTTCAACAAATGCTGGTTCCCCTGATGTTTGCATATATATATATATATATATATATATATATATATATATATATATGTATCGACTATCCTTTAATATATAGGAATTTATGAGAATTAGAATCACCTAAAGACACTAGGGTAATTCATCAAATATCGAACAGAAACCACGTGTGTCTAGAAACAACCTTCATAAATCGGTAACTTTTGCTCTGAATAACTGTTGCGGGCCTCAAGATTATTCTTGAACAGTTGCTTTCTTGTTCTGTGACGTCGCTTTAAAGACAACGTAGATTGTTGGAATTTATTTATTGTTCTAAAAATCGAATTCTTTAATAACATAATTTCATCAATATCGAACATGAATCGAACAAGAATTTTAATTCGAACAGGATGGTTTGTCAATTGGTTCTCCTCGTATGGAACATTTGTTAGACTATTAGCACGCCACGTATGGTTTGTCTATGAGTACGCCTCGTATATTTTGTCCATTAATATGCCTCGAATGGTCTATCTATTTGTTCACCTCTGATAGTTTGTCAATTAGTACTCCTCGTATGGAACTTTTGTTTTAGGACGTCCTATATTAAGAAACTTTTTAAAACCCAATATGTTGACATGTATCTCATGTGGCCACTTGGAAAATGAACGTTTTTCTTTCATTCTTTTTCTTCTTTGGTGCACTGGCTTTTCTTGGAAATGCTCGCGGTGGCACAGCGGTTAAGGGATCGGACTTGTATGTTGGAGTCGCGGGTTCGTATCCTGGCGCTGGCGCTGCGATTTTCCCCGTTGGGTATAAGGGAAAGCTCAAGCACAATACCCCACTCGACCCAGGTGTCGGAAATGGGTACCGGCTTTACCGGGGAACCGTCATGGTGTCCTATATATAGTGTTAGTTATAAGACATTTGAAAAACCAATGCTTAAGATCATTTGTATCAGGCTTGATTGGAAATAAAGCATCCCAAAGATGCCGATGTTTGTTTTGTTTGTTTTTTTGAAATAACTGTCTAATTACTTATTTTCAAGATGCATTTGAATGGAGAGTTATCAAAATTTGAATTTGATGTCGATGTTTCATTTGCAGTGTTTGTTGAACCATAATGGTGATCATCAACCTGTGTGACCTTTTTTGGAGTAGAGTGTAAAGCACTCGTCAATGAATTATTATTATTGATGCTTGCATCAATTTTCTTGGCAAGGGATTGATCATCAGTAAATGTAGCCAGACGAATCAATGATGATCTTGAGGGCCTTGGAACACCAGCAGCTGATTGGTAGCCCCTCACCAGAATTCCCATCTTCAACTATTCAATGTTATTATCAAGCGTTAATACAATATTTTAATGAAATAAAACAGGCGTTCAATAGATCGATTCAGTTATTTAAAAGAATTAAGAATCGAAAAGCCTTGTTCGAGGCATAAATTCATGATTTTTAAGGAATTTTGATTCGAACACCTTTGTTCAGTATTTAATACTGACATGAAAAAGGAACTGAATGTCGAACATGGAATCATTATCAAGTTTTTGGCGGAAAAGAAAAAAAATACAGCAACAGAACATCATATGACAACACTACTCTCTAGTTATGACGGGAGGTTGACGGTGACCCAACAACAATTAAACCGTCGCAATTTTCCCGAGGTGCGTAAGATTTTTCGAGTGAAAAAATTCGACCAATTTGTAAGGGTCGTACAAAAAATGCGTTCGCAACCGCTGGTAGCAGTTTGCAGCTCACAGAAATGAGTTTTTATCACTATAATAGGAGTTTTAGATGTAAGATCACTGGCACTGAGCAAGTTTGGATGCTTACTAAATTTATTACGCGCATATTTCCAACGTTGTTCGATAATCAATTCAGTTCGATATTTGATGAATTACCCTATACAATACTGCTCCATATATAGGTACAAGCTTCCTGGGAGCAATGATGATATCTCTATTGAATATTGCGCCTCAGACAAAACTGAGTCAAGAGATTGATAGGTGCATGGTGAAATTCCAGGTAAAGTATCAACTGTTGTCATTAATTCTGAGGCACGGACGACTTGCTCTTGAAATTCACTCGATATCCGGATTCATCGGGCCGAGAGCAAATTTTATTTTCTGTTTATCGGAATTAAAATTTTCTGACAGAATTGTTTGGTTTGTTATTTTATGTTCCAAAATTGATAGTTTCCTAACATCGATAACTCGTATTTCCTGATTACGCTGAAACTAGACGAATCTTCACCGTGAGTTCGTGTTCTGGAAGCCTGCTAAGTAAAAACTAGTTTTCCACCTATTGTTCTCTTATGATTCATCACTGAATGAGTTTCTATCAATGTCTGCAGTTCTACCCCTTATTAATGTTCTGCATTTCTATTTCAACCAAGTTTATCTACATGCACAGTGATATTTTTTTATATTTACACTGGTATAAATTTTCAAAATACGTCTACCAAAAATTTCGCAAAAATTTATTTCCTCTCCAATATTGTTCATAAGCGTGGATGCACAGAGTGGAGATGCGCTTCAAAAAAAACATGCGAACTTTTAATCCTTTACAAAAATTTTAAGTTGTGCACCAACAGTGTTGAAGATCTACCTGCCGAGCGCTACTCATGAGAGTTGCAGAGCGTCCAGGACGGAGTTGTTGCGAAAGTGATATTTTCGCTTCAGTTCTCTCATTAGACGCTGGTGTAATCAGAGGCGCAATATCTCATGGGGCCTGAATACAATTCGAAAATATTGAATTCTTTGTTTTTGAGTGCTTACAAATTCACAAGTCGAAAGCTCCATTGAATAGCACGCAGAATTCATATCGGAAAACATAGAAAACCTTTGTTCTTGTTGATTGACTTGGTTATGTCTGCCTTTTTCAGGTTTTCATCATTGGTCTACAACCAACGCTCCAATTTCTGCAGTATAAATGATTTTACAGATATTTTTTTACAAATACGTTATTTTTGGCTCAGTAAGATTCCATGCTCACATCTCATACATATCCTGTACAATTTCTTTTTAAACAACGCATATTAAAATTAAGAAATATGACGAATCTACAAAACAGATACAAATTTATGTTTTGCGTATGTCAAAGTTCATTATGGATCAGGGTAAATTTAAGACATAATAACTAATTATAGTAGAACTTCTAAGCAGCAAACGCGTAAATTTACTTACTTTGTAGAGTGCCGTGTTTCTGCATGAAATACAGTTAACTGCTCTCCTGGAGTTGTGGCTCTTTTCAACAATATTCTATCACTTCCTACTACAGCCAATATTACATTTTTACTTGAATTTTAATTCTGGTTGCCTAATCTTACGAAAAAAATTAGAAAATTTATCTTCGAGTGATCCAGCAAGACGTTCGTAACAACTGTAGGAATAACATAACACCAGTCACTGTTCACCGTTTGCTCTATATCTCGTTTCGATGGAAAAGTTACCAAAGTTGTTAACGTTGAATACTAACTGCATGCATCTTATTTATTTGCCCATCCAGCATTCTGTTTATGGTTCTTTGCAAGTAAATTTGTTCATTTTATTCGTAATTGTAAGAATATTTGCCGTTTTGTGTATGCCAGAGCTCACTCGAAATGCCAGTTGTAAGACTTAATTTAGAAAGTTTCAATTGTTAAGAGCTTCTAACCAACAATTTTCTTCTTAATGATTCCCTTGTTGAGCTAGCCTGCTTCATTAAAATTTTCCAAATATCATTCTCCTTCAAAACTCCTTGAACTAGAGCAGTGTTTCTTAAAATTTTTGTACTGTTGTCAGTTTACCTCTAACGTAAACTGAAGTCGAGTTTAAAATATCAGTATCTGGTAACTCTCGGCTACTGCGTCATCCTATAGTTGTTCTGGCACAAGAAACGGAAATATTTCACACCGAGGAACATCTAATTCATTATATCATTATGAACGTGAATAATCAAAACCTCAATTCAACCGTAGTAATAGTGTCAATATTTTACCCGAAACATTTGTTGTGTCTTCTTCTGCTCAGGTCCCTTTATAAATGAATTTTGTATAAATTAATTGTATATCTACATGCAGCATAGAAAACGGACAGGGGGTGCGCGACACCACAGTTTGGCAACCACTTATCAGGAGCACGAGATAGAATAATGTTCAGTTTGTGCTTGTCGATCCTATGCTATAGCTACATACTAGCGCCCTTAGGGATTACCGTTAAATTACTTTAGAATTTCTATATTTTGTGCCCACTTTACTCGTCACAGTTTTCATGCCTCCTTTACTATCTCTATGTCTTTTCTTTCTCTTCATTCTAAACTCAATCTTTTTTTGCAGATTACGCCGTGTGAGAACACACCTCTGCAGAGAACCCGTTTCTTCAAGTCGGTACTAAACGGTCGAGTTCGCGCTTTCTTGAAATTGCCGTCGTTGTGGTAGGCGAGTCGGCGATTAAATCATCAAGAGGTTTACATAATCTATCTGAGAATCCATAGAAAAGAATGCCCTTCTATTGTGATTTGCATCACATGAAGCCGAGTCTTATCATTACTTTTCTCTACGTTAAAAGTCAAATCTAAATTGTGTGTTCCTCGTAACCAGAGTTGAGAACAATACATCTCTGTAGTAACAGCTCAAATTGCATTTCATTTCATTGGGCAAATTGCATTACGTAATATGGCATGGCCTTCGAGAGAACTACATCATTGGATCCATATCTGAATCTACCAATAGGCTTCAGTTAACTCCGTTTTTATGTCTTCGCTTTTAGGTCAGTGAATTTTCAACTACCTGTCATTACTTTGCGCCCATTTCTTTTCTTAGTCGCCAAAATTCAAGGTGTGTGAGAGAACAAAACAGAGTGGAGTTTTTGCCACCGACTAATTTAAACTTTCATTAGAATATTTAAAATTTAGATATTCGATCTCATCAAAGGCTACGGACATCTTGCACCAAACGAGATGTCCTAAATCATTCAGGAGTTTGAAAAGTCTATTGTTGTTCTCGGCTATTGATTTTTTTTCATGCAGAGTGGCAGACAACATTGGGACCTGTAGAATCCAATAACAGAAATTCCTGAAAATTTCACTCATTTGAAGCGGTAATATTTAATCTTTGTCTATAAAGAATATTTACATGTAGTGTTCGCAAGCGAGAAAAATTAACCGGATTTTCACCCATAATTTCTGCTAGTAAAAACAAACTGGCTTTGCATAGAACCTTGGCAGATTTGAAGTTTAACTCACTCTTTCTCTAGCCTACTTCAAAAATATCGGTTCAAGACTCTGCAATAAGAATCTTCTGCGCTGATATTAATTCACGGCTAAAATATACAATTTTATTGAAATATGAGGGTTTATGTTTAAAAATAATAGTTCACAATAGATAGAAAATTTTCTACTGAGTACACAAAAAAGTATCTCCAACAACTGGATGCTCTGCGATGCTACATCAAATTTCATTCCAACTTGATCGATTTTCAGGAAAATACATCACGGGTCGGAAAAATATCTAATCTACAATTTATTACACAATTACGTATTTGGCCGACCAGACTAAAAAGATCGTAAATTGTGCAATTGATAATGCATCAAATACTGTACGACGCACACTACTTCAGAAATTGGAGAAGCTTCAGTGGAGCACTGGCGATCTAGTGAGGTGCTCACACACACTGGCGAGGGCTCACTACAGAATCAGTCCCACACGTCATTATTCCAAATAGCCGCCCATCTAATGGGAAGAATCTCAGGTTCACTTCCAATAAACCGCTGGAATAATGCCGCTGCAGGCTAAATAAACCCTTTACAAGCGTCTTTCTTATCGAGAAATTGCGATGAATAATGTACTATCTGTACGTATTGTTAACACAAAAACCTAATTAAATGAATTGACAAGATGCACGTATGACAGATCTGCTTGATCATCAGTAGCGTACAATTCAACGAAACACCAAATTAGAACAGATAACAGGCATTAATTACTTTTAATGAATAAAAGGAAAAAACATGGAAGAAGACGAAGGATCTAATGATTGTTTATAAGCTGAAGGCCATTGTTAAAAGTTCTACGGCAGAGCTTGATCTTCAGCTATTGCCGCAAGGGGACCTCGAGCTGTTGCCGCAAGGGGACCTCGAGCTGTTGCCGCAAGGGGACCTCGAGATGTTGCCGCAAGGGGACCTCGAGCTGTTGCCGCAAGGGGACCTCGAGCTGTTGCCGCAAGGGGACCTCGAGCTGGTACCACAGGGGGACCTCGAGCTGGTGCCACAGGGGGACCTTGAGCTGGTGCCACAGGGGGACCTCGAGCTGGTGCCACAGGGGGACCTCGAGCTGGTACCACAGGGGGACCTCGCGCTGGTACCACAGGGGGACCTCGAGCTGGTACCACAGAGGGACCTCGAGCTGGTGCCACAGGAGGACCTTGAGCTGATGCCACAGGGGGATCACGGGCTGCAGTTTCAGGTGGACCTCGAATTGTCTCCAGTGGATCTTGCGTTATTTGGGGCGCGTCTTCAAGTAATGGAGCCTGTTCACGTGCACGACTTAAATCCTGCATTTCAATTACTACTGCATCGTGAGGCACGTCGTGCCGTCGCGTGTGCTGGAAAACTCCAGCATTTCCCTCAGACAGGAACGCTTCTCTCCCGCTGTCAGACTCTTCTGAAGGTTGACGTTCCAGGAGCGGTTGGGCCTGCTCTGAACTTAGTGTCGCAGTTTGCCCACTGTCTAGTCTCAAATTTTGAGCACTAGCGTCAGTGGAACGCAGCTCTTTTCTGGAATAGCTCTTCGTTCCCTTAGATAACGGATCAGTCATGACGATTCGTCCATGCAATTTATGAAGAGTGAAGCAGACCGTCAACACTACAGTTACAGCCAATAACATACCGATCACGAGAACTGTAGGAAGAAAAAACCCTTCACTGCAATGACATAGATTGCTCCAATTAATGTTTTGTTATCAAGGCATTAAATTTGAATAAATCGATGGATATAGGACAATTTCTCTTTACTAAAGGGCTGGATAACACCCGCTTGAGCAGAGGCTCTATGCAATTGAGGAAGCCATGAAGGTAAAATATATCATGAAAGTACATTAGTTGCGATTGTAAGCTATACATACTCAATAAGAAGCGAAGTGGTGGAGGCTTGGGAAGAAATTTATTCTTAGACAACTGTGTTGTGTTGGGGGTGGTGCTCTTTTCTTCAATTGTTGTGGTCGTGAAAGTCTCTTCATATGTAAATGTTGTCGGCGGCGCCCCAGTCGTCGGCGGCGCCCCAGTCGTCGGCGGCGCCCCAGTCGTCGGCGGCGCCCCAGTCGTCGGCGGCGCCCCAGTCGTCGGCGGCGCCCCAGTCGTCGGCGGCGCCCCAGTCGTCGGCGGCGCCCCAGTCGTCGGCGGCGCCCCAGTCGTCGGCGGCGCCCCAGTCGTCGGCGGCGCCCCAGTCGTCGGCGGCGCCCCAGTCGTCGGCGGCGCCCCAGTCGTCGGCGGCGCCCCAGTCGTCGGCGGCGCCCCAGTCGTCGGCGGCGCCCCAGTCGTCGGCGGCGCCCCAGTCGTCGGCGGCGCCCCAGTCGTCGGCGGCGCCCCAGTCGTCGGCGGCGCCCCAGTCGTCGGCGGCGCCCCAGTCGTCGGCGGCGCCCCAGTCGTCGGTACCAAACCCAAGTCCACAAAGGTCTTGTGCACGTCTTGCCTAATTCTCTTGGGCCAATCTCTTCTTTCATTTGCGGCCATGATGGCCTGATCAATATCTGTGGTTAAACAACCATTTGTCAGGACCTTCAAATTTCAACAGAGGAAACAAGCTTCTCTCTGTTCGGACAAATACCATGCTCCTCGTTCGTGAGTTAGAGAAACTCTGATTTTGTACTGTATGAGATGGATTCAATCAAGACAATTTTCTCCGACCCGATATCAGTTGAATAAAAAACTTTACAGTTGAAAACGTACAAGATAACGTAAATTCAGCCCTGTTACATCTCACGAATTATTGAACAGGGTTTAAATTGAAGCTAACATGTGTTTTATTATACTCACTTTGTTTCCTTAGCTTATTCTTGAAACTTTGCATCCATTTCATCATATCAGCCATATCCCGTTCCAAGGCAGCTTTGCTTTCCGCTGCACAACAAGGCAGAACGTTCAAATGGCAGAACGAGCAGGAAAAAAATCCAGATATTCCCCACACAACATCAAACTGAGACTGCCGCATCTCTGGACGAACGAGAAGAAATTAATGCAACATGGTCGTCCTAGCACCACTCCTTTTCGGAGAACATTCCTATGCTCACCAAGTTGCACACGGTCACCGCATGCCTGAGCAGGTATACAGAGGTTCTCAGTGCTACCTTAATATACTGATATTTAGAACCAATATGAGTTCTTCGCGATTCTATACTAGCAAATTTTTCAGTAAATACGCGTCTCGTCTAGCAAGAGTTTCTTTTCCAATTTCTCAGCCTTACGGAATTTTTCCAGCTCATCACGCGTTAAAAGACAAAGAAAATCGCTTATCTTCACTGAAACACTCGCTACAAAATTTGATATCACTATTTATAAAAACAGCGTTTTGATGTACGAACATCAACATCATCAGGCTGAAAAATACAGAGTAAATTTTACAGTCACAGTACTAAGAAATGTAAATCAAATGCAATAACAGAATCAGACGATATAAAAAACACTAACAGATCACATTGCTGGATGGATATAGAGGCAAATAATCTGTACAATAGGAATACTGATCTCTAGATGACTAGCTGGTATTGAACAACAGTTACATGTTTACAGCAACAGAGGCAAGGGCAAAGTGATCGATCAAGCGGGTTTTTTAGACTTTTAAGCTACATTCGTATTGAATAGTTTTAGAGTAAAAAATCGAGAGTGCTTTCATTGAGGGACGGTTTAAATTTATGGATATGTAAGGCTTCTATTAATTGAATATGTTCTTTTTTAACTACATAATATAAAAATTTGGTATTTGAATAAAGATCTTCATTCGAGGGCTTAGAACTATGTTCAACACGAAAGTGATTAAAAATAGAACCTTGTACTAGTGCGCAGTTAAACTTTGTTTCAGGATCATTCTAGTCATGCCAATGTAACTTTCATTAAGACTTACATTCTCTTCCATCACATTCGAACTCAAATCACATTGCCCTTCTCTAGGTCAATGACCCTGGACCTGGAAATATTATTCTTTACTACAAGATCACTGATTTTGCGATTTTTATAGTAATAACATAGTTTAATAACAGTTCTGGATCTATGGGTTTTACAAAATTTTTAGCAATATTTATGAAAAATCGTTCGTCAATTTTGTAGTTCTTGTGCATTTTATTTTTATAGAATACATTGACATAACGTGTACAAGGTCCAGGATTATTATTACTGCTCAAAATTCGGTTAAGAAAGTTGTTGATTATCTTGTCAACCCCAGTATTAGGAAAATTGTTATTTATTAGCAACCTTTCAACTCGAAGAATTTCTGAATGAAAACTTGCCCAACTACTGCAAACCTTATGAGCTCTATTTAATAAAGTGCGAAAAACGCCCTCTTTGTATACCTGTGGAGCATCACAATCGTAATTAATAGCATCACCAGCATGAGAAGGCTGTACGTAGACGGACCTCTGGAAAGCACGCTGCGAAGCTTCAACCAATACATCCAAGAGCATTGTGCAAGTCAGAATACAAAAGGATAAGAGACACGGACTTGTCCGAAATAAGGCTGTCATACTCAGCAACCCTCACGTCAAGCGGTGAGTAACCCTCAACCCTCGCGTCCAAGAGGAAAAAAAATTTGAGAAAAATGAACAACCTCAGTAGTTCATTTAAAATCTATTTAAAGGAATGTATTTTTCCTTACGTCCCCACGACTCACTATTTGATCTAGTGTTCCCTTGACATGCTGGTTGCGATATGAGCCGCTGGCGTACACAGAGAATTTTCGTAACGCTGCTGACTAACCCGTAGTCACAAATTCGTGCATACTTGAACAAAGCTAGCTGAAAGCACGATCCAGTTAGTTTTGACTTTTTAAAAATTTCTGACTATGATTTATTTAAATTTGGCTTGAATGTAGTACTTAAGTTAAGCCCATCGCGGTCAACGTGTTAAAATCCTAAAATTCTTCGTCACCTGAGGCAGTCTCATTCCTCACCTTCAGACAACGACGCGCTGTCATTGTTTACCGGCGCTGCTTCTGAAACTGTCAAGTGCACAAGATGAGTAGCAAGATCTTAAAGCAGAGATGACCGGGGAAACATTTAAAAAGTTCTGAGCTGTATAACATTCTTGAAGATATTTAATCGTCTGCTTTCCTTACACCGCTCCGAAGTTGCGTCTCCTCGTCTTACTTGAAATAAAAAATGTATCATAGTACACATAACATGCAAAGGCCGTGAAGTGCCGAGCTCAGGCCTATCACTTGAAACACTTGTGTTCAATTAAAACTAAAATAAATATTTGAAAACGATAGTGTATCACCCAGAGCTGCTAATATAGTCAAATCGTCATTTATGCAGAACTCCAGAGTGACGGACTCGCTCGAGACTGCAACTTGACGGCAATATGGGCCCAGAGGGACGCGGTGTGCCCGCACCCCAGAGGGACGCGGTGTGCCCGCACCCCAGAGGGACGCGGTGTGCCCGCACCCCAGAGGGACGCGGTGTGCCCGCACCCCAGAGGGACGCGGTGTGCCCGCACCCCAGAGGGACGCGGTGTGCCCGCACCCCAGAGGGACGCGGTGTGCCCGCACCCCAGAGGGACGCGGTGTGCCCGCACCCCAGAGGGACGCGGTGTGCCCGCACCCCAGAGGGACACGGTATGCCCACACCCCAGAGGGACACGGTATGCCCACACCCCAGAGGTGAAATGAATTCTAGAGGCATAATCCCTTCCACATCACCGCCCGAACGCAGGAGTCCATGCTGCTGAGTGGCTAAACTCGTTTGCGATCATTGTTGTATTGACCTCCGAGTGACAGTCTAATGCATGCAGATCTGAAGCTTATTCGCTCTATACAGCATCAGCCAATACAATTTTCTCAACGCTATTTTCATTACTTTGTAATTAAAAGGTATCCAAATATTGAGCTAGAGCAATTTCGGCTAAATGGGAAGGAAATGACACTGCATTTCTCAAAGAAGCATGTTACATTATTGAATAACGGTTAGAGAATTAAATTACATCAATTGGTTTAAGCCTTCCTACATGTGGAAAAAGAGTTCCCATGGCAGAAAGCAGAAATGCATCAGTTAGTATAGAATTAAGGAAACGGAGAATCAATGTACAAGATATCTACCACGCGCTGTGTAGAGAAACGGTACGATTGAAAGAATTTTACAGAGTGATTTTTTAAAATGAGGTCCAGAACATATTTAAGAACTATGATTGAATTAATTTTGATAACGTATTTATGAAATTCTGAAAAATCCTAATTTCATTGGACATGTTTGTAACCAAGATACATAGTCTGGCATAAAAGCTACGTTCAACTTAAAAAATAATTCGGTTTTAGCGTTACGCCAAAAATGACCAGCTGGGCAAAAGAACAGCTTATCTTCATAACAACAGCCTACTCCAAACAAGAATGGATTTTTTGTACTGTGGCTACTTAATAGATATAATCGTGAAAAATTAAAACCTACACCGACTTCCCTCTGGGAGCATCCATCAAGGAAGTAACCCAGCGAAGTGGATCTGACATCACCAGCGCCGTAATGACAGCCTGACTAATCGTTACGATTTTTCTCTGCATTGAGAGGGGCGGCACAGGATATTTTGATCAAAAATAAACAGAATATAATGATTTTTCAGGATTTCATAGATATTTTGTGTACTATACCCATTCAGTAATACAGGGCTTATAGAATTTTTCTTAGACTCCATATTTAAGAAACGAAACAAGAGTCGAAAATAGTAACAAGTGCTCAAAAAATTATAGCAATGAGCCTAATAAAGAGGGTCTGGGAATAAAATTATAATATTCTTGTCACGATTTTAGTTCACGACTCATCTATGAAGACGATTTTAAGTGAGGGATGAGGAGGAACATTTGGTGCAGACTGTAGATAACTGGCAAAATACGCACGAGATGAATGCCTTCAGAGTATATACTCTTCACTTTAAAATAGCATGTTAGGAAGCAATTGGAAGGAAAGATGAATGAAATACAAAAATGACGTGACTTGATTTTATAAATACATTATATGAAATATATATACAAATAAACTGAACGAAAGTACGCTCAAATGATAGAAATTCCGAAGGTCTATGAACAGATGATGTAATCTAATACTATCCTCCCAGGGAACGCCATTTCAAATAATATATGATAGATAATCCTAACTAACCAAAGACAATCACCTATTCTAAGCTTCCTGAGGAGGTTCGTAATAAAAACAAGAAAGCTCTATTTCAACAAAAGGGAGACCTACCTGACCTAAAGCTCGACTCGAGCCATTTCCTATTAGATAGCCATTTCTCAATGAATGGTTGTATTTCCCTGAAAGATTAGATTAGATTATAAGTTAGTTTAAGCCTCCCTAACTGCTGCAAAAATAGAGCGTATCGAAGAGAGGAAGGAGGAATGCACCATTTAGTATGGAGATAAGAAAATGAGGAATCTATGCAGAAAGGGCATAGAAACAGTAAGATGGGAAAGAAGTTCATGAAATAAGATAAAAGTTGAAGAAGAAAGTCAGAGGTGCTGAAAAACAGGACAGTAGTGAACCGAAAAAAGGTGGTCCTTAACATAACAAAAAACCGTATATTTCAACAAAAAGAAGGCCTACCTAACTGTCAGCTCGGGCCCTCACATTTTTCCCCTGGGAGCGCTAATTCCCATAGATACAATAGTTGTATCCCCCTGAGGGGATTTCCCTGAAAGAAAAGACGTGTCGAAATAGATCATGACTTGAACAGTGATCACCGCTTAATTAAGGAATTTATTCTGAGAGGGCAGACGATGAAAGAGGGAAAGAAATTAAACTTCAATTTTTGAGCCCAAGAGATGAAAAAAGGAGTCAGAAAGCCTACACCTGGTGAGAACAATTTTGAAAGTTCCAGTGACAAAGATGTACCAAAGATTACTAAAAGTTTTTATTCATTGAAAGCTGCCAATGTACGGACAATGGCATTTGTTCTCCTATCGACTCACATGCAAGGAACCACTTGACTTGATTGAGCAAGAAGTATGTTAAGCGAGATTTCACTCAAGTTACATAGATAGACAAACGTGGGACCTTGGTCGATGGGCGTGAATGGTGGGCAGCAGCGTGAGCATTGTGAGCATGTGAGTGGAAGAGATTTTTTTGGCTGCCATGCTGAGAAACCAAAAAATAGCACCTTGTTGAAAATATTTTGGGCAAGATGAATATTAAATAACTGGTCAGTTTTTAGAAAAATGAGCAACTTGCTGCTAGCAAAGCAATTAAAGCTCATGTCTGAGCAGATCTCGCTCTTCAACATGTATCTAATTTTGCTAAATTATTTTTGAAAGGAAGGGGATTGTTAAATTTAATGTTATTGACTGACCGCTGGACATCGCTAATAGCAGCTATTAAAAATGAAGGTTAATGTTACTGAGATGCAATTAATCGAATTTAATTTTTTTTTGCCTGTATCATGGTAATTACATCGAAATTAACAACTTTTCATCTATGCAATTTTTGAGGCAAATGAGTATTTAACGAGCTATAGCGATAAATTACTGACCGCAACTCCAGTGTTTGAAGCGGGAAGTAATTCAAGGAGCGCGTCGGACGGCAACACTGCAATGCCGTCTCGCTTCCCGCGCGCTCGTCATCAAAGACGAAACCAAGCCTACCGCTATATCTCGTTAAATACTCATTTGACGAAAAAAGTGTATAGAAGAAAAGTTGTTTATTTTGATGTTACCATGATTCAAGCAACAAAAATTCGAAAATCGACGAGTAGCTGTTTATTCGAGCACATTTGTCATCACAGACGAAAATTAACATACCGCTATAACTCGGTAAATACTCATTTGCCCTAAAAAGTCCATGGAAGAAAAGTTGTTTATTTCGATATAATTGATGTTTTGGGCAAAAAAATTCGAAATTCTATTAGTTGCATCTCAGTAACATTAACCAAAATGATTATTGCAGGTAAACCAATTCCTAAGTAGGCAGTACACTAACATTAATGAACGTTTTGAATGCAATGGAAAATGCTAGCAAATGATGGCATCATTTGGCTGCGAAAAATTGGTTGAAATGATTCATAAAAAAGCTATTCTTTAAAACATAGGAGAAATTAAATGAGAATGTGATTGTGTTGGGTCAGCACAGTTAGTTTACGCCGAGGCTCCTGAAATAGGAACAATGGTTAAGTAAAGTATTATTAGATGTTTTAATTCAAAATTGTAATTTTGCATTCCTATTTTGCTCACTTGTGAGCCACGCAAAGTAACGTTTTACACAAATATTTTTTTTTAGAACAGAGTGTCATTCAAGTCCTCTAATCATACATTTAAAAAACTATTTGAAATGCACATTAAACCCATACGTTGACATTTTTAATTGTACATGTGGTGCTTGTAGCTATGTATCGCAGATATTTAATAATCAGGCGTGAACAATTCTTACAGTCGTTTTCTTTTTACAAAAAACATCCAATTTAGGTTATTACGAAAGATCCAAGTACAACGCAACAAAATTACACAACCAAAATATAACATTTAAAAGCTTTAGGAACAACTCATAAGTTGAAACTATGGGCTTCGACAGGAGCTCTGCCTATCTTTTTATAAATTTAGATACATATATCACAGAAAAAATAGGTACTAGTGGGTTATGTCACCACTTTCAATTTATGGTTTTCTTTTGATGTTAACACATTCATTGCGGTATGATCCACCGGTGGGTGGTAGTTAGGTTTTTCCTGCTGCGAAACGACCCATCGATGAGTCGTTTTCAAAAATTCTAACAACCTTTCTAAATTAATGGTATTTAACGAGCCCAGTTAATGTTTGATATTTACAAATTAGTCGTTTTTGACATTAAATTTAAGTTGATTATTGAACTTCAGTTTAACCCATCGCCACTAACATGTTAAGGTAAGGTTAAGTTTTGGCCAGAGATTCATTTTGGCCTGAAATAAAAATTTAGATAAAAAATAAAAATTATTAATTTATTTGAGCTAGGCCAACTTGACTCAGCCATAACATCAAAACGAAACCATGAATTATCACGTTCTCCTCGTTTTCGCGACTGTTATCGGATGTTTTAGTTAGGTTGTGAGTAGCAGAATTGGGAAATCGACTCGACTGCTTTAGTATATATATATTCTTTCTAATATACATGAAATATACCATTGTACCATAATATTTTACTTCGTATGATACGCATTTTTTAGAAAGGTCGCGAAACAGATGAAGTGTTATTCATTTATACCGGAACGTGAATGAGTATTTTACATGTTGGTGCGCGGGGAACGTGTTAAGAGTGATGGCAGATAACCCACACGTTCCAAAAACTATTCCGAACACGTACTAAACAGTTAAATGCGGCAGATTGCCTCCAGCCCCAAATCATTTTCACCTCAATGTGCTTAGTTACCTCGATTTTTGAGCATTTCAACGTAACTCACCCGAGTAGAAGATGCAAATAACCACCAGCAACAGGAGAGGCACCCAGCCCGCACAATCTGCCATGTTGATGCCGGACGAACCCAACGTTGACGTGGGATTCAGCTGAGAGCAATGACCAACTCGTTGTTTGATTGGTTATAATATCAGTGTCTGCTGAAGAGGAGAAAATTATTTCTTATAATGCGAGAAGTCTCAAAGGTAAGGGAAATGTCTGTAAATCTCTCAAGTCCAAGGTGAAATCGAAATTTTCCACCGGTTTTCCACGCTCAATTAGTGCGCGTCCGGGATTAGTTTTAGGTTAGTATCTGATACCAACGTGATGTGGCAGATAACATACATCCGACTAAACCTCGAAGCGTTTTCTGTAAATGCTTTCAATTACACATATACACCCAGGCTTCCATCCACCCACCTATCCGGTCAATGTGAAGCGTGATGTGATCAAAGGAAATGGGAATTGTATTCCCAAGAATCACTATAGGAACCCATTCAAGAACGTTTAACATGAATGACATTCTGCTCGCTGATGCGTTATTTTAGAATTATTCAGCTTTAAAGTTATAGGTGAAATCGCTTTCCCGCGCAAAATGTACAACACAGAGTACGACCAGGTTGGGTCGGGAAATGCAAAGTTCGGGTGATGAGGTGTTAAAGTTTTCACCAGAACTTCGTAGAAATGAAAGAATGCTAGAAATTGTTAATAAAATAATAATAAATATTGTTATCAGTCAATAACACAAAAAAGTTAACGTACTATTTTTCGTACTTGGTGCTTTTGACGTTTTTTTAGTCATTATTACGTCGTCACCTTTACAGTCAGCTCATAGATGGCGCTACCCGGTACGGCCGCCGCCATCATGGAGCAGATGTAAACACGATTGTTGACGTGACCTTAATGGGTTGCTTTCAACCTTTATTTATAATTTTCACTAGAAGAACTGTGGCTTCCCCTGACGACCCAACCTTTTTACGTTTGTAATAGGGGGTTAGATTCCGTTATTAATTTAATTAGCTTCCGTTTTTAATTAAATTCCGCTTGGTGCACCCGCTCCCTTGGCACGCGAAAGCCAAGTTCAAAGTTGAATAATTCTAAAATAACGCATCAGCAAGCAGAAAGTCATTCATGTAAAATGTTCTTAAATGGGTTCCTTTAGTGTTTCTTGAAAATAAAATTCCCATTTCCTTTGATCACATCACGCTTCACATTGACCACCTATCTTAGCGTGTATGCACTGTCAACCTAATTATACCAGACGTTTGAAAAACTCACAAAGAGCTTCAATAAAAAAGTTGAAGAGCCCTTTCAAAGCTGCGCTGGGTAAATGTGGAGGAGAGATCCATTATCGATTTCCCTGTTTTTGGTGACTAAACATAGTTAGTTAGATCGAAATAAACAAGTTTTCTTCTAAGTACTTTCTGTCTAAACTAAGTATTTCACGAGTTATAGCGGTAAATTAGTTACCGCAACTCTAGTGTTTGAAACGGGAAGTAATTCATCAAGCGCGTCGTATGGTAAGACTGCAATGGACGCTCCCTTCCGACGCGCTCGAATGATCGAGCACGTTCCCGCCATCTAAGATGAAAGTTAACCCACCGCTATAACTCGTTATTTTTGGGTGATAATTTCTATTGTGATATTACCTAAAAAATCCTAGAAGTGGGTTCAGGCTCCGTAAGCTCCGCGGGGTGAGCTAATAATAAATTACGAAGTATTCAAACGTACTCTAACATCTCAATCGCGCAAAAAAATAATTCCTACCGTTCTAACTCGTAAAATACTTATTTGCCGCAGAAAGTGTATGGAAGAAAAGTAGTTTAGGGCAATATTTATTTTAGGTGCTGCACGGAAATTAAAAATGTCGTTGCTCAGAATCACTAAAAGAGCACATTTAAAAACCTTTTACACGAATGACTTTCTGCTCGCTGATGCGTTACTTTTGAATAATTGTAATTTGAAGTTGGCGCCGGCGCGCGCGCGCCGGCGCCGTAATTTAGTTAATAAGGGTAGCTAACCCGCCTATTACACACGTAAAGAGGTTGGGTCGTAAGGGTTAGCCACAGTTCTTCTAGTGAAAATTGTAAATAAAGATTGTAACCGACCCATTACGTCGAATGATCGAGTGTGTGCAAGCGCGCACCGCTGCTTCGACGTGTGCCAAACCGGTTACGCACTTTCCCTGTACATGCGTCAGTACGTACGTTAATGCCACGCCTGGGTGCGACTCTGGCGCAGTGCGCTGCTTACTCAGCACTTTGACTCTATAAGTACTAGGTGTGCGACTTCTAGAAGCGCATTTGGTCTCCTGTATTCTCTATACCAAGTACAACGGAAGCTCTTCATCGCCTTTTACTAAACCCCCCGACCGTGACAGACGTAACTGGCAGCCTTGACATGACCGCAGGTCCGTAACTTCAACCCCGGTATATCGTGGGTTAGACGTATCTGGGAACATTCGAAACAAGTCTTTCGCATCGACAATATAACTCGTCATCTCATTAACCATGTTTACGCATAGTAGAATTTCAATTGATTAATAATTTCCACTAAAAGAACTGTGGCTACCCCTCACGACCCAACCTCTTTACGTTTGTAATAGGGGCGCCCGCGCCAACTTCAAAGTTCAATAATTCGAAAATAACGCATCAGCGAGCACAATGTCATTCGTGTAAAAGGTCTTATAATGTGTTCCTTTATTGATTATTTGCCCCCAAATTATTAATTTCCGTGCAGCACCTAAAATAAATATTGACCGTAGTTTATTTCGATGTTAATACCATGATTCAAGCAAAAAAAATTCGAAAATCGATTAGGTACTGTTTATGCAATTGCACTCGTCATCAAAGACGAAAATTAACATACCGCAATAACTCGTAAAATCCTCATTTAAAGTGCATAGAAGAAAACTTGTTTATTTTGGGTAAATCTGAAGGAGTTGACAGTTGTCGATTTTGCAAATTGTAATGGCTAAACATGGTTAATGACACCAAAATAAACAAGTTTTCTTCTATGCACTTTTCGTCTCAAGTGAGTATTTTATTAGTTATAGCGGTAAATGACTTACCGCAACTCCAGTCTTTGAAGCGGAAAGAAATTCTTTGATCGAGTTGTATGGCAATACTGCAATGGCGTCTCGCTTCCAGCGCTCTGTCTTGAAAGACGAAACCAAACCTACCGCTATACCTCGTTAAATACTCATTTGACGAAAAAAGTGTATAGAAGAAAAGTTGTTTATTTCGATGTTATTACCATGTTTCAAGCAACAAAAATTCGAAAATCGATGAGTAGCTGTTTATTCGAGCGCATTCGTCATCGATGACGAAACTAAACTTACCGCTATAAATCGTAAAATACTCATTTGAGACGAAAAGTGCATAGAAGAAAACGGTAAATCTGAAGGAGATGACAGTTGTCGATTTTGTAAATTTCGATGCCTTAGCATAGTTAATTAGATCGAAATAAACAAGTTTTCTTCTATGCACTTTTTGTCTCAAATGAGTATTTTATTAGTTATAGCGGTAAATGACTTACCGCAACTCCAGTCTTTGAAGCGGAAAGAAATTCTTGGATCGAGTTGTATGGCAATACTGCAATGGCGTCTCGCTTCCAGCGCTCTGTCTTGAAAGACGAAACCAAACCTACCGCTATACCTCGTTAAATACTCATTTGACGAAAAAAGTGTTTTGAATAAAAGTTGTTTATTTCGATGTTATTACCATGTTTCAAGCAACAAAAATTCGAAAATCGATGAGTAGCTGTTTATTCGAGCGCATTCGTCATCAATGACGAAACTAAACTTATTGCTATAAATCGTAAAATACTCATTTGAGACGAAAAAAGAATAGAAGAAAACTTGTTTATTTTGATTCAATTAATTAGGTTCAGGCACCAAAAAGTGGAAAATCGACAACTGTCATCTCCTTCAGATTTACCTTATTTTGATCTAATTAACTATGTTTCGGCACCGAAAAGTGGAAAATCGATTATGGTCCTCTAGTCCACAAATACCAGTGATTCTTCGATACACAATTGTCAATTTCCGTGAGCGCATTAATCTCAACATCGACCATTAATGCTCTTTTTGAAGAGGATATCTAGGGTTATCCTTTACTGAACGCGATGAAACTCGTACACGGTAGACAAAGAGGAACCGACTCTCCTAGTTCCTTTTAAAAGTATACTACCAGCTATAAAAGTTAAGGATTTTTGTAGAATACACAAATACTGCACTTAACCTCACCACTATTCCCGCTCTGTATGTATGTACTGTGGATATATGTATCAAAAATGGAACACTACCTGATACGCAATAAATTCAGATTATTCAATTCATTCTAACCATCCATCACAAATTGAAAACACTTCGGGCAGCACTGGAATGCGATCTGTAGCCCTACTGCCCTAGCTCTACTTGTCCGCCGGTGCTTCAAGAACAAACGACTTCTCAGAAGAAGAATAGAAATTCCGCTCTGAAAAGAAACACATTGTTTCGACAACCAAGTTGTATTATTCCCTTAATCGGATATTAGTGCAGTTAATTCGTATGTGTAGTAAATTTTTTAACTCGAAAATTTAGTCCGTAATATTATTTCCGAAGCTTTAGGTTTGAATTTGTTCCACCCCTCACACGTTGCCACAGAACCTTGTATCCTACTTCGTCCATCTTGCAATGAAAGCTGACGGTTGAATACTAAATTTAATTTTACATCGGGATCAAATTACGTACAAGATTGAGGTACATGCGGGTTTGAAATTTTCAAAAAATAAGAACAGCTCTTTTGTAATCAGGAAAACCCGCGAGTTGACTCACACGACTTTCGCGGTATATTCAAGTACCAAATCGGCCGCTGTTTCCATTCCGGGAGTAAAAATCGTACTTCAAAATTATTTGAACCCTTGAAAATAGTTCTGGAATAAACATTGAACTTCAGAGATATCAACAGGTTTGAAGGAAAATGCATCTGTTACAATTATTTGGCATTCATTTTCCAGAATATCCACGTGATTCCTGCCACATAATTTGTGGATCTTTTCCAGGTCAGCCCCGCCACTAATGGATGATATGAATTCATTTCCTTGCAACTTTTTAAATAATGCACCTATTGACTTCAAATTACCCTCAAACCAGAAAAAGTTATAATCTTTCGTTTGAGATTAATCTGAAGCCGACAGATGTATTATTTCAAAAGTTGCATGTAAATGAACTTATGTGTTGCATTAGTGACGGGGCTTATCTGGAAAATATCCTAACTTGTGGCTTGTGGTTCATATTTCTTTCTCACTTAGCCTAATAAAGGCATTTTTACTTTTATTCCAATCGTTTGTATAACGGTCAAGATTTTACCACAACGAATGCAATATAATTCCAGAACATCACTTCCTAACGTTAAATAAAATGGTATTTTCATCTTGATTTACTAATCGTATCAATAAACTCCTGGAAAAACAAGGACTTTCAGCAAGTCAGTAGACACGTAGTCATTGCAGTACCCCTTCTAATAAATTTAACGTTTGCTCGCCTCCATTGTGAACTACAATAATTCTCGAGAAAATGTTGTAAACTATAATAACCTAATCTCAAGCATATTCAAGTAAAGAATTCCAAACAAATGGGAGACAGAATTCCAAACAAATGGGAGACAGAATTCCAAAATACAGCAGTGTGTATTTTGTTCGTAGGAAAGACGAAATACTCTCAAATTATACTGATATTCCTACTTATCGTACTTGCAAATCTCACTGCTTGTTCAGTGAAAATCACTAATAGCCCACGCTCTGACGTATTTCACGCAGCGAATTGTTCAGGCCTAATAAATAATCCTAACTACGCACAAAAACGATCCAGTGTACGCATGTTCAAATTTCAGGAATCATCCCACGTATTTCATATTTTTAAAGCGTATTTCCCAAAGTATTCACTCCTCATTCATTATTATTCTCAACCTATGAGTTTTGATTAAATATTCATTTACTCAATCAAGTCAGAATGGAAAAACTCTCACATCGTATTTCAATTTCTAGAAATTATTTTTTTGTGTAATAAACCCGTCAAAAGTTCACGAATACTGTTTGCAAACTTGGGCGTTTGGTCTAAAATCGAGAAATCAATCGAGATTTTCTTCGATCTTACAAAGGTTTTCTTGCATGGCGCATATTTGGTAGATACTATCAGCCTGAATAATAATAATAATAATAATAATAATAATAATAATAATAAACTCGGTTAACGACAACTTCGGTCAGGCATCAGCGTGAAGGTATATTTCTGAATTGTGTGCGATCAAAAGTTACGTATAGTTGATGTTGTGCGCACTGTGCATCGTATCATTTACAGACGATTTACCATCAAAGACTGAGTGGAGCTAGCAGAGTCTGGAAACCTAAACGTGGTCGGTGTCAACACACAACTGTTTTAGGCGTGCGTTATCTTTGGACTAAGATTAACGGTGTATCATGGCAACATATATACAGTACATTTTTCAAAATTTCGGCGTGTGTGTATACCTAACTTAGAACCACTATCAAATGGCAAGCTGAATGCACATCAATTGAAAATTGTAAGCGGTCAACGCATTTTCACCCTAATGTTGGTCTCGCTTGCGATTATTGTACAAAAATACCGCAGAGCTTTCTTTTAATAACGGGCTGTCAAGGACTGCTACTCCTACAAAATTTCCTTAATTTTGAAAGAAATCTTTCAGGACGAAGAAAGCTTTAAACGGTTTAAACATTCAATTCAGATTTTTCCTCAATTTTAAGTTGTAAATTGAAATCGAATCAAGAGTTACCTGTGGAGAACGAACCCAAACCCATGCTGCTATAAAATAGAGGAGTTCATCTTCAAAACGGGTACGAGCGCTAATGACTTTCAAATGCAAGTTCCCCGCTTCGTGACGTCTGTGAAGCACGATCCATTTCGGATTTCAGTGACGACAATGGGTAGTGTGCCAAGTGGTAGGGATTCAGAGCAGGTTTTTGGTCAGCCTCAAATCTACTTCCGCAGCCTCTAGCTTCTTCTGTATTGCCTATCCCCCTCAGCATTATTTTACTCAAATTCATGTCTCAAAGAACTCTTAATTATTTCCAATGAACTTCTGAAATACGAGATTGAATAAGTTCGCTACGAGGATTTTTACCAATTTACATTTATTTCAACATGCTCTAACATTTTTGAGCGCTTTGTGGATCGCATACACAATCATCAGGGCAACCAGATTTCTTTAAAACTTCTTGAAAGTTTTTTTCGTCATGGACAACTTGAAAGAGCTTTATAGAGAAAAATTGAACACGTACCACAAGCTCATCCTCCCAAATTCCTAAATGCTGCGTGATAGTTCGGTAAAAAACTATTATTCCGCTACTAGAAGAAGCTTGAGGGGCAGAAAAATCGGTGTGACTACAACGTGCGGCCTACCGCCATATATCGCCAACCCAAGCGCAGTTTGAGATGTACCGATTAAGTGTTTATCTGTAAATAAAATGGATAAAGACAACATTCATAAACCTTACCCTGTAGTACCAGTTAGAGGTAGATCTCAAGCTTTAGTGTGGTCTCTCGCAATAGCAGCAGTCCAAAATCAGTACGGAATTGTACTGCCTGAAGGGCAACAATGACGATTTCTACCGTTCTCCGCGCATCCCCAGCTGAAGGTTTGGTTAGGTTGTAAATAGCAGAATAGGGAAAGCGAATCTCCAGCTTGAATAAATCTCAATTGTTTTAATTTCAATTAAAAAAAATTGCTCGATAGCATTCCACCCAGTATAATTCTTTTGAAAAATGTTACGAAACCTAAAATGTCGTTAAATTTATACCAGCACGAAGATGGACGATTAACTTGTTGGTGCACATGTGGCCCAAAACGCGGGGAACGTGCCAATCTCAGTTATACTATGCATCGACGAAAAACATGTCGAGCTTCAGTAGAATTTTCTATCATGAAAAATGGCTCCTTGCAAAGTACCGCCAGTGTGTGGAGTACCACGGTATGACCGACATAATTATGCGAATTTCACGCACGAAAGTTAGAGTACGTATGATAATACAGAGCACCCTTCGTGAAAAAAATCTTTAATGCTCCTGAAGTTCAATATCGCGGCAACACCTTTCCCAATTAATTAGGTTGCCGGCAATGAATGCATCATGTTGATAAATTCTGATAAATTTATGATTCAAGAACGCAGATCGCTGGAGACATTATCCTTTGTCTCCAAAGTTGACATATACACGTCATCGAGAATTAGTATCGTGTCGTGGCGAGGCTTAATACCCTCGCCATTCTCAGGCACCAGTATATAGGAAGAGGGGGGGGGGGGGGGGAATCAAACTCGTCAATCATTTCTTGGAATATTTATTACATGACACCTGGGACAGAATGTTACATTTCGGAGATAAAAGGTTATTTTTTAGAATTATACGTAAATTTCATGAGTAATCTACGGGGAAAAAAATAGTAGTCAGCGCCTTTGGATTTATTTGTACTAGGAGTAAAACTCGTTGCGTAGATTAAAGGATTACTTAAGAAATTATGATCTTCAAACTTCGATGCTTTAGAAGAGGTTTAGCTGAAAAAATTACAGTTTTAGATGTTGCTTTTCGACAGCTTTTACAAATTTGACGTTCTTTCCAGCAAATTCAAAAGCGGGCTCCAGAATTGAGACCGACAATGAACTTCGACCACCTCAAGATTGACCGAAGTGTACCACTAACTTCGGCGCTTAGGTTAGCGACGGTATGAGGGACCAGGCCGAGATCCCTCAGGGTGACTTACGTCATCTTCCGATGCAGACAGAAACATTTTCAGGAACATGAATGTTGCAGTGTCATCGAGTGACCGTGCAGGCTGCTCCCTACGATTAGGGCGTGATCCAAAAGGGTTGGATTGTGGTCCAAAAGGGTGGGATTTAAATTTTTGTGGGTAAAATGTACGTTCTACCAAAATAGGAGGGAGGTAAGGTTTGCGTTCTCTTCGAGAATCTGCACTAGCACTTCGGGGAGCTGGCGCATGCATCGAGGGTTGTCTACTCGTGGAACTAGAGGTTGTAAGTGTGCCTGAAGGGAACCGGTATTTCCTCTTTGGATAAGCACTGTGAAAAGTATCATTTCCCGATCGAGTAGTCGTCTCGCTCGTCCGAGATTTTTGACGCACACCCCCACTCCCAGACGCTTCGTGCGGAGACTGTTCGGGTCGATTTTCCGAAGTTTGGCGGGGTTCATTACCGTGAGAATCCACGTTTCCTTCATTCCTAGGACCCTCATGAGAAATTTGTTGTGTTCTTCCTGGAGCAGGCACTGAACTGGCTACGTTCAGCTGTACATCCTCTGACGCGCCAAGCTCTGGATCTCCTTGATTTGCCAGAGGACTCAACTCAAAGGCTTGAAGATAGTGACTTTGACCAGTGGTGCCAGAATGCCTATTAAAGTTAAATGCCCTTATACTATTTCTCCACACCGTCCCCAAGCACCGTTTATATAAGAAGCACAAGACCACCAGGATGAAGATTAATGAGCAGATTGCAAACATCAGCACTGGAAAAGAATCAAATTTGAGAATAAGAATTTTTACCGTAAAATATAATCGGTTAGAGAACACAAATTATGCGTGGATTAGAGTTCTGTGTGAATGATAGCCAACTTCTAAAATATCGTTCAATAAATCGTGACGTTATAGCTTACGGTGAAGCCTTCATAGGCTAATGCTAATGAAAGTTGAGCAGTGTATGAAATGCCCTTTCAAACCTCCTGTGAGTCACCTAAAACTAATGGTAATTAATCAAGCCCTTTGACCGTTAAGAACGTTGATGTTTTTACATAAAGTATATTCGAGATTTCATTTTGATTCCCACCCGTGTTAATCGCAAATTTGGAGGCTGTATTTACCGAAACAAAAAGTACATAATAGAAATTTAAGATACTTTCTATACGTTAAAAGAAGTGCGAGGTCTGGGTAAAATCTTTGAAAATATTTGTACCAGCGTCACATCACTGCTTCCTGTAGTTAAATCGTCAACTCGACGCCAACAGAGACAAGACGAACTTTAGAAGCTTTGAAATTGTCGTACAACTGCAAAAAATATGTAGAGCTGATAATCCCTAAAATCTCTGAAACCTAAAAGACTGAGTAGACTCCGCACAGGAAGCTAGCTGTTCAATATATTTCGGAACACTAACCCAGAAATTTATTTGTTGTTCACCGTAGGTCCTTCGTGCCATTACAAATATCTGAAGCCGAACTACGTCAGCATATGCCTGAGATATTCAACATCAAAAAAGAGGAACTCGAGATTGCGATTTCCTATAAACTTCGGAAGTCATCAATTGCGTCTAATTGTGTTATTCATCTTAACTAGTTGAATATTTATAATTTTATGAATCAATGGCTTGCTGCCGATTCTATTTCAAAGAAATATTTCTCTGAAGAAGATGGCCAGATTCTGGAGGCAGCGCGTGCGTACAACGACTTCCTAACAAGCGATACAGGGAATTGCTGCAAGTATGGGAAGTTCTATCACTGGTTTTATTACCCCTCGTTGATTAGACTAGGAATTTTCTTGAGTTATAGCTCAGTTATATAGAAAATATGAAATAGTTTAGATTAATCTTGCTTACCAGCGCAAAAAATTGGCTACATACTTTCCTGTCGCAGTGTCAGCTTATTGTTCCAGTTCGCAAGCGTAGCAAGAGATCCCCAGTAATTCGCAGTCTATCCTTCAACAATACTCAACTTCATGCCAACCTCGACGAGACATGTCTAACACCAGGCGTAGATTTACCGCATTTCTCTAAAATTCATGACGGAAACCCAAATACAACTCGCGTGTCGTGCGGACTGGGTACCTATACTGCATCTCAGATGCAGTAGTATTTTTCCACTCGAGAGGAAGAATACACGATATCTTTCTACTTAAAGATGAACTTGTGTAACATTTTACCGCTCTCGATTCGTACAAGTCCACAGCACTCTTCAACGTTCAGTACTAAATTTGGCGTAGTTATTTTTCCAGCTATTTTGTTGTGATTATATTAAATAAACTCCCGGTGTTACTCACGAAACAAGCTGATCATGTCCCAGGGGGGAGTTTCAGCTGACGCAACTTCGTCGTTTTCGAACTCGACGCTCGCTCCTCGCTCGTCATCTGCAACATCATTGCGACGAATGCAAAACTCTAATATGGATTAAAATGAAGTCGACTTAAGATTATTCCAGCTCAATTCATTGAACATCAAAAATCTCACAGAAATTAATGTAATGCTTTCAATAGTTTGAAAATCTAATTTCAGTTCGACCATTCATAGATTAGTCGTCAAAGATTAGTCGTTAGTTTTAGCCTCCCTACCCAGCAACAATTGCGATCCAAAGAGAGGAAGGAGGAAGGCACCATTTAGTATGGAGTTAAGGAAACGCGGAATCTACGCAGAAAGGCATAGAAACAGTAAGTTGTGAAAGAAGATCATGAAACAAGACCAAAGTTGAAGAAGACAGTAGTAGGTGCTGAAAAACAGGACAGCAGTGAACCGAAAAAAGGTGGTCCTTAACATAACAAAAACATTATATTTCAACAAAAAGAAGGCCTACCTAACTCTCAGCTCAGGCCCTCACATTGTCCCCCTGGGAGCGCTACCATTCATAGAATTTGTCGAAGATGCGTTCCGTAAAATGCTATAGTTCATGGTCTGAGCTTGCGACAAATATTTTGAATGTTGCAGCTGAGGTCAATAGTCAGTGGAAGCGGTAATTTTTCGGAGAGTACATTTTATCTTCACAAGGAGGTGTCACGCCGTGTACAATATTACTTCAACATTTTTATTAATTGCCAATTTAAGTAAGCCCGGGTTAAACAGAGCTCGTCTAGCTTTAGGCAAGGTAATACACTTTAACACATGGACAGTAATTACTTGAGCGAGTTGTTACCGTATTACCTCAAGATAGCATCATGGCCCTGTTCTAAAAACAAGAATTCAAGAATGCCACTGGAATGGGTTCGGTGTAATGAGTAAGCAATAGAAAATCTTTCCATCACTTGGACCCCAACGAAAAGTCAGGTTTAATTATTAGCAATAGCGTGGAAGCTCACCATTTACACCAATTCTTCACAGGCTCTACATTCGAACGCTTCGAGTTAGTAGTTCGATAAATAATTCATGGTTCTGGCAAGTAACCTATATTCAGTGTCAGAAATCTTTAAAAAAATGTACATATCAATATTCAGAAGTATTAATTTATTGCAATTTGTTTCCGTCTTATTTGCACGGATTTTCAACTCTTACTCTAATGATTATTGTTATACTCGTATACCAAGGTGAGCTTCTGTGACTATTGATCGAAGTGAATAGCCTTAACAGTAAATTTTATATTCACCAAAGCCAGTTTCAGTCAAATTGACCATTTGGCCAACTTTACCAATGTTTCATTCAAATAACAGTCTGACTAGAGGTTATCAACACAAGTCCATCAAAATGAGCTTGAAGTAAACTTCACCGCAAAAACCCATGGTCAGAAAAAAAAAGCCTTCATATCAAACTGAAAGTTAACTTCCTAGGAAGAGTAAATTCTCTAGGTTGGAGAAAATTCAGAACCTAAAACGCAAAAAATATTTAGCACGCAATTTCGACCGTAACTGCAATACTAGGAGGGACAGTACGGCAAATGTAAAAATTTTCAATATTTCAGACGCCCCAGCATGAATGAAGGCATGCGTTAGGTATTCGCTAGAGATGTCTGCCTAATTATGAGAGCTCTGCGGATACCTTGTTCAAAAACTATACGATCGGCTCGTTGAGGAACTAGCTCAAGTTTATTCTAGAACCATTCTGTCACATGGAAATTTTACAGAATTGCAAGATCTAATTTGGTGGGGACAAATAACGCCGAAAGGAAAAGACGCTTCACTCGCACGTTTGTACAATAGAATTAGAGCAACCACGTAGGTAAGCTACATGCAACATCACACAAAGAATTCTTATTCGATAATATATATTCCATGAATACTTCGATTACAACTATGCGCATGTCGCAAAGTTGAAGATGGATTAGTTCAAGTGAAGTTCAGACCAACCTCCGGTGTGCAAGAGCTCGTCCATCGGAAGCTCTTCCTTTTAGTTGCGTTGGTACAAGTTAAGACTTCAATTTTTAGCACATCTGTGAAGGTAAATTCATCAGGTTTAAAATAGAACGCAAGCCGTGAGAGCCAAAAGGAAAAATTTGACGTCTACATCAGAGTTCGAGGCTGGCTTCAAAATATTACAATAATTATTCAGCATTTTAAGTCAGGCCACGCACAGCGCAGTTATACTGCCGATATCCAACTAAACGGAATAATGTCGCGATGTATTCCAACTTTCTTTTTAGCTAAAGAGAAGTCAAGCATAGGTCATCTGGACAAATTGACGTAAAAGGACATTGAATCTGAAACTTTCTCCCATGCAGTCTTCACTTTTGCTACATTATTATTACAACGCTAAATGACCAGCAACAACGAGGACTATCCCACAAGCGAAGAGTACGGACCAATTAGATCATACGGTAGGACACTGGAATCTATGCACGAAGTGTGCCACCGGGACAGGAAACCTTTCACATAGAAACATAGGGAAGTAGGCCTGAAAACTTGTAGAGAACGAAAGATGAAATTCCGAAAGGCTTACCTAAGCCGAGGTAACTTTATTACTAGCGTCTCTCCTCGCTCTGCCAATCCCGATCGATAGAATAGTATGGATTTATTTAACCTAAATCAATTGGTTGGCCTTTGCAGCCTGAGTGGCATAAAATTATGTTAATATCTATACGTTATTAAACTTGAGCTCTCGAAAAATGCATGGAACCTCGAAAATTTCGCACTTATTAGTCAGAGGAAGTTTAGTATAGTCGGGTTGATCAGTGAAACTAAGGCTACTTTTAGCCCCTTGTCTAATGTACGCTTACTGGCAATGAGAACAGAAAACATACTTCAGGTTCATCAAAATTTGGACTGAAAAAACCGTAGCAGAGGCTGCCATGAGCAGCAGGTGACTCAACACGTGCACAGAGCTTACGCGATTGTTACGGTTTCCTTATAAGTAACAGAATTGAAAAATCAACATCATTGCTAAATACCTTAGTTTTATTACAAAAACAAGACAAAGTATTATTCTACGATACCATTTGACCAGGCTCTGGAACCGTTTTGTTCAACAGATTTAAAACAGGCACAAAAATGATGAGACGCAGGCCGTTTATGCTGGTACGTGAATTAGCAATTCGCCTACTGGTAAGCGTACTCGTATGTCGAAATACGCGGTAAATCTGAAGGATATGTCAGTTATCGATTTTCCACTTTTTGGTGCCTGAACCTAATTAATTGAATCAAAATATGCAAGTTTTCTTCCATGCACTTTCCGCCTCAAATGAGTATTTTACGATTTATAGCGGTAGGTTTAGTTTCGTTTTTAATGACGAATGCGCTCGAATAAACAGCTACTCATCGATTTTCGACAGTTTGTTGCTTGAATCATGGTAATAACATCGAAATAAACAACTTTTCTTCTATACCTTTTTTTTCGTCAAATGAGTAGTTAACGAGGTATAACGGTAGGTTTGGTTTCGTCTTTGAAGACGATCGCGCTGGAAGCGAGTGCGCATTGCAGCATTGCTGTCCGACGTGCTCCTTGAATTACTTGCCGCTTCAGACACAGGAGTTGCGGTCAGTCATTTACCGCTATAACTAATAAAATACTCATTCGAGACGGAAAGTGCATAGAAGAAAACTTGTTTATTTCGATCTAATTAACTATGATTAGGCATCGAAATTTACAAAATCAATAACCGACATATCTTTCAGATTTACCAAATACGCAGTTAACGTATTGGTAGACATCTGCTAGGACTCTACAAGCGAAAACCCTGAAACAACTGCGTGTAACATGCCAGTGAATTGTGATTGGCAAGTTCTTCTGCCACCACAAACTGCATGAAGTTCAGCCTCGTTGGTACAATAGGTTTCATAACCTAGCATGCAGGGGAAGTTGTTCATAAACACACTTGTACGTACCACAATATATTAAACCACCAGTGTGGAGAGGACATTCAACCGATCAGCCTGGATCGCACGCAATATTCATTACTCGCAATTTTAACAGGGTTACCGAACATAACAAATCATGACCGGCTTACGGCTAGTACAAGGTTCTATCCTTTCGAAAAAAAACTATTTATTTCTAGATCTGTGAAAACGAATCCGTGTAGTACTTTATTTGTGTACAACAATCCCACTGTGCAAAATGCCGGTCAATTAGCAGTTTAATCCGTTCACCGAAATTAAGAATTCCGTTCCAAAGAATCACTAGAAGAACACCTTTGAAAACGTTTTACAATATTAACATTCTGCACGCTGATGCGTTATTTTCGAGTTATTCAACTATTAAACTGTTTTGTTTGTAGACAGAATAATCCGTTTCAATATGGCGGCTACCTAAGAAAGTGTCTGCGGCTGGTATTCTCGTACACTGTTTGCGTGTATTATGATGACGGCTGTGCTAGTTTGAAAGGGTTTGGTGCGCACGGTGTTTTTCATGCAAGTGAACACTTGCATTGCAGTTACACTAAGAACAGCAGAAACCGTTACGTTCGGCAACAATAGAACGATGATGCAACTAACTGGCTGGCTCGGTGAACATTAGCGAAACCGTTGGAGTGAATACCCTGAATATAAGTATTCATTACCCCAGTCCCGCTAATATTTTTGGGCGATAATCTTTATTGCGTTATTAACTAAAAGATCTTAGAAGTGGGTTCAGGCTCCGCAGGCTCCAGGGGGTTAGCTAATATAATAAATTACAGAGTACCCAAACTTACTCAAATAGCTCAAGCGCGCAACGGTTTCTGCTGTTTAAATGACCGGAACTGCTATGCAACACGAATACTTAAAAGTTAAATGACTAAAATAACGCATCAGCAAGCAGAGTGTCGTTCCTGTAAAACGTTTTTAAATGAGTTTCTTTAGCGATTCCTGGAACGGAATTCTTAATTTCCGTGAACGAATTAACTTACATATTGATCAAAAGGAACAATTGACCTAATGGTACACGCCTGTGTTACAATGGTATCAACATTTAAGATTAGAAATTGGTGCAGAAGGCTTGCATATTATCACGCACTGTATCCCAAAAGCTAGGCTTGTTAATGAATGCCCCAAGTAGACTTATAACACTAAATAATTTTTAATAATCAGACAACTTTAATCGCTGTTCAGCGCAATACAAAACCTAACGAGACCATATGGTCGAAGACTCTAAATTGTAAGAGTAAAACCGTGGAAACTCATTGACTCCTTTCCGTGATGAAGGTTCCGCTACATTCATCAAGGTTCAGTTTATTCGGAAGCTATTGAATCTGAGCTAAACCCTCCTTAAAGCACCAACTCGGGAAGAGACCGCTACGAAAAACTCACATTACGGAAATAAAGGCTTGCGTCACAGGGTACAGGACTACTACAATGGATAGCGTTCGAAGATCCGGCCCCCGGAATGGTTTTTCACTATAAAGCTCATTTTACACCTACGGTGTGGAGCGACGGTATGGAGCGACGGTGGACTTGCTATAGCTCCGCCCACGAGAGGACTGAGCGTCATTGCGCACCGACTTGCTTTTACATTGCCGCTCAACACAACGCTCCTTCCCGAGAGACAGAAATCGCCACGCAGGGCTCCCCATCCTGGGTTTTCCACCGAGATCTTGTTTTTTCGATCCATCCTGGGTTGCTAGGTTTAATTAATTTTTGATCTATTGCTAAATATATTTTTTTCAAGTCAGACAGTAACTTCATCATTAACTGAAGTAAATTTAATAATGCAGTTAAGAATTATTGTTTCAACACCGTATGCAAATGAATATCTGATTCAAAACCACGCCTATCGGATGGGGTAGAACGTGTTCTATCTGTTTCTTGACATTAACAACGCGTAATGAACGAGTATCTACGAACTTGCAAGCCCGCCCAAGCCAGGGATAGCCGTCGCTCCACTTCTGTTTCTTCGATTTGCTTGGCACGTTGCAGTGAGGTGACGCGCATTTTGATCGTAAAACTGGTTGTGCATTCTTTTAAATGAATGCCTAAACATTAATTATTTTAAACATTCAAATTTTCATATTTTTGCCACACTAGTATTCAAATTGGCTAGCCCTTCGAAAACGATGCCTAAAAAGTGGTAAATGCAATCTTTCAAAGAAGAATGGTTAATGGAAAGAATGAAAAACCTGTCACGGTTGGAAGCCTAAGCCGAAATTGGCACGAGATGTCTTCAACAGAGCATGTCACCAGCGTAATGGAAAGCGCCTTGCACAACAGAGAAGTCGACTTAATATTGAAATTTGCGCTGAAGAAAAGAATTAGGATGAAATACAGGAATAAAATCAGCATTACCATCATTGTTTCTACTGACGTATGTTAACTTTTACTTATTTCTTATTACAACTACACTTCTCCATTTATTTTTAACGAATTTAGGTTTTTTCATGTTCAATCTAGGTTTATCTAAAATTCTAAACATATTAAGTGTGAGCCCTGATCGTCAGTATTGCTCTTGCACTACTGACAGAATACTTGGCAGAACAATTTGCAGAATATTTACAGAATATTTTGGAGAAGTAAAAAGCTAATATTCTAAAAACTTTAATACTACCCAATTACCTTCAAAAACACTAAAAATAGAAATAAAAAATAAATACCAACTACTAATTTGTAGGTGTATTTTTTTACTTCTCCTTTACTTTCAATAATCTTCTAATGACAAATGCCGAATGTTTTTCGTCTACTTGAAGTCCATTTCCTAAGAGCCATGCACACTGTACAATTTTAATTGCACTGTAATTAATTTTACGTTAAGATACGCTGTGTATGCTTCTTTGATTTTTTGAATAGTGAGAGCTGTTTCCTATCTTGGCCTATCAGTGTTTGAATTTTCATTTTAACCATTAAAATATTATAATTGTGGAAGTGAGATGCTATACTTTTAAAAGCATCTTCTCTGGACACTCTGTTTTTATACTCTGCGAGCTTAACGTTCCATAAACATGGAAATTCTTTACATTTTTCGATAGGAGTTTTAATTTCTTTTTTGCTCCATAATATGCAAGCCATGACTACACATGCTCTCTATGGTCTCAAGAGAAACTGAATGCTGTTGACCGGCAGTGCACACCGCCAATATTTAGCATGCAGAATATTGCCGCTCCTTACCGAGAGCGTGGCAATAAGGGTCATTTTGCTCTGCTGTGGGCGGAGCTTATTTGGCTGGCGGGATGGAGCGACGGTGTGGAGCGCGAAGACACCGTCAGTGTAAAAGGGCCTTAATACTTCCAGCGTACGTTTCCGTTCTTCTTATCCTAAAATTCGTAGGCCACGTAGTCATTTTTGGAAACTTGACTTAACGCGAACATCACATTTTCCTTCTCCTGATTTGTTCGCACAGATCATATTTTATTGGTGCCGCATGACTTTTTATCCTAAAAAAATCAGGTGCAATGAAAAATATTCAAGTCCGATATTTAATAATTTCTTTCAACCGAATAATAAGTAAAAAATTTACTGATTTAGCTATTAGCATTGCTTTGTTCAACTTCCAAGCCTACGTAAGATAATTTATTAAGAGTAGCACAGCATATATTAATTAAATATCTAACAGGATTTTTATTCAAATACAGAATGTTTTTTTGCATGCACACCTGCGATGGCAATGCTTCATTTACAAAAGTTAAAAATCATGAACGAAAAATTTTGTGGGGCTCAATTGAGTGTCTAATCTGAATAAATAATAATTTTCCAGTATTGCATTTATGTATTAGATTTATATATATATATATATATATCAATAGCTCAAAGTCATATCACCCCCAGAAACAATTACTGAGTCTGGTAAAGCGGGCTCTCCGTCCACGCATAGGTTTTTTTCAAACGAAATAAATGTACAGGGAGTTCGTGGACGGAAGAGCCCGCTTTCTTATAAGTCACGAGTTCGATTCCCATGAACTCCTTGTACATTTATTTCGTTTGAAAAAAACCTATGCGTGGACGGAGAGCCCGCTTTACCAGACTCAGTAATTGTTTCTGGGGGTGATATGACTTTGAGCTATTGATACATAAGGGAATTATATGCGTGGACGGAAGAGCCCGCTTTCGCCGTGCCATGCATTGCTTTCGTTGCGCCTCGATCACCTTTTAGGGTGATTGATAGCGCAGTCGGTAGCGTGTTGGCGCGGTAACTTATAAGTCACGAGTTCGATTCCCATGAACTCCCTGTACATTTATTTCGTTTGAAAAAAACCTATGCGTGGACGGAGAGCCCGCTTTACCAGACTCAGTAATTGTTTCTGGGGGTGATATGACTTTGAGCTATTGATACATAAGGGAATTATATGCGTGGACGGAAGAGCCCGCTTTCTTATAAGTCACGAGTTCGATTCCCATGAACTCCCTGTACATATATATATATATATATATATATATATATATATATGTATAAGAACCCTATAAATTTATAAGGCTTCCTTACATATCTGTGCATTTCAGAATAAAAAGGAGGCATTTCTACGGGCCTGGATAATTAATTCAATCACCAAAACTAGCTGCGTTGTTCTTTGTTGAAGATACAAGCGTCACTATCATTATTTGATTATAGCAACAGTCTCACTCCGAACTTTCTCAAAGTTTCCCAAAGTCATTTTAGGACCCTGTCACGAGCACGTATCGTCGCTTTCCACTTCCTTAAAGTCTCCTCAAGATTCCAGCTTTCTTTCCATCTTCATCTAATAAATTTTCATCGTTCTTTTCGCAATTCATCAATTATAAAAATCATGTTTAGGAAGATTTATCGGTAGAGTATATAAGTTACAGATTTAACCAGGCATAATTTCATGCATTATGCAATGATTTCTCTTATGCCGATCGAAATGCGTATGCGCAACTACAAGCGTTCCCTTACGGCTGAAGCGAGCCCGTTATTGATCAGCCTAAAGAGGGCAACGTTATGTCTAGACGTGCGTGTTTCGAGTTTCCCTACCCGTGAGGATGACGGAAAAATCCCTTACATCAATCGATTAACTCAATTAATACATTAATAATACAATTAATAGATCAAACCTCCAGCTCTTTCTTGCATCTTGAAGCAGCGCTTTCATTCTTTTGGAAAACTGCGACTCTTGGTCAGTTCATCGTGATATGCGTTCAATAAATGTAGGAGCTTAACAACCCAGAGTCAACCTCCAATTTGTCCTCCGCAATCTGCTGTGGCGTCGCGTTCACTTTCTTACAGTCACAAGCAGTGCTTCTTCCACTCATTCAATTCTCTTGAACTCTCCGTTGCAGTTTCATCAAGATACTGTGTGAATCATTATTTGTACAGCAGTGGGCGATGCAATGCACCGTTGAATGACATCAGTACTTCCTTGCGATAAATCTCGTTCATTAACTATAAGTGTATCATTACCTATATACTTGTTTCGAGAAGAAAAGAGACCCCTGCTCCATGCCAACCTAGCGTGACAAGACCTAGTTACTTAGTTATTTCGTGCGTTGCAAGTCTTTCTTTTAAGGCCTATAAATTATTTCCTGCGTTAAAAGTCTTTCTGTTAAGACCTATAGTTACTGAGTTATTTTCTGCGTTACAAATCTTTCTTTTCAGAGCTAAGCAATGATGGCATAAAATGGTGAAGGCCACAATGTAATTAAAACTGAAAGATTACATTGGCGCATCTGAAGGAAACAAAACGATTACGTTAGTAACATAAAGCGAATATATCGATGAAAGAAAAATACACCATTAAAAGATTTTGTGACAAAAGCAGCAAATAGAATAACGGAACGCGACGATTTTACAGTACCTCTACCCGCTTCACCCGTCACGCTCCTCGCTACACCCGTCACGCTCCCAGCTACACCCGTCACGCTCCCCGCTACACCCGTCACGCTCCCCGCTACACCCGTCACGCTCCCCGCTACACCCGTCACGCTCCCCGCTACACCCGTCACGCTCCCCGCTACACCCGTCACGCTCCCCGCTACACCAGCCACGCTCCCAGCTACACCAGCCACGCTCTCAGCTACACCCGTCACGCTCCCAGCTACACCCGTCACGCTCCCAGCTACACCCGTCACGCTCCCAGCTACACCCGTCGCGCTTCCAGCTACACTCGTCACTCTCCCAGCTACACCCGTCACGCTCCCAGCTACACCCGTCACGCTCCCAGCTACACCCGTCACGCTCCCAGCTACACCCGTCACACTCTCCGCTATCTCCGCTATGAGCGGCAAGAAACAGCTCAATCAAGGCGTTGGAGACACTGCTCACAACTCACTAACTTTTAATTTCTGGAGTGATTTTCTGAAAGTTGCCGAATTTGTGTAATTTTGAAAAAGAAACACATTTTGCTCGTGTAACTTTTTCGATTTTGTCCTTAGTTTTTGAGAAAAAGGGGAAATGTTTATCTATTATTTGTGTAGTTTTCTCAGATATTTCAAAATAATAGAAGTCTGAGTTTATGTGCTAAAACAAAAACTAAGTTTTAAGCCCCTCGTTACATTTCTAACGAAGAAATGACTCCGGATGTTCTATTTTCCTTGTTTTCTCTTGATGTGGGAGTCAAAACCATTATGATTTTTGACCTCTGATTTTTGACCACGATTCACGGGAACCTCCCTTTAGACCCTTCTTGAGAGGGAGGGTGACAGAAGCAGCGAAGTTCTAATGCCCGTAGCCCCATAAATTTTAGGACACTTTAGCCCACTACCTACAGACCCCTTTTTCAGCTCCCAAAAATGATAATTATCACCAAAATCGCTCAGTTATCAGAATAGGAAAAGCAATAAACAGGCAAATAATTTCATTTATTTTTAAAATATCATAAACAATCTTTCTCAATGAAAATATGAAATAACATTATCAGGTATACATTGACATTTTACGTAAGGCCTAGAAACTTTACTCTAGATACAGATTCTGAGGGTGCGGAGAGAAAAAGATTACAAACGGGTCTCAAAAATTGACAAAGTTAGAACGGTTAATCATTGAAATCGCATTGAAATCAGGGAGCATACGGGTATTTCTGCATGATACAACCGGCAATATTGGAACACAAAACTAACAGATACTGGATATACTCCGCCGAAACCGAGACAAAAATTACCACCCGTATTAGATTCTCCTTTGATTAGCCTTTTCGTTGATAACAATGCCGCCGTATTCGGGACAGTCAAAGTGATTACATGATTTCATTGGCCATGACACTCCTTGTCAAGAGTATTATTAATAAATGAGTAGGCTTCATACTATCAGCAATTTTCACAGAGGTAACAGAGCTCAATGAGCGTAAAAATTGAAACTTAGCATACCGTATAGGCAGGTGTCGTGTAACTTAAAACTCCTCTTAAATTTATCCAACAATAATATTTACAAGAGGGTTATGGACGCACAGAGTCATAAATTCGAGTAATATTCATAAAAACATCGAACAGAAAATTAGCGAAAAACGAAGACACGTTTCTGAAGCGATTCGATTTGGAAAATTGCCAAAATAACTTCTTTGCCGCATGCGTGAATGAAAGAGAAACGAAGAAAAGAGTAAAATACGATAATTCTAAACTAAAAGCAAGCCCCGTAAAGGTTCCTGCAGCCAGTGCTGCTGTACCAGGAATGGGTCACCGAAGTGCTTTCCAAAGCAATCTGCTCAGAGAGAACATTTTCGAATGCGAGGAAATTTTGAAACCTTACTTTCTCCTAATACGAAAAATGTTTCAAAGTTTCTTCCTATTAAAACTGTCATAAAACCACGAGACTTGAGCCATCTTCGAACATATTCTAAGGCTTTAAATTCCTCAGCAATGAATTGCTAGATTTCTTTTCGATTTCACTACTCATTCACTGAAGCAATTCCATTGAATGCGTCTTCTTTCATATAACTTCCAAGCTTCTCTAAAATTCGTATCATTGGCAGTAATTCATTCATCGTTGAAACAAGAAGTCAAACTCCGGGCTCAGGCATTGGCACTAAGCTCACTAACTCAACCGAGCTCTGAAGGTGCGAGGCGTCCTCCCGTGGACGCTGGGGGTCGTGGAGCTCGACAGACCTGGTGCGCCGCAACACGCGCTCACAGACCAGGTCGTACAGGTACAGCACTGCCACGAAGACCACCGCCACCGCGCAGCCTATGAAGAGTACTGGAAAAACAGAATTTCCCAATTTAACTCAAGTTCAATTATATTGAAGTACACGACCTCATCTCGTGTTTAACTACTAGCTCTCACCTCATGCTCAATTGCGCGTCTCAATCACCAAACATTGCTGCGATGATGAGTAATTTCACCTAGATAATTTGTAAACTTTGCCATGCACTAATGCTTTTCGGTTGAACAAGAATCTCAGTGTTTGAGAGAAGAAGTCGAAATTACTAATTTTTCATTTTTAAATTCCGATAAGGTTTTGACGAAACAAATTTAGCCAGGGAACCTAGACATATATAATCGAATTCCTTATTGGTCCAGAGTTTATTTTCAGCTGTGAACGCAATCTAAGTCTACATCCAGAGTTTGAATTTTCATTTAATTATAATATTGAATAATACATTGAACGCCACATGCATGATATAAGAAACAAAAAATATCTCTTTCACGAACACTAAAATGAAGATATACGTTAAAAAAAGTGCTCGGGTTCGAATAACATACACCGATTTGAATTTAAATTCAATGTTAGAGGTTAAATTTAATTTTCATATCATTTACGTCGCTGCATCTGTACATTGGCAGCATAAGTTCTTCTGTTGACTTTATTGGCTGCTGTTTGTTCAGGCTAAAATCCTCAAATAACAGTAGAGCTTTTCTTTCAAAAAAATTGAGCGCCGCGAGCAACTTCACTGAGAAAATTTTTTTAACCCACCTGTGCGTGTCAAACTGTTATTCAGAGAAATCGTGTAAGAAATTATTCATCCACCTTTCCTCACACGTTCATGCGGTTGAGAAAGCTGATTCATTTATTTACGTTTCAAACGTTTAAAAATTCACTATGAACGAACTGTACTTAGATTTTGCGAATGAATTATAATTCTCCTCAAAAACCTTAAAGGTCTTTGCTATTTTTGCTCCAAATTCTAGAACATTTTCTATTCATCATAGTCATCACTTGCCACTCTAAGAAAGTTAAATATTTATATGAAATAATGCTGAGTTATGCTAAGGGTATCACGGTGGGCTCACTTTTGTATGTCATATCAGCCCCTGACACACTAAAGTGTAACGATACGTTAACGTGACGTACAGCATATTGATGGCATAATTGTGTCGGTTCTGTGACAAACTGACACACAAAAGCGCGCCATTGTTCTATAGAGTTTGTCGCCGTGTGCAACTCTGTAAGTTCTCAGATGCTGAAGTTCCTGTGATCAAAAAGCAGCAAGTAGCGTAGTCAAGTCTACAGATAAATTTTTTCTGCCAACTGCCCCGATGCGACGAAATACATAGGTTTGAAACCTAGGATATGATTACGAGTTCTCACTAACTCTTCGGAAACTGGATAATGGCAGATCCGACACTATTTCCTTGCTGCTGGACATCTGAGTGGCTCAGGAGTAACACAAATTGTAGGCTGGTCGTTAGCAATTGACTCAAGCTTTGTTTCGTGATTCTTAAGGGGGAAAAACTTAATTGATACACGGATATAACATCTTAATAAAAAAACCTTTTCATCAACAACCTGTGAGTGAAGAGAGAGATTGCTTACGTGCCCACGCAGGAGGCGGAACAGAATGTGCTTTACGTTTAGTAGATTTCTTCAACTCTCCTCCTTTTGTCACTGAACTGGTTGAGATGTTCTCTGCAATAAAATGGATCATTGAAACATCAGTGGTTCGTGGGTGCGATATTTCAATTATTTTTATATAAGAGAGTTTTAGCCTCCCTTTAACACGACAAAGATGTTCCAAGAGAGGAAGGAGGAAAGCACCATTTAGTATGGAGTTGAGGGAAGGCGGAATCTATGCACAAGGTGCACAGAAACAGTAAGCTAGGAAAGATGTTCATGAAACAAGGAAATGTTGAAGAAGACAGAAGTAGGTGCTGAAAAACAGGACAGCAGTGAACCGAAAAAATATAGCCCATAACAAAACAAAAACCTATTCTATTTAAACAAAAAGGAAGCCTACCTAACTTTTAGCTCGGGCCCTCACATAATTCCCCTTACAGCGCTAATTCTCATACATATAATAGTTGTATCCCCCTGAGGGGATACGAAATTTCAAACTCTCTTGAACGTTTCAGACTGAATTATACAACTTTTGTACGAATGTAGAAACGAAGTTTGCTCGTTAAGGTAGCCTGCCATGTCGGTATGAAAAAAAGTACTTCTGAAAAATGACTGAGGTAAATACTGTTTTTGATTTAGTATATTTATCATTTATTATTTCGTTTTATAAGCAGCGAAGTTATTGTGAAAGAAGAAATGTGACGGTGTACTGGTAATATTCCATTTGAATTTTTAAATATCCAGAGTTCAACAAAAGTGTTTACTGAAATAGCTAATGGCGCTAAAAATGTACTTAATGCGCTGAGAATTTTCATCAATGGAAGAGAATTTTAATCATAATGGTTTTAAAGTTGATAATTTTCATTGTTATGCACTTTTAACGAGAAGTGAATGCTTTTAGTATTTTCCTGGACAAAATTGAATTCTGTCATTTAAATGTATTAAAATAAAACGAAAGCCCCCTGAAAGCACCAATAAGGAAATGAATACAGGTGAGAAATTACACCTACTGGTTTCGATACTGTGGGTGTTGCAGGTAATGGCTGTATTGTAGGAGACCGAGCGAAGACTTGCAAATTCTGCAATATTACTAAATGAAACTCAGAAGCTTGAAATTGAAGACACTTGAACACTACCTCAAAAAATGTCAAAAAAATAGTCACCTCAGAAATTACTAGCCTATGAGTAGCCTGAAATCGTTCCAAACCTGAAAGCAGCCGCAATAACTCCAATCATGAAAGCCACCTCAAAGCCACATGAAAACTACAAACCCAAATTTTATAGTAAATCATAAGCAAGTTTAGGACTCCCTAACAACAATCAAGGTATTCCCAAGGAAAGAAGGAAGAGAGGAAGGAAGGAAGGTACCATTTAGTTGAGAATTATCACTTTGGCCGCGACGCGAGTCGCCAGTGAACACGGAGAGGATTTTCAAAATGCTACTAACGTACCAGTAGTCATAAATTAAATATTCATAAATACTTAATTGAAACCAAGTAGAGGCACGATTCCTGTTAATGCTTGCTATTTTCTTAATTGCTTCCTGAAATTTACTTTAAATTTTATTTGAATATTGAACTTCCGTTAAGCCCCTCGCAGGCAATGTGCCAAGGGAACGGGGAATCTTTGCACAAGGTCAGTCCACCATCCCACACCCTGGACATAAAACTAGCAAGATTGAAGGAAATTTATTAAAACGAGTAAAACTAGAAGAAGAGAATAGAAAGTCCTGAAAAAAGACAGCAATGAACCCAAAAAAGACGGACTGTACAAAAATAAGATTTTTTTTGTTTCCCTTAAAAGGTTTAGCTAGCCTTGACCACGGAATGACACTTTCCTCCTTGGGAGCACTAATTCCCACACGAACAATAGTTTTCCACTGTTGGGACCACTAACTTGAACACCACGTCAAAAACTCACCTGAATTTCTTTCTGTGGTTGCGTCTGGCACGAGCTTTTCCGAGTCTAACAAATTTCTCATGTGGCTGAAGTTGAAGTCTGTTATATCCTCTGCAGAAATAGTGAGAATAAGTCATTCAATTTTTTGATGGTCTTTTACTTCGCACATTTTTATGAATTCAACCACTACGTACAACTTCTTAAACAATTACCAGAGAAGAACTCGGTAACCTGAAGGTACAAAGTGCCACAAGGAGGTCTCTAACCTAAGGGCTCTCGCTGGGAGCAGACCGCTGCGCTGACACGAAAGAGTGAAGCGCATTACAGGTAGAGAAGATAAATAGAAACGAACAACGAAATACGAAAATACCCTTGCTGGAGGGTTATCAGATTGCACACAAACCTTCCTGTGAAAGAAAAAAATGTTTAACTTTTGACCGCAACGTGAGCCACTGGTGGCCACAGCGGGGATTTTCATAAATATAATGCTGCTTACCAACTAGTAGTCTCAAACTCAATTTTGACTGGTAATGAAAGCTAAATGAAGGCACGGCCCAGTCCAAGTTTACTATTTTCAACATTGCTCATTACAATTGAATTTAATTTTGAGTTAAATATTGAACTCCAGTTTAAGCAATTGTGGATTATAACCAATCGTGGATAACCTAATCTATTTTTCACCAAGGAGTGGATCCTCGAATTAAATCAAGTACATCACTCGTTCACATATGCAAACAGTTTTTCGTATAAATAAGTAATCACAGTGCGTGAAATTGACCACACTAGCAAATCAAACGGTTACTGTTGACATGAACTGTCGCACTCATAATTAAACCGTCATGCAGAGAAAAGTCTCAGCTTGCAGAAAGTGAACAGAAATCGAGGGACCCCTCACCAGAGACGTCACTTGGAGTGGCTGCGTCCAGCAAGCTTTCGTCCAACTCAGCACTGTCGTCTGCTCGATGTCCTAAAACCAAAATGAATAATTTGTACGTCCCTTTTGCACACAATATCATTTGCCGTTCGTGTAATAATTATTGTTCGAATAACCCGTTTTAAAGAGAAATTCAAATCATTAAAGAAAAAGTTGAGGTCGTTCGTTGAAAGGGCAAAATTAGCAGAAAAACCAACCCTAAAAACTCGAAGCAAAATGCGTGTAGAATCAAAAAGTATAAAAACTCGTTGAGTGGGAGAAAGTTCGTTGAGTAATAGGGCAATAAGCATGGTGACGTGTTTTTATTCATATTGAGACAGGAAACTAAAATATCTAATTGTACTTTAAATGGAAATTCTCCATAATGCCACTACAATTGTGCACCAACATCAATATTAGATTATTAGTTAGTTTAAACCTCCTATCCGCAACACATGCAATCCAAAGAAAGGAAAAAGGAAGGCACGATTTATTATGGAGTTAAAGGAACGCGGAATCTATTCAGAAAGAGCATAGAAACAGTAAATTGAGAAAAGTTCATGAAAGAAAATCAAAGTTGAAGAAGAAAGTAGTAGGTGCTGAAAAACAGGACAGCAGTGAACCGGAAAAAAAGGTGGTCCCTAAGGTAACAAAAACATTTTATTTTAACAAAAAGAAGGCCTACTTAAATCTGAGCTCGGACCCTCACATTTTCCCCTTGGGGGCGCTAATTCCCATAGATACAATAGTTGTATTCCTCTGAGGGGAACCAACATCGAGAATCGAGCTCTATTCTGTACCCAAATACTGGTATCCTGCGCCGCTCAACCGTCTCTATCAAGTATCCAATAGCTTAAGAGCAGCTAATCTATTCCGTTGTTTATCAGACGAGAACCAATTGAACTAAATATTCCTTTATTGACCTTAGTGACAGACTTGCGAAAGAAGTTTAAATATTTTAATGAAGCACATGAAATATGAATAAAAATTTTTGCCTAAAGTGCAAAGAACCTTGGAAATTTTTAAAACTTTAACGCGTACATAAACTGAACATACAAAATTCAGGATAACATGAAGCTTTCAATGAACGCAAAGTTTTGAATAAATTTAAAGAACGATTTTAATTAGATTGAAAGCTTAACTCAGGCGTTTATTAGTTTCCCTATGAAGTTAGCAACACTGAATGAGAGAAGATGTTTCATAGAACTTCCTTATTTAGTAGCCGACATATTCAACAATTCGACTAGCTAACTTGTTGTAGAATTGAATCAACTTCATAGCAGATAATTTTGTTTATTTTATACAAAGAACCTTCTCATTCTCATAGATCATAAATGCACTGTCAGAAGTCAATATTGAGAAAATAAAATTACGAACAGACCTGAAACACGCGACGTCACTTGCGAAAATAAACTGGGTCACTTACCGGAGAATGAAAAGCTCAGAGCGGCCAGGCTCAGCAGAATGAACGAAGGAACTCTTCGGTTATACATGCTAGCACCAGGCTGTCTTGCGTGCGTTAACTGATGATATGGAAGCCTCTGCGCGAATAAAAATTTAGTTAATAATCAAGACTAATTTCGTTGAAGATATATCAGTAATTAAAACTTTCTACAGACCAGGAAAAATGACATGCAGAGCTCTGACCTCATACACTTCGATGGAGAGCTAGAAAGAGACGAGTATATATGGATTAGCCGCCATCCGAAGGATTGCTAGAGCTAATCCATCGCTCTAGCTGGTTTACCCGGTCCCAATACTTGCATCGTAATGCGAGTTGCTTATATTGTATTATATATCATAATATATATTTTATATACAATATATATTAACACCGACTCAAAATTTTTCTCGGAAATAATCAATTCGAAGGTCACTGACGCATTCCGGATATTGTAAATTAAATAATAATAAAATTGACCTTATTTACAATTCACGATCATAATTTTTTTTGAAAAATGATCCTCAACCTTGACGTCCTAATGTGATTATTTCGGAAAGACTAAAGTATGTGAGTACAGGATACGAACTGAACGAAATTACGAACATAGCTACCTTCGCGAAATAATACCACGTAATGACCGGACGTAGTTCCGGCATTTGTATACAGAAGATAAAACATGAAAACGACCTGTAACAATTGATGATGAACAATATTGAACTACAATTTACTAAAAATAGGTGGCAACCAAACCAACAGGACCTCATTTTCATTCTACAGGACGTCACCCGTACTTCGCTGAAGCACTTAAGTGAAATACCGAGAGTGTAATTTACAGCGCAAAAGACAACTAGAAGACATCGGATTCGTTCAAGAAAATCGAAAAGACTCAATAGGATTCACAGAGGCAAGGCATTATGCAACCGAGTTTCAGAATTAGAGGGTTCACTTCCTGCGGTGTAGGACCCTTTAAAACTCTAATGCATCATGAAGACTTTTAAACAGTGAAAACTTCCCTATGATGAAAATCCTGGATGCCTCTCAAGGTATTGCAGATTGTCAGTCTGCAGGTCCAGACTTGAGTGCAAGGTGGGGCTGTGCCAACAAAAGTTATTAATCAGTAACGTGAATGCTTTCTAGAAAAATTGTGCCATTTTTTATTGTCCGTTTACCTCACACATTCAACAAGGCAAATAACATAAGTTAACAATAAGTAAAGTAGACTTAATCATTTTCTTAGAAAATACGCGGAACACAAACGCTGATTTAGTATGTATCTACAAGTACTGTCTCATGATTTCAACGAAGTTAGTATCGGTAATTTTATTGACAATTTTAAAAAGATATTTGGGAGAAAATTTCAAAGTTGGGAACAACTTGGACCTCACACACTAATGTAACTGTAAGAAACTCGACAGATGGAACATCGACACAGGACACGCCAAAATGCCGGGGAACGGACACGTCTTGAACGCAAACAAGTGCTTTAATCTAGATATTTACCAAACATCGCTCAACTTCGTCATGTAAAGGCACACTTGGTATAGAAGAAGGTCACAATCCCTCACACACAGACACATCGTTGTCTTTCAAAAACATAATTACGTGTTTTTACATCACTTACAGCTGATTTTCTATACGTATACAACTCTTGCTTCTTTTTTACAAAATATCAAGAAGAGCAGCACGAAGTATCAAGCACCCTACCATCACCAATTCAGGGCTAACACCTGGAACACAGGCGGAACATTTCCCATTCTTCCAGCCGTACCCAGCCTGGCACGGGACAACCACCACAAACTTGATATCGCGTTGTCAGGTCCAGGATGCAATTTTACATGGACACCGGCTCCTCTGGCTCACTTCTCTCACGCGCGCTGAGTGACCACGATAAGGAGTTTGTGGAGAGCGATCTGAATACGTGCCTACGAAACGAATCACGTCACTTACGAGTATACTGCTGACTTAATATTCTCTAGGGGTGTTTTTTTTTATCACGACCGGTGTTATGTTGCTCAGTTGTTCGCTTAGATATGGAGTTGAAGTCTAATTTTCATTTCCAAAAAAAATGAAGTAATTTTTATTCAGCAAAAATATTGTTCTTCCAAACTCATGAAATCGTTTGGAAAAGGAAGCTAGTGATAGCCTTGTTGTCGTAGTCAGTTTGGATAGATGTTTAGTGGTTGTTTTCTTAATTTTCTCATTTTAACAGAGCTATTTCAAAAAACATAGTCATCTAAAAATGATTAATAAAAATCAAGTTCATGTGAAAATTTCATACTTGGTATTCGTAGAAGTATCCGCCTATATTATTCCTTTTTATCTTCATATTTGTATAACCATATTGTGCGTTATCTTAGTACGCAGTCCGTTTCTGCCACTTATTCTATTCTGAATTTCGTATTTTTAGTACGAAACTGACATGAAAATTTTGCAACGCTTATAAAATAACATAAGTTTAATTTAAGTGACATCTCCTATTAATAAGATGAAAGAAGTTCATTTGGGAGGGTACAACAAAGTTTTGGCCTGTTCCGCCAATCATAGGTTGTTGATAATTTAAGCATATCTCAATACGCGTTAGGACGATTTAGATATTTTCCTCAAAGTCGTTTGAACGAGTGTATTCGGCTGTAAACGGTTGTTTTCAAACCTCCTTGCTTTTCAAGCAGAGCAGAAGGCACTAGGCCCCGAAACATCATCACGCCATGAGAGTCTTTTGACCTCACCCCCTGGGTGTGGGCTGTAATAACAAAACCTCTTATATTCTAACGAAAACAACAACTAAGCCTTTCTCATAACGGGAATATTTACATACCGTATAAAATTCATACTAAAAGTTACCTATCTTGTGACGATCACCATCAAGCTGAAATGCCCGACAATAATTATTATTGTTGGTTTTCTACCGAGTGGTCAAGACGCACTTTTTCACTCCTGTCATACAGCTGTGGCAACTTCTATAGAGCTGAATATTCTTATTCATTTTGGTATGTTAAACTGCGCTCGGTTCCTCAACTCTCAGGTCGTCGCGTGAATAAAAATGCCTAGCATCAACCGAAAATGTCATGTACATCAGATTGGCTCGTTGGTAGTAAATTCCAATTATTTCTTAAGTGTATCAATCCTCATTTAGTTTGTAAAGATGAGAGATTCCGGTTATGAAATAATGACTATCTCTAGGCTTGAAACGAGTCCACTTTGATGAGGTAAATTAAAATTTTTCAAATACATCAATGCAAAAGAGATTTGTGTCTGAAAAAATAGTTTACATATACATAGAAATTTTTGTATGTTGAAGGCAGCATTCTAAGTATTTCTATAAAAAATGCTCGCATTATTTATAAAAGAAAATATCTCATGATTGATTTTACGGCGAAAATGTAGAAAAGTTCAGTCCGACCTTGGAAATTAACAAGTGATGCTGTAACGATACGACGTAAAAGAAATATTTCAGCAGTACAACTTAGGATCACAAGACAAGGTCTTTGATCGCCCTTTGAATTGTCGAGATGCTGCCGAATCTCATCTGCTGGGAGGGGTTTTGCGATCTTGGCCAGTTTCATAACGCTCGCAAACATTGTCAAGTGTCTGCCTCTGAAACTGTAGGGATTTTACAATAAAGGTTGAGCTTTGGGCACCGCAACAAACTTCACAGCCAGCTGAACGTTTTGACTGCCTCATTGGGTTATGTTTATGTAACGAACTCTTTATATTAATTGAATACCTAAACACAACTGATGCTCTTCGGTGTTGACATCTTTTCGATGGATCAGAATTACCGATGTTTTTAAATTTGCGCGGAGATTCATCCGCAAGACACTGTAGATGACGTGCCATTTACTGGAATTTACACCTCTAAATTGCTTTTAATTTAGGATTTAAGAGATGCGCGAAGCATGCTTCAGAACATTTGATAGCAGAATTTACTCATATCACGCTTTGGAATCCATTCTTAGTCAACACACGTATTGCAGATGGCAGTAATTCAGCTTACGTAAAAACTTCAACGGAGCTGCTAACGATTTAAGAAAGGCAATGAGCTATTTTGTTTCTAACAGTAGCGATACTTTATTGCCAAAATTCAATGATCACAAACACGAGCCTCGAGGCGGTCGCATTTGAAACGTGCTTCTCATTTCCTCGTCTGATTGACATTATGAAGATCCAAGAGTAATAAAATTATGTAATTAAGCCTAGGAATTTTTAGCCTGTCAGCAGAATTTTAACTGCGACGCAAGGACGTCACTAAACATATTGTGAAATTTCCTACTTGACATTAGGCATGCGCGATGTAACTTGAAGTTGGAACTTCATGTTCCAGTAAGTTTTAGGTGAATTAATAGTACAATATATTGACAGCTCAAGTTTTACATCTTGTTTATATTGACTGTTTTGATTATCTCTCAACATGAGTTGGTAAGCCTACCTGGTGTCATGATAGGTAAACAGATTATATTAGATTATTATTTAGTTTAAGCCTCCCTATCCTCAGCAAATGAGATCCAAAGAGAGGAAGGAAGAAGGCACCATTTAGTATGGAGTCAAGGGTACGCGGAATCTATGCAGAAAAGGCATAGAAACAGAAGATGAGAAAGACGTTCATGAAACAAGATCAAAGTTGAAGAAGAAAGTAGTAGGTGCTAAAAAATCGGACAGCAGTGAACCGAAAAAAGATGGTCCGTAACAAAACAAAACCCTATTCTATTTTCACAAAAAGAATGCCTACCTAACTTTTAGCTCGGGCCCTCGCGTAGTCCCCCTGGGAGCGCTAATTCCCATAGATACAATAATTGTATCCCCCTGAGGGAGGATAGGTAAACAACGTTAATTCATTTGCTTAGTTTGATTTTAAAGTTAAATAGTGTTTTATTTAATGAAAAGTGTCTAGTGTAACATATTGTTCTATTAATGTATTATGTGAATAATTCATCCTGCATGTGAACTTTTTCGGAATTGATATTGCTTGGTAGGAAAATAAAATCAAATACATCAAGAGATTTTTAATACGGAAAACTTCAGGAGTCTATTTCAAATTGTTTCCGAGCGCAGAAGTGATCTCATGCTCTAAAATTTATTCCGATTTCAGAAAAATGTTTTACAGGTAAAAACGGAAGTGGAAAATATTCCAGAACTGGATGTCAGAGTTTGATAACTCGTTCAAAATATCTGCTCCCATGCACAAACTGGGTCTTGCAAAAGGCTCTCCATAGACGACTTTGGGTTAGTAGTTCGTTTTGTCCCATTGCTGGGAAACCAGTGACATTAATTTATCCTGGAACAGTTTTCAAAGTGTGTGCATCCGAGAAAAAACTGAATTTTGTTCGCAGTGTTATTATCGGATACAGATCTGCAGTGAGGGGAAAGAAAACTATTTAGTTTAGGTCTTCAAATTTTTAATACCATAAGCCCGATTAAAAATTACCACGAGTAAACCACTTAGCGACTGTAAATGGCCACAGCTACATTACATTTTGATGTGTTATTTCACCGCACAGAGATGAAACGATCTACTTGAAAAAATCAAAAGCACGCACAAATACAGAGGAGCTTGACATAGTTACATAAAATTTAACTAAAATGTAAAGCTTTATCGAAACTATCTCCATATTAACAGGCTCAGATATAAGATTCCTAATTTATTCCCTTCAATATTCAGATAGCAACTTGACTCAAGCGTGCATTGTAAAATAGTATTGCAGTAAAAATTTTTGAATTCTTCGTTACTTGTGTGCATTTAAATTGATCTTAGAGTGGTCATCCTCAAAACAAATGCTTCATATCAATATTCTTCACAATGTCAATTAAAATGTGGGATCTGATTTTTTTGTCTCGAGCTAAGCCCAATTCCTTCCGAAAGAAAAACAAATGCGTAGTTTCATTTCAAATTTTTCAATGATACAGCCATACATTAAAATCTGCTCCTTATATACATCCAATTATTAACAATACAACATTTGTAGGTCAGGAAATAAAATTTCCGGTGTTTCAGTAACCATATTCGTCACTGATTCAAAACGAACCGCCTTCGCTATGACCTGAGAGAGAGAGAGAGCACCATAGTTACGTATTTTAGGTACTAGGAATTTACGGGTCGGGATCCCCAGAGTTAATTTTCAATAATTTTCCTACCTCAATCACTTTTAATTGACGAATATTTCACAATGAGGCCTAGGTACACATTTCGTCGTTTATATAACTAGGTATCTGGTGTGCTCGTCCTCAGCCATATGGGCCTTTATCCCTCCGCGCCCTGTGACAGCCACACCTCAGCCCGGCATTTAGGCCAGCGACACGTGAACTTCTGGTGTCCTGATCATGCGTCCTGCTCCTCTTCTGCCCCTACTTCGTGTGCCACCTCTATCCTGTCCTTCTCCGCCTTGTCCGTCTTCTCCGCCTTGTCCGCCTTGTCCGTCTTCTCCGCCTTGTCCGTCTTCTCCGCCTTGTCCGTCTTCTCCGCCTTGTCCGTCTTCTCCGTCTTGTCCGTCTTCTCCGTCTTGTCCGTCTTCTCCGCCTTGTCCGTCTTCTCCACCTTGTCCGTCTTCTCCGCCTTGTCCGTCTTCTCCGCCTTGTTCGTCTTCTCCGCCTTGTCCGTCTTCTCCGCCTTGTCCGTCTTCTCCGCCTTGTCCGTCTTGTCCGCCTTGTCCGCCTTGTCCGCCTTGTCCGCCTTGTCCGTCTTCTCCGCCTTGTCCGTCTTCTCCGCCTTGTCCGTCTTCTCCGCCTTGTCCGTCTTCTCCGCCTTCTCCACCTCTGCATTATCCTTCAACAATTTATTCTTGGGCACATTCTCAGCTTTCTGCTGCTTCATGTCTTCGAGTCCATGCCGCTGATCTTCAAATCTTTTCTCGAATTCTTCTTCTTTGGCGCTAGTCTCCCCAGCTGCACCCTCCCCAGCTGCACCCTCCCCAGCTGCACCCTCCCCAGCTGCACCCTCCCCAGCTGCACCCTCCCCAGCTGCACCCTCCCCAGCTGCACCCTCCCCAGCTGCACCCTCCCCAGTTGCACCCTCCCCAGTTGCACCCTCCCCAGTTGCACCCTCCCCAGTTGCACCCTCCCCAGTTTCTCCGTCCACATCCTCAGCGAGTCCCTGAACAGCTTCCTCGTCATCTCCCTCAGGACCCGCCTCCTGCCCGTGCCTGTGCGGGAGGCGAAGCAAAGGGATCCCCTCTTCATCGCTGTGTGCCTCCTCGTCTTCGTTTTCGGGTTCCTCGTTTTCGAAATCGTTCTCCTCCTCCTAATGACCACAATCTAAATTAGTAACAATTCTGAGAATAAGCTTAGTTGCGCGTCAGAGTTTCTATCTTCATAGTACTGAGGAAGCGTCAGCTCGCTTCTAAAACCTGTTAGAATTTTTATATGTTCATAATAGCATGGAAATCATGGAAATAGGGCATCACTGAAAAGCCACTCAAGGAAGTACTCCGTAAAATTCTCCCGTGACGGTCCTAATTCGAGATGCGGAAACTTGCTCTAGCTTCACTCCTTTGAACTCATTGAATTACGCGGTAACTTCAAACAGGCTTGTCTACCACTAAAATACAGCTTATCAATTTTTAAAGATCGTAACTACATCAGAAAAACAATGTTGATGGGAAACTTTCTGAGGTAGTGTTTCACTCGCACATGCTTCAATGAAAAACATTCGAGTGTATACGGACAAGTATTAAATGAATATGAAAACAGTCTCTATTCCTAAGAAAAATTAGGAAATTTCCCTTTAATGCAAATATCTTCATTTTTCTATGTGAGCTGCCACGACATAGAATGCTCCTCTGATGTCATATACGAGCCGAGATTGCTATCGTTTCTGCATTGAAATTGAGCCTATCATATTTTAGCATGAAAACAACTCCCTCGCACCTAAAGATTGTGCGTTTGATCGCACCGACACAAACTAACGTCCATCGTTACCTGCTGAGGCGGACGTCCACCGCAACGTTGGCGTATGTATGCGAAGCAGAACACCATCAAGAACAGCAAGGCTACGTTTCCGAGACTCCAAAAAATTATCCCTGAAAATGAGCACGGAATACTTAAGTCCTCGCTTTGAGAGCGATTAGATACGGCCAGGTTTTCCAACCGCTGCGGAAGTGGGCAAGCGCAGATGTAGTCATTTTATTACACACAAAAGCAAGAGGCGTAGTGGCCCTTTAATAAGGCAAAGACTAAGCAGTGATTTGAAATACGTGAAAAATATCGTAGACGAAGGTTTCAACTTCTAAGCTTGTTCCAAAAGAGAGAGAGGCCCAATTATGAAAAAATATGCAATGTTAGGTGTTAGGCCCGGTTTAGGCGTGTTTCCTCATAGAGAAAGGTCTCCCAACCCTCCCAAACGCGTCTCTTAACCAGAGCGCTTATTTGGCCAGTGATGTCTGCGAAGAGGAAGTCTATTCACTAAATATGTGTGAAAATGCTATAATACTTTTTTCTGAGTGAAGTTGAACGTCATAAGTTTTAACCTGATTTGTAGTATTTAACTTTCAAAATTTCGACGTCTCCCATCATCTTTTAACCTTAATTTTTCTAACTGCTCACCAGATGGTGAAAGATTTCGAAACAGTTATGAAATCTGCTTTTAATTTTGAAGAATTCTGTGAACTTCAACACTCCAACGCTGAGAGAGCATAATTAAGAGCACAATGGTGGTAGATTCAAAATATAAACGGAAAGTAATAAATAGAAAAAAATATATATATACAAAAATATGAAAATATCATGAGTTATGGAAGACATTTAGTTAAAAAAAAATTCGTCAAATACTGGTATTTTCAATTCACATCACCATGAACAATGATAGAAGTACGCAGTAAAATCATTCGAGCATTTCAAAAAGCAACAGGCCAATGTCTTTACGTGAGACTTCGTCACCTTCAAATTCCTCATCAAATCCTCCCCATGTTCCTTCCTTAATCCGACTCTCTCGACGTGGCCATTTCAAGATTGACACCCAAGTCATGACCCAATTCAAAGCCCTTCATTCTAGACGTGACCGAGTTCAAGATCCTTAACTTTCTAGACAAAAATCGTGACGTTTTCTAATTTTCTCTCCAGACAGCGTTCATTTCGTGATCCATCACTTAGACTTAACTCAATTTACGATCACTTACTTTAGGCATGACGCATTTCAAAATCCATCTCAGCAGACATCTCATCACAATCCTACAGCCCAGACTAAGTAAAAAATTTCTAACAGCTTTTAGCCCAATTTAGAACGAAATATAGACTTTGAGTTCACCCTAAACAAGACAATGAACTTGTAACCCACGAAACATTGTTGATAAGTACAGCAGCGTTCAACTTTTACAGTGAAGGAAGATAAATCAGGAGCCATCAACTTACTATGGTTTGGATTTGGAGCTTTCAAGATTTCGGGATCTCTTTTCCCTGTTGGAATAAATTAGGTACTTTAAACGAAGGAATTTCAACAACAACTTCCAACAGGAATTGGGAATTGGAATACCCAGTAATACTAGTGAAACACTTCAAGTAGATGTAAATTACTATCCTTGAAAAAGACTTTCTCCAAGCATTTAGATCTATATATTAAGAACAAAAACCAATTTGATCTTTTAGAGGATGAAAACCAACAATACACCGAATACGTGGTGAGCTGCCTTGTAATATCCATTACGAGGCAAAACAAGAATTGAATCAATAACGCAGTACTAAGGCCGGCAATGAAAATGACGATCGGAGCGCAACGAAGTTCACAATAATATATATAACAATAATAATAATAATATTTATTGGAATCAACCTAATGCAACGGTGTTAGACAATACAGAACATGTAAATACAGGAACAGTTATAAATAAACAACAAGAGATTAGATTAGATTATAAGTTAGTTTAAGCCTCCCTAACCGCTACAAAAATAGAGCGTATCGAAGAGAGGAAGGAGGAAGGCACCATTTAGTATGGAGATAAGAGAATGAGGAATCTATGCAGAAAGGGCATAGAAACAGTAAGATGAGAAAGAAGTTCATGAAACAAGATAAAAGTTGAAGAAGGAAGTCAGAGGTGCTGAAAAACAGGACAGTAGTGAACCGAAAAAAGGTGGTCCTTAACATAACAAAAAACATTTTATTTCAACAAAAAGAAGGCCTACCTAACTCTCAGCTCGGGCCCTCACATTTTTCCCCTGGGAGCGCTAATTCCCATAGATACAATAGTTGTATCCCCCTGAGGGGAATAAACAACAAGATTTCAAGCCCGTTGTTAGTCTAGGAGACTATTCGGGCACAAGTAGCAAAAGATGAAAACAGCATTTAAGACTTATCTAATTATCTACCAACGTATTTACACGCACGAGTGCCATGGGCGGCTTCAGGTCACAGAGAATAATTCAGAATGTTTTGAAGCGCCAGACACATGCCCAATGGTTGCTGATGTACAGCTCCCTAATGCACCTTCTTTAATGTTGTCAATAGATAGAATGCGTTTAAGAGTATTACCTTCAATACACCCAATCGTTCCTACAGCGGGAGTTGGAGAATATAAATCAATCCGAAGTGCCAGAAAACCTTCAGAACTATTTTCAATTTTCATGAATATTCCTTGGCATTCTTTGAAGTAAAAAGATCATAAGTTTTGGTAAAGAAAACCTAAAACATGATTATTTAAAAGATGATGAAAATTTGTAAACAAGGTTACGCTTAAATTGGTCAAAAAGAGACTTGTGTTGACTTTCTGTAGCCGTAGGGAGTATTTTCTTTGTTTTATTACCAGTTATTTCCCTTCTAATTCACTTGTAAAACTTGTGTACCTTAAAATATCTTTGATGCACAGCTTCATCAATATACTTCAGTTTTGTCTAGAAAGGGGAAAACGAGTTACCTCGCGTCTACTTCAACAACTTTAAATATTCGTCGCTCTGACTTCGCCCAATGAAGCATCACTGAAAAATGGGGCATCATCTCCTATATTGATAAATATCTCTATCTAACATTCACAAAATACTTCACGTGCACTTTTACCGTTTCAACACTGCCTTGTTAGCTACGGACTATGGGCATACAAATCTAGTTAGGAAGCATACGGAAATTTTGCACGTGCATGATGTCAGGTTAGCAATATTGTCAGGTTAGCAATATTGTCAGGTTAGCAATATTGTCAGGTTAGCAATATTGTCAGGTTAGCAATATTGTCAGGTTAGCAATATTGTCAGGTTAGCAATATTGTCAGGTTAGCAATATTGTCAGGTTAGCAATATTGTCAGGTTAGCAATATTGTCAGGTTAGCAATATTGTCAGGTTAGCAATATTGTCAGGTTAGCAATATTGTCAGGTTAGCAATATTGTCAGGTTAGCAATATTGTCAGGTTAGCAATATTGTCAGGTTAGCAATATTGCCAGGTTAGCAATATTGCCAGGTTAGCAATATTGCCAGGTTAGCAATATTGCCAGGTTAGCAATATTGCCAGGTTAGCAATATTGCCAGGTTAGCAATATTGCCAGGTTAGCAATATTGCCAGGTTAGCAATATTGCCAGGTTAGCAATATTGCCAGGTTAGCAATATTGCCAGGTTAGCAATATTGCCAGGTTAGCAATATTGCCAGGTTAGCAATATTGCCAGGTTAGCAATATTGCCAGGTTAGCAATATTGCCAGGTTAGCAATATTGCCAGGTTAGCAATATTGCCAGGTTAGCAATATTGCCAGGTTAGCAATATTGCCAGGTTAGCAATATTGCCAGGTTAGCAATATTGCCAGGTTAGCAATATTGCCAGGTTAGCAATATTGCCAGGTTAGCAATATTGCCAGGTTAGCAATATTGCCAGGTTAGCAATATTGCCAGGTTAGCAATATTGCCAGGTTAGCAATATTGCCAGGTTAGCAATATTGCCAGGTTAGCAATACTGCCAGGTTAGCAATACTGCCAGGTTAGCAATATTGCCAGGTTAGCAATATTGACAGGTTAGCAATATTGACAGGTTAGCAATATTGCCAGGTTAGCAATATAGTCAGGTTAGCAATATAGTCAGGTTAGCAATATAGTCAGGTTAGCAATATAGTCAGGTTAGCAATATAGTCAGGTTAGCAATATAGTCAGGTTAGCAATATAGTCAGGTTAGCAATATAGTCAGGTTAGCAATATAGTCAGGTTAGCAATACAGTCAGGTTAGCAATACAGTCAGGTTAGCAATATAGTCAGGTTAGCAATATAGTCAGGTTAGCAATATAGTCAGGTTAGCAATATAGTCAGGTTAGCAATATAGTCAGGTTAGCAATATAGTCAGGTTAGCAGTATAGTCAGGTTAGCAGTATAGTCAGGTTAGCAGTATAGTCAGGTTAGCAGTATAGTCAGGTTAGCAGTATAGTCAGGTTAGCAGTATAGTCAGGTTAGCAATATAGTCAGGTTAGCAATAGTGTCAGGTTAGCAATAGTGTCAGGTTAGCAATAGTGTCAGGTTAGCAATAGTGTCAGGTTAGCAATAGTGTCAGGTTAGCAATAGTGTCAGGTTAGCAATAGTGTCAGGTTAGCAATAGTGTCAGGTTAGCAATAGTGTCAGGTTAGCAATAGTGTCAGGTTAGCAATAGTGTCAGGTTAGCAATAGTGTCAGGTTAGCAATAGTGTCAGGTTAGCAATAGTGTCAGGTTAGCAATAGTGTCAGGTTAGCAATAGTGTCAGGTTAGCAATAGTGTCAGGTTAGCAATAGTGTCAGGTTAGCAATAGTGTCAGGTTAGCAATAGTGTCAGGTTAGCAATAGTGTCAGGTTAGCAATAGTGTCAGGTTAGCAATATTGTCAGGTTAGCAATATTGTCAGGTTAGCAATATTGTCAGGTTAGCAATATTTTCAGGTTAGCAATATTGTCAGGTTAGCAATATTGTCAGGTTAGCAATATTGTCAGGTTAGCCATATTGTCAGGTTAGCCATATTGTCAGGTTAGCAATATTGTCAGGTTAGCAATATTGTCAGGTTAGCAATATTGTCAGGTTAGCAATATTGTCAGGTTAGCAATATTGTCAGGTTAGCAATATTGTCAAGTTAGCAGTATTGTCAAGTTAGCAATATTGTCAAGTTAGCAATATTGTCAAGTTAGCAATATTGTCAAGTTAGCAATATTGTCAGGTTAGCAATATTGTCAGGTTAGCAATATTGTCAGGTTAGCAATATTGTCAGGTTAGCAATATTGTCAGGTTAGTGTCGCGATACAGAGAAGGGGGGTGGGTTTAGGACCCCCTTTCCATACGCTGAGGGAATTCCAACCCCCTTACACATTTTATAATATTGTCCTTCATGCTTGCGTACACCTGCATACCAGACATGGAGAATAAAAGGATTGAAGATTTAAATGAATTTATTAGGAAACACGTGGATTTGAATATGACACACATAGTATTTCAATGCAATGATTAAAGCTCAGGGAAATGTTATAGCAACATGCGCATGAATTTAACGACATGGCAATCCCACACGACACAATGAGGAAACCACACCTTGGCTGTCTAGGCCAATGACTGCCATAAATCGTGCTTTGCGCACGCTTCGTGGCGGCATGACTGGGCCAACATGAGCACAAGATGAACGCGTTAACATGAGCGACGTAATGAGCCACACAAAGAACGAGAAATCTACTCTCCTTGTTACAATGAACGCTAGCACAACAATTACAGGATTACGGCAAAATAACTTTCCGCACTGTGCATAAAATCAGGAACCATAGTCGGTGAATGGGCTAGCATGAACACGAAACATTTGGAATAATGCAATATAAAATCAAAGAACTTTGCTTACCACAAGTTGTTCAAATTTTAATAAACGCTTCGGGTCACGTACCCTCTAACTCTTGCTTTGTGACCGAAACACATCCTCCTTGCCAAGAGCACACCACCACAGTAGGAAACACAAATCCATATTTGTACATTGCGCGCCGCTTTGAATGCCGCATTCCGTGAACTACTTTGCACTCTAATTTAACTGTGGATCACTCTTTCCAAACTTCTCAATAATACACATTTAACTCTTCGGCGGTGATTTTCCGGCACCACCCTACATTTCTTTCCGCCACTTTTGAAGATTAACCGCCATCAGGCTCACTTGTCACGGCTGCTCCATCGTAGTCGTATACCGGCGCTCAAGATCTCAGATGCTCCGAGTACCAGGCGCTCGCCCGTGCAGGACTCGCGACTCGTGTTATCGTTGCAGACTCCGACGTTGTTGCGTAACAAGCGGAATTTGATGTCGGTGGTACTTCCGTGTCTCCTGATTACGTGCTCCATCGCAGTCGTAGACCGGCGCTTAAGATCTCAGATGCTCCGAGTACCAGGCGCTCGACCGTGCAGTACTCACGACTTGAGTTATCGTTGCAGACTCCGACGTTGTTTATTCATGACGATTACCGATGCGAGGCTGGTTTATAGTTTCTTGTACTTTCAAATTGCAGTTTGGTAGAAGAAGGCCAGCCGGCGAGGCCGACCTGCGGTGTGGTCTACCCTCAGATGTCGTACGCAGTATCTCACGTGCGTTCCCAAAAAAAATCCCTCCTGAGGCTTAATCTACCCTCCTTATATACGTTTCGCTTCCTTGTTTCGAGATCAGTCTCGAAGCTTCTATTCTACAGAGGCCGTATCTGCATCCTGATTGGCGGGATACTTGTTTGTTCTCACGTCTGGGTCTCCCATTGGTGTGTGCTCAGACACACCTTCTTGCGTCATAGCTTTGGCGAGCGGTGATTGGCTCCGGTTGTGCGGGCCTGTGTTCATACGTCACGTCCGCCTCCTTGCCCTGCGAAGCCTCGGCTTGGGTGCGCTTGTATCGTGCGTGTGTTCGTGTGTGCGTCGTTCTCTATGCCTGCGCTAGCCGCACTTGAGGCCGTGAAATCTAACACACCTACCTCTACCCCAAACAATCGCCGCTTGTTTTTCCGACCGAACTGTGAAGAATTGTCCTTTCACACACGGGTAAACTTTGGTTCACGTTCTCACGCTCGAGAATAACAGTGATAACGGTTTTTAGACATTTCCTAAAGTGAAGTATTTTCCAGAGAATATTTCTTAAAATTTCCCAAAAATCTTAATAATTCCCAAAAATCTTAATAATTCCCAAAAATCTTTTATGAGAGTAGTATTTCGGGACATTAGCAATATTGTCAGGTTATCAATATTGTCAGGTTATCAATATTGTCAGGTTATCAATATTGTCAGGTTATCAATATTGTCAGGTTATCAATATTGTCAGGTTATCAATATTGTCAGGTTATCAATATTGTCAGGTTATCAATATTGTCAGGTTATCAATATTGTCAGGTTATCAATATTGTCAGGTTATCAATATTGTCAGGTTAGCAATATTGTCAGGTTAGCAATATTGTCAGGTTAGCAATATTGTCAGGTTAGCAATATTGTTTCATTTACACTTCTGTAAAGATTGGGAAGATTTGCTACCGTTATTCTTCTCTAGCAATTGAGAAACAAATGAAAACAGCACCTACTTTTGGGGGCGATTTCCTTTTTTTCCTTCGTCTCTTCCCTCGGGCCTTCATCATCGTTTTTCGATTGAAGATCATCAGTTTGTCCGATCTCGTTTACCACTTGGTCAGAAATAACAGTTGCAGCTGTTTTCCCTCGGACGACGATATCATTTACCGTTATTTTCTTTCGTCGCCCGTGAAGTGAAACGGACTCGTCGGCTGTAAAATAAATGTACGTTGACCCATAATATCATTTCCGCTCTTTTCGTAAAACAATGGGAAGTTTCTACTTTTAGGTTTCCAAATTTACCCAATTGGGATAATCTTCATTGATATTTTTTTTCATACTATTTCGCCAGAGTAGATCAAAGCTTTTGGGCGTACGCGGCCTTTGAACAACACTCTGTCCTATACGTTCAAAAGAAACATTGGAATAACTCAATCATAGTAGAAGAAGCCAGAAATAGTAATAGGATCAGACCATTGCGATCATGTTGCATCCGTTTTGAATACAGAATGTAATCTCACACTGACTAGAGTGCAGGAATCAAACATTTCAAGTGACTATCCAAGCAAGAGAATAAACTTACAGTCACCTTCCTGTTCTCCCAGTTCGAGAGGGTCAATCATGCGGCGCTTCCTTGGTGACGCATCTAAAACGAAACGTTTGATTAAAGGGCAATATTAGTTTAAAATAGGAGTCCTTGGTCACGAACTGCTACCGAACAAGATTTTTTTGAATCAACTCGACGAAACACTATTCACGTTCATTTAAGTGCTGAAATGTTACCAAATGAAGTGGTTTTTCAGTTTATAAACTTTTGACTATCCATCGTATTATTGACGCGCTCCAGTTAATCCCAAACGTGTTGTAAAAAACCGTAGCTTATGATGTGCTGTAGTTTGCACATGCTTCAGTAAAAATTTCATTTTCATTAATTTATAAGAAAAATTAATGTATAACTACGAGTCTTGTACCTATGGCGTGTATTTCATCACTGGATATCAAAAACTATCAAGGAATGTCTGTTGCACAGCTCACGTAAGAAGGGATGGCTGTCGTAGGCGCGAGTCAAGACGTTGTGGTGCAGGTTGCCGAAGGTGGGTTGTAGAATGTAGAGTACTGAAATGATAAATATACTCAATATTAGGCTATAAATGTTACGAAATCCTTTTATGAATTATAATGGCTAGACCGCATGTGTGCTTGTTCATTGCCGCAGCGCGTGCTGATTCTAAATGAAGTCGCCATGAACTCTGCCCTGTGTAGGAGCTGCAAATCTCAGAAGGTATCCTAATTTTTGCTTTAACTCTGCAGCTGAAGAAGCGTCTTCTTACCTGTTGCCCATTGTTACGATGCCTGTTATATAATAGGGGACACCGCGTTACTGCGGCGAAATTGCTATTTGACACCGGGTCTCAGAGATCATACATTTCTGCCAGTGTAGTAGACAAACTCGGAATTCCCGGGGGACTAAAACACAACGGGTAGGCGGTGAACTCCCGTCTTGCAAATGGGCTTCAGAGACTTCACCGGGGTGAGTTCTTCATTGGGGTTGTTGAATGACTCTTAGCCTCTGCAGGCATTCAGCTCCAAAGATCAAGTTTGACGTGCATTCCTTGGGTAAAAATATCGCGAATATTAGGGGTTGTCGTACGTTGGCTGATATCTCCTTTGTAGAGCGGCTGGCTTCAGAGGAGATAAAGCTTGACGAGATCCTCGGTGTAGATATTATTCAGTACCAAAATAATATCAAAATTGTATCTTGTATGAATGGAGCCGCATTTTTGTGGCCGGATAAACTTGTTCCATTTGGAAACATTGAACATTTTTTGTCCCGTGCAGATGCACCACGAGTTGCGAAATAGGAAACTAGATTGTGGGGCAGCAGTGAATTTTGTGTTTGAGCCGAAAAATTGTCACCTAGATCCAATGAACACTATACTGTAGCGAGTAGCAATGTTTGAGGGAAGATTGAAAACTGTTACCACTTAGAAACTATTGGTGTTATTGAGGAACGAATAAATATCCTGGATGAGAAGATTTTGAGCAAGTTTGATTCTGAAATTGAACTGAAAGATGAGCAGTATCACGTAAATCCCATCTGGTAGGAGAATATCAATCGTGTAAGTAGCAATTTTTCCGTGGCGAGGGCGGTGCGTAACCGGATAGTGGAAGGATTGATTGTTAAAGGATTGTATGATGCTGATAACGGAGTATTGAAACAGCTGTTGCACGAGGGAATTATTGGGGAGATACCGTTGTACTCGAGTGATCTGAGAATTTACCGTCTTCATCGTAAAGTACTTAAGAAAAGCCCACTTGTACCACGAAAGTCAGACCTGTGTTAAATTGTAGTTCTAAAACCAGAAAAGGACGGTCGTTGAATCTAGCTGCATTTTCAGGTGTTGACCTGACTAACAATCGGTTCAAGTTATTGATCGCTTTTAGGCAAGAGGACTATTTACAGTAGTGCTGCATGGCTGATATCCAGACGACATTTCTGCTAGTCAAGCAGACGACGACCAGAACAAGTTTTGTATCCTGTGGGTGAGCGAGGGAGAATTGTGTGTTTTCAGGTATACTACTTTGGTGTCTGGATTTATTTCCAGCTTGTGCCGTCTCACGTAATTCTAAGACACATTAAATATTACTCGCAAGATTTTTGTAGCAAATTTCTGTTGAAGTATGTGTACGTGGGCAATTTGTATATCAGTGATTCAGATGGAGAGAAATTGGAAAGTCTGTGTATAAATGCATAACCCCGTATATCGGGTGCTGGGTTTACCTTGCGATCCTGGACATGTAATAATGAAGATTAGATTAGATTAGATTAGATTATATTATTAGTTAGTTTAAGCCTCCCTATCCGCAACAAAGGCTATCCAAAGAGAGGGAGGAAGAAGGCACCATTTAGTATGGAGTTAAAGAAACGTGGAATCTATGCAGAAAGGGCACAGAAACAAAGCTAAGAAAGAAGGTCATGAAACAAGAAAAAGTAGAATAAGAAAGTAGTAGGTGCTGAAAAACTGGACATCAGTGAACCGAAAAAAGATGGTCCATAACAAAACAAAACCTATTCTATTTCAACAAAAAAGAAAGCCTACCTAACCTTTAGCTCAGGCCCTTACATAGTCCCCTGGGAGCGCTAATTCCCATAGACACAATAGTTGTATCCCCCTGAGGGGCTGTAATAAAGATGATCTGAGAGAAATTTTTTACTCTGATGGAGTAAGGGTGAAGCACGCTGAACAGTATGAGAAAGTTTTCTGTAATCAGTATGACAAAATATCCGACCAGTTCAACGTAAACTTCGAATGTAGGCGGTGATAACCAGCCTGTTACGAGAGGGTTTTGGCGAAATTAGCGCTGTGTTTTGATCCACATCGGCCGGTTGCGCCGGTCACGATTAAAGGGAAGGGTTCATTGAGGGAAGTGTGGAAGTCCAATTTGGAGTGGGACGATGACCTGCCGCATGAATTGTTTAATTTTGGGGAATAATGGCGAGGAAGATCTGGACCAGCTGAGTAGCGTGAGGTTCAAGAGAAGAACTTTTAAACCTAATTATGAAGTTCATCTTATACTTTTTGCCGATGACTCAAAGTTAAATTATATATTTTGCTATTATATTTCATCAAAAGGGATATTCAACCCTGCACTTTTATTTTGCAAAAACGAAATTTACCCCATTGAAGATTATAACTTTGCCTGTATATATTAGTATTATTGATGATATTTTTCTTGAGTTGAAGTGTGCCGGTATTTGTATTGATGGATTAGAAACGGCCGCTGTGAAGAATTCGATAATTGCTAACGATACGCACGTGGCACTGTCGTGGGTGTTGAATGGCGAAATCAAAGTTCGCAACCTATTCGTAAGAAATAGAGTCAAGAATATGAATATCACCATGCTCTGTGCAGGATCAATTGATAGAATTACTATTCCTTGTTCTTTCAGATACGTGCCTTGTGAACCAAATCGCGCAGATTTGATTGCAAGAAACTTAACCCCGGAAGAATTTTGGGCGAAGCTTGAGTTTTGGTGCTGCGGCCCCTAATTCTTAAGCTCAATTGACAGCTGGCGTACGGGCGCTTTGAGATGCGTACCTTTTGACCACTCACCCGATCACACTGTTTGCCTTCTCTCTCACCTATTAATTACTTCCTTACCTACTTATTCTCTTACCAGCTTATCTTATTACCTTTTACCTTGTTAAATCAACCTATTTCTTACTATAACTGGGTGAATGTGTGTGAGCTTTTGAAGCTGCTTAAAACCTTTTGACTAAGTTCTGGTCAGCTTGGCTAGGGCGAGCTGACAGGACTAAATTCCTTTTCATCCCTTTACTAATTTCATTACCCGGAGACTGGCTTGTAGACGGCTTACCGTCTGCCATTCGATCGTATCCGAGTAATTCCGTTAAAGCACCTATATATATATAAATATACCTGAACCTAATTACTGAACTGCTTATGCTCAGTAGGAGCATATCCCTTCTCTGAACTTCTTAGTTCGACCTAGTGAACTCTGCAAGCGATCATTACACTTAACTAGGTTAATGTTAGGGTTATGGTTTTGACTGGTCTTCTCATTACGTTACATTTATTGAACCATAAAAAAGGTTCAATTTCTCTCACTCGTTTGAATGAAGTTCCTATACTTGCTCCAGCATCTGTAACTTTACGCTCCAGTAGCCTTGGGTGAGGCAGTGGATCCGGGGACCGTAGAGGACGCCGGGTTTTATTCTACGCTTCGTGTACCGACGGCGTTGTTACTTTCACTTCCACTCTATCCGCTGGAACCTACTTGTACCTTACAGTTGCAAAAGTTCGTTTGAGGTTCTTGCAGCCCCCTGGGGGGGGGGGGGGGGGAGGGTCTCGATGGTCCTCAGCAGGACACGAGGCCAGCCCGAGGCCTCTGGCGCCAGGCATTGCGGATTCACGCAGGAGCCGCAAATTTCAATTCACTTACGCTTTGCTGCAGCGGTGCAGCCACCGCGACTGCCCTGGCCGCCATTCGTTAATTTAGTAGGTACGTTACCCACATAATATATATTCGATAAAATCACTTATTCGCGTTTATTCATAAATTTATCTTGAATTGTATTCGTAGAGTCCACTGCTGTTAAGTGTTCGTTTGTAGTTGCTTAAATGTGGCTTACATTGTAATATACATCCTTGACATCTTGAGTTTATTCGTTTTAAACTAATTTACGAGGATTCTCCACACAAGAAACCAATTAAATTATTTAAAGACAAAAAACGGAGACAGCTACGCGTGCGGTAACCTCTCTGATTAAGTTTTATGTTTTTCGACATCACTCTAGAGTCGAGTTCAAACGATCCGCAGAAAACAATTTTTTCAGTCTTCTTCACTGCGCAGCCGAAATTCCTCATATATATATATATATATATATAGAGTAGGTCGACCACAAACCAAAAGAGAACTTCTGACCTGTTCGGATATGATACAAACAAACAATTACTAACCTCAAAGCGAAGCCAAACAAAGCTTCATGAAATTCAGCACGAAGGCTTCCGAGGCACTTTACATAAAATGCCCAGATTAGGGTTCTCGCAATGCTCGAAAAGAAATTTCAACGCTTTTACCCCTCTAAAAACAGATACCGTTACAATTGACGCATAGAAGTCTCCGCGTGTACCTCTATTCCCAAAAGATAAGATAACTTTGCTAACGAGTGGCATAAAAAATGTTCACGATAAGTAAACAGGTGCAGGCTGCAGTTCCTAGTCCTCTATAGAAAACTCGATTGTCTGAGTACTCTAACGCCACGTACTTGTCGGGGTGTTGGGGCAGCTCGTGGTGCGGGGCAGACAACCTCGTCCTGTGGATGCTGGGGGGGTAGCGGCGTGCCCGCGCATTCAACACACGCACGTGCACACAACACACACACACGCACGTGCACACAACACACACGCACGCACGTGCACACAACACACACGCACGCACGTGCACACAACACACACGCACGCACGTGCACACAACACACACGCACGCACGTGCACACAACACACACGCACGCACGTGCACACAACACACACGCACGCACGTGCACACAACACACACGCACGTGCACACAACACACACGCACGTGCACACAACACACACGCACGTGCACACAACACACACACGCACGTGCACACAACACACACGCACGTGCACACAACACACACGCACGCACGTGCACACAACACACACGCACGCACGTGCACACAACACACACGCACGCACGTGCACACAACACACACGCACGCACGTGCACACAACACACACGCACGTGCACACAACACACACGCAAGCACGTGCACGCAACACACACGCACGCACGTGCACACAACACACACGCACGCACGTGCACACAACACGCACGCACGCACGTGCACACAACACGCACGCACGCACGTGCACACAACACGCACGCACGTGCACACAACACGCACGCACGCACGTGCACACAACACACACGCACGCACGTGCACACAACACACACGCACGCACGTGCACACAACACACACGCACGCACGTGCACACAACACACACGCACGTGCACACACAACACACATGCACGTGCACACAACACACACGCACGCGCACACAACACACACGCACGCGCACACAACACACACACACACACACACACACAACACACACACACACACACACACACACACACACACACACGCGCACACAACACACACACACGCGCACACAACACACACACACGCGCACACAACACACACGCGCACACAACACACACACACGCGCACACAACACACACACACGCGCACACAACACACACACACGCGCACACAACACACACACACGCGCACACAACACACACGCTCACACAACACACGCGCACCCAACACACAAGTGCACACAACACAAGTGCACACAACACACACCCGTGCACACAACACACACCCGTGCACAAAACACACACGTGCACAAAACACACACACGTGCACAAAACACACACGTGCACAAAACACACACACGTGCACAAAACACACACGCGCACACAACACACAAGTGCACACAACTAACCTCCAGGCGTGCGGGTCACGACAGGGCAGCTGCGAGGTCTCGTGAAGTAATTGGCGGCTGTCGAAAAAAAACGAGACAACATTTTAAAGCTAGCGAGTATTTTTTGTGTGTTGCAAATAATTCAACGGTTCTGGAGAAGTAAATAATTCATTGAAGATCCCAAAAGCCTGTCATAGAAAATGTGCCGGCTGTCAGTGTTAATTTGTAGAAACGTTTTTAGACGTGCAGAACTAATATGTAAAATCTTTCTGTAACAAATCTGTTGAAATTTGAGAAGCATCTCTTTGGACGATGGTCGCGGTCCTGCTTAATAGTTCCAGACGTATTTTGGATTTATTTCGAATTCAAACTTCTGTATTTAAAAAAGATAATTTACATCAAAAGTGTAACCGTATAGTTTGTTGTATCTGCTACACAGGAGCATGACCGTTACTAGAGTAGAAAAAAATAGAAGCGACATGTACAGTCCCCTCTATTCGACGTCAGATCGTCACGAACTTCAGATTTGCCCAAGATTCACATCGGTGCCTCATCACTTACGGAGTTGCCGCATGAAGGGGCACTTGTTGGTGTCGTGGTCTGAGAGGAACTTTCCTGGAGAAAATACAAGCGAGGGTAAAGATGATATGTGTAGAAGATACGTAGTGTGTCTTTGCCATTAACCCTCAATTTCAAATGTATACTTTTTTACAAACAAATAAACTATCCATATTTTGAAAAAATGTCTACTCACCTTTATGGAACAAAGTGAGATCTGTTTTCCTAAAATTACAACACTTATAGTTGGGCAACTGAATTAATGCCTCATTTCTTCAATGCATTCGCGTTTATTTCAACACACATAGAAACGAAACAGTTCGCAGCGCATGCATAAGCATAATCCTAAATTCTGAACATGATGTCTCTGAAACACAGGTTACCGAATGGTGCTACATGTGCGCGAAGAAACTATCCCCGAGACAACAAATGTGCAGCAACAGAAATCAAATCCAGCAACAGAAATGTGCAGTGGGCCTTTTGCTGGCCCCCAAGAAGCGATTTTGATTGGTTATGAATTAGTTTTAGCCTCCATTTACCAAAACAAAGATGTTTCAAGAAAGGAAGGATCAAGGCACCATTAACTTTGAAATTAAGGGAACGTGGAATTTGTGCACAAAGGGTGTTCCCGCAAAGGATCCCGCGCGGATAGAAACAGTAAGATTAGAAGGAAGGTTATGAAACAAGGTAAAAGTTAAGATGAAAATCAAAGGTGCTGAAAAACAGGACAGCAGTGAACCGAAAAAAGATGGTCCTTAACCCTTTAACGCCCAAGTGGACTGTACGGTCCTTCTTCGAAAATAGCCTCAATATATTCTATTTCTCGAAAAATTAGTTCCCTGATGTGTTTTTTTGACTGCACTGTCGAGTGGCAGTTCCTTCCTCGTCGTTAAATCGATGAATATCTGATGCCGGTGCCAGTTTAATGATGGTGGTTGTGATAACGGCAACATGAGTAGAAAATGTCGACGTTAAAGGGTTAACCAACCAAAAAACATTTTATTTCAACGAAATGTAATCCTTCGTAACTCTCAGCTAAGGATCTCGCATTTTCCTCCTGGGAGCGCTAATTCCCATAAACATAATAGTTGTATCTCCCTGAGGAGATCCCCGAGAAGCGTTCAACTGCTGTATGTACTTACGAAAAACGATGAAAAGGTATTCTTGCTGAGATCGCTTCGATTTGGCTACGAGGTGCTTCTCTGTGGCGACCACAACACAAGCGGGGGAAAATGTTAGTTCATTTACATGCAAATAAGTATAACGCAGTAATGACTAATGTCATCTAAATATTACATTTTGTTATTGGTCTCCAGCCCGCTGTGAGAGAAATGGCTATCAATAAGCGCAAACTTAAATACCGATGCACAACACTTCATTTGATTTTGAATAATTAAAGTGAAGAGCGTGATTTATTTTGTTTTTAATTAAAGCTAGAGAGTAAAATTTCGTTTGAATAAGAAATAAACAAAGGAGCAACATTTCGTTCTATACTTCAAATCAAGAAGCAACATTCCATTTAGTCTTCAAATAAAACTGAAGGAACAACAGTTCGATTTTGAAGCACTGCTGAGTAGCTGAAGCTAATCCATCACGGTCGAGACCTTCGAGCTCCCGAGCTCTGTGTGACTCTTTTCGGACTGTCAACTGAAAATTAAAACCCTGGACTCGGAACATATTTTAAAGCAATGCTTGGGTCAGATGTTCCCTGACAATCAATCATTACCAAGTGCCAGTGTAGCAGACAAACCCTGATAGTCAAACGTGAATCTAAAATCTTCCTCAAGAGATGTCACAAAAACTGTTCCTGTGAAAATTTTTGTCGATATATGTTTAAAATCCATTTCATTCATCGTGTTTGTGGCAGCTATAAATATACGGTACGTAGACGCGACAATATACACCACACAAATGTAACAAAAGGTACGTGTTCAATGTCAGTCATTTGCGTAACTTTTGTGTGCAGTGCACAACCAATTTCAAATTAAGATAAAATAAAGTTCACAATATAACACGCATATTTCTAACGAAGATAAAATCAAATTTCACAAGTACTTGTAACAGTAATTTTTCACTGAAAGGCAAGATTACGCCAATAATGTCTAATGAAAACAAGAAAAGTCTCTGAAGTTTTACTCACGGATGAAACCCATGAAGGGGCAGGCGCTGACTTTCTTGGTACAAAACTTCCCTCCCAATCCTGTGAGAAACAAATAAATCTTATTAATTTTCAGTGACGAGCAATAAAATTATTCAGCTACTTTTAGAATGTTACGAAAATTCAGAGCGATATAAGAGATTAAAATTAGGCAACTAAGGCAATTTTTTGACAGCATTCATCTTCGCACCATGCACATAGTTCCGAACTCCCACGCATAAAAATTAGAGCAATTTTCTTCTGGAGCATTTGGAAAAAACTATTCCCGCATAAATTCTTTAACGTAATTTTCATTAGTCTTCTTTTAAAATGCGCAAGAATCTTTATCTTTGGATGCAGCACCGTTTCTGACCCAGAAGCTGATTCAGTTTCCCATGTACTGCGCCTACTCCTCTCGGTAACCCTCACTGGACACGGCTCAACCCCCGCCAGCTCACCGAAGTCAGGGGGGAAACCGTGGGGGGACATCTTCAGGAACGTCTCGATGATGTCGTGAAAATCCGACGGTGACGCATGAAAGGCTGATGACAAAATTGAAAGATTACACATCTGAAACGTCTGAACAGAAAAATTCTCAACATTTAATGTCAGGGGGAAAATGTAGGCTTAACAATTATTTCTGGAAATACCCGAGTCGTCCTTAATAATATTAAATTATTCATTGCAGTTGAATTCACATCAAAAGTGAAAAAGCACAAATTGATTCAAGTACTGTATCGAATTGTGCAAAGAGAAGTAGTGTATCTCTTGATCGTGAATCAGAAATAAATATTATATGAATTAGTTTAAGACTCCCTAGCCACATCAGAGGCGATCTCTGAAGAGCGGAAAGGTGAGACCTTGCGAATAATAATAAAAAATCAGGAATCTGCGCACAAGGATACCCTGCGAATAAAAACATCAAATTAAGAAGGAAGAGGAAGAAAATACAAAGAAAAGATAGCAAACCAGCCATAAAAACAAAGAAGCGCGAAATAGGCATGAATGATAAAAGCTGGAAGCCCTATTTATAGTTCCAAGGTAAGCTAGCAATGTCCCAGTCTCCGCAGCTTACGATAGTCAAGCCCAACTAACCAAAACCTGTTGTCTATCAGCTCGTTTTGTTCTAAGTCAAAAGTTTGAAAAATAACGATGCCAATTTCAAGTTTTGTTTAACACTGCCGAGCTTTTGGCTAAAAAAATTATAAATGAAATTGTGCTATCTTTAACGTGCTCTTTTCATCCTCCTAAGTTGAATTCCATAATAAAAATTCCCAACAAATTGAGGTCAAAAAATAAACCCTTAGGACTCTGGGGAAAACATTTTCACTTGGATATTCTGTACTCCCTTATCAGAATGAACCAAATCCTAAAAGTGCGCGAAAATAGATCTGATGAGAAGGCTATTGTCTATTCTATGGGACTTGATATGTTCATAACCGTTAAACAAATCCACAATTAATACCTAGAGATCAATACTTTCAACTAACACGTTAAAAGTTTATAAAAATAAGATTTGATTCCAATCAATTAAAATGGATCATGGCATTCATATGTGACTAAAATTTAACCTGGGCCTTTTGTTCAACTAGCACGTATGTTATTCGTAAATAGTGTTTGACGAAACGCTATTTACGACAAGCAAGAGAACTAATTGTACGACCTCTAATTTTCATGCTCATCTAAAACCATGTGTTTTACTTATGAAATTTATGTGCATTGCAAATTAAAATCGAGTCTACATCTGTCCCTTAATAATTCTGAAAATAGCCATCCACGGTTTTTCTCATAAAAACCGCATCATGTTCCCTGTACCATGTTTACTGGAGCAGATGGAAATTTATGACCTCTAAGCTACGGTCTGAGAAGATCGGAAATTTGAGAACCATAAAATTAAGAAAACCTAGACTGCGCGGTTGTTTTTGTTTGCTGTGCGGAATTTGCGGCTGAGGTTTGTGTACCGACCCAGCGCCCCAACTGCTCAGTAATGCGGTTAGGCATGGCTTCTTCCTGGACAGAAGCTCATTCTAATTTTTTTATTTATGACGAGAGTCTCTTTTGAAGCCCAGCTTTTCTACGCTTCCCGAGTGTAAACCACATCACAACCAAAGCTGTGAAGTTTCCAGACGCCGCCGTCTGGCCCATTCCTGGTGGTAACTCATGAACTGCCTCCGAATGCATTCAAGATTTTTCACTAAATAACAAATTCTTACTTCAGTTTTCGCTGAAATGTATAAGAACGTGAATCATCATCGTAAATTATATATATAACCAATTATTGGTATAATCAAACAGCTGGACTCTCTTAAATATGCTCAAAAAATTTATTTTTGTCCATACGAAAGTACGCTGGATGAATAATGGATTTGGATGCAGATGGGTCAAACCTTTGTATTTAAACTGACAGTTTGATCAACCCAAATAGCGACAGTGCGTGAACACGCATCTTCAAACATTTGAGGGTAACTGCTTTGACAATGCTTCTTTGTAATAGATGAGATAGTATTACCCTTTCTTACTACGCACTCGCCGTGGCACAGTGGTTAAGGGATCGGCCTTGTATGTTGGAGACGAGGGTTCGTATCCCGGCGCTGGCGCGGCGATTTTCCCCGTTGGGTATAAGGGAAAGCTCAAGCACAATACCCCACTCAACCCAGGTGTCGGAAATGGGTACCGGCTTTACGGAGGAACCGTCATGGTGTCCTATATATAGTGTTAGTTATAAGACATTTGAAAAACCAATGCTCAAGTTCATATGTATCAGGCTTGATTGGAAATAATGCGTCCCAAAGATGCCGATGTTTGTTTGTTTGTTTGTTTGTTTTACTGAAATACAGGCGTTCCAAAGAGAAGAAGGATGAAGGCACCATTTAGTATGGAGTTGAGAAAACGCAGGATCCATGCGCAAGGTGTGTTTCCACACAAGATCTCCTGCTCAAGGGAACAGTAAGAAAAGAAGGCCATGAAACAACAAATATGTCGAAAAAAGTTAGAGGTCTTAAAAAACAGAATAACAGTGAATCGAAAAATCATGGACCTTCACCAAAACAAAAATCATCTGATTTCTCCAAAAGGCATTCCTAACTCTCAGCTCGGAATCTCATGTTTCCCCCATGAAGGTATTAATTCCCATAGAGCAGAAGTTGTATCCACCCTTCAGTAGTTGTCTGAATTGTCGAAAAGTTCGACTATCCCTCTGTCAAATTATTCATCATAGTTTGACCTCGTGATGACAATTCCGGGGTGTTAGATCAATTATTCCAATGTTATGTCGAACGATTATTTGAAGCTCAAGTTGTCAATAAAGAATCGATAGAAGCCAAAATCACAGAGCTCTTAAAGTATGTAGAATTAATTTTTATCCATGGCACAAAAGAATAATCGTCGTTTTATTTCGAAAAGAAAATTTCTTTAAAAAAATGGCAAGTTACTAACTCACATTAAAGAGTTGAGGGACAGGCTATGATTACCTGACTATGGGTAAATAACTACTGCGCACATACCTGTACCGCCAAGATCAGTTCCTGTGGACGATGGCTGCTGCACATGCGTTGGGTCGCTGTAGACGTCATAGTAGAACGCGTAGAGGTCTCCAAACATTCCTAAGGAGTAATGAAATAACTACATTCTAGGGAATACTTGACTGGAATACGTTAAGATTCAATCAGTTTTCCAATTAAAGATCATACTAAATCTTTTGCTTGTTCGACTCCCAGGTACGTACTGATTAGTTTCATTCAAGTTTATTTCGCATCACAGATGTGAAATTTCAGTTTCGAATGAACAAGAACAAGCATTCATTACGAAATTTTGAAGCGTTTCATATAAATGAGGGGAACACCAAAGAAAATATTCTTGAAAACCATACTCTTATTGCTAAGCCTTTGAGAGCTAAAATATCAGGAAACATTCATGTTTTGCACCAATAAAATGAAGTGCGCTGAAAACGAGTGTTTTTTGCAGGCCCGTTGATATATCTAAACACGTTCACTACGTTCCAGCCGTTTCTACTGTCGGTTTGAGTACGTTTTAAGATGCAGAATTGACAAACCATTTTTTCTGCTTGATTACATTCCTATCCTTTCTAACAAGCGGGAAAAATATAATTGCACGATAACATTTCAACCTGCACGCCATACTGTAAGTTAAATAAAGGTAGAGAAATAAGAGAAATGATAGCCATTGTCACTAGTATTACGTAAATGAGCAATTTACCAATAGGTACACATGTCTACCAATACGTAGTGAATGTGTAAAAGTTTGAGCGTAATTCGATAGGCTAGTTTGCCAACAAATCGAGCAATGCACACTAGCCAAGCTCATTTTCAGCAGCCAGTTTATATGTGCGTAGTTAAATGTAGGTAGCTGAGTAAAGCAGAGGTTCTCAAACTGTGGGTAAATGACCCATTAGTAGGTAATAAATAATTTGTAGTGAATAATGAAAACTTTATAGTGCCTATATTTTATTTTGTTAAAATACATACCCTGTTTCAAAAAGAATTTAGCTGACAACAAAAATTCATTGAATTATATATATTTTTACTATGTCCTCGTAATTGACGATAACCGCGAGTGAGAAATGAAATTTTATGGGCGGGGTAACGCCTGAAAAAGCCTGCAAAAGTTCTGGAAGCTCTGAAATAGAGCATGTCGCTTGGTAACTGAACGTAGGACGTTGTTAAGAACTACACGTAGACATAACCTTAGGCATACATAATTAAATACAGTATGAAATTAGGGCGTTAAGTGCAATAAACTTTATTAAGAACTCATCACATCGCAAAGCTAGTTAAGGCCGTGAGCTCCTGACCTCGAGGAAAAAACGATAGAAAATAAACCTCTGCTTATTTTCAATCAAACTTTTTCTTAATCTGATCAAACTATCAGCAGAGTGTGTTTATTCAATATCAAGCAATGTGAATGGATAGGCGTTTGAAACAGTCATGTTGTAATCCATTTCAAAGGCTACAAAATATTCCGTTTTGAAAGCCTGCATCAAAAAGTAGGAAGCAAAGCCAGATGTTTGTTTTCTGAGTTATCATTGATTATTAATTTTGGGTCTTGATCAATCAAACGCCTGCAAGGATTAGCAAAAAGTTACTCAATTTTTCTACAGAAAAAAGTTAAAGTAATAACTTTTTCATGCGAATTTAAATTTAGAAGAAAACCACAATCGGGATCAACGATAAAATTTTGACCATGGCCACAGTGGTGAGCTAGACCAAAATTTTCATGAAAAATTAGAAAGTTTCGCAGCAAACTATTTTTATATCACATTCATGAAACTCAGCCTTTCATTCGATAAATATTCTAGACAATCCAATCGAGTAATAATCTGAAGGAAATGGAGGCACTTTTGTCATAAATCAGCACTATCGTTAATTTATGAAGATTTAATCTGTAACCTCGAATGTGATGGATTGTGCAAGAAGTGTTTATTGTTAGATTAGGTTGCAGTAGAACGATTTATTGCTTGACCTTTAATTGGACAAATTTGCATTAAATCTAAATAAATCAAATTACAAGGCGGCAATAGCTAACAAACGAAATATTTCATTCTTCAATTAACGCCATTGTAAGCCATCTTTGAAGCCTCACATAATCCAACGGACTACATGAACCATCTTTATAACTGAAAATTTGAGAAAGCAAGTGGCAATAATAAAGAGGTACCGCAATACGTTTATATAATTATTAATGAACCAAATAACAGTGCTATAATAATAACCTTTTACAATATGCGATAACAAATATTATAATATTACATCATAATAATTTTTGTTTATTTTAGAAATACCTTTCTAAGAATAGTTTAAATGCATTGGCATCCATTATCGTAATTGTATAACAAGTGAAATCTGTCAATATTAATTTTAATGTAAACGATTTCAATAATTTCATTGCCATATTCAGGTTAAATGGTGCATTTGAAGACGTTTTGCACGAATGACATTGTTGTTGACAACATTAAATTCAATATTGACCTTAAAGTATTTCCAATTACCTTAATGTGGCAACGAAATTTCCAAAATCGTTGACAACAGTAAAATCAATGGTAAATGTGAAGGAGAGGTCAGTAATTGATTTTTCACCTTTCGGTACCTAAACATAGTTAATTAGATTGAAATAAACAAGTTTTTTCCTACGCACTCCCCGTCTGAAATGAGTATTTTACGAGTTATAGCCGCATGTTAATTATCGTCTTTGATGACGAATGTGCTCGAATGAACAGCTACAATCGATTTCCGAATTTTTGTTGCTTGAATCAACATCGAAATAAACTAATTTTCTTATGTATACTTTTTGCGGCAAATGAGTATTTTACGAGTTAGAGCGGTAGGTTAAGTTATTGCGCGATTGAGCTGATAGAGTACGTTTGGGTACTTAGTAATTTATTATCAGCCGACCTAGCGGAGCGTGTGGAGCCTGAACCCACTTCTAGGATCTTTTAGTTAATAACAAAATAAAGGTTATCACCTAAAAATAACGAGTTACAGCGGTATATTTATTTTCGTTTAAGATAGCGGGAAGTGAGAGTCCATTTTAGTCTTCCGTCCGAACAATTTCATTCCGCTTCAAACACTAGAGTTGTGGTAAGTAATTTACCGCTACAACTCGTGGTTAATGTGAAAGAGATGCAACTAATCGAATTTCGAAATTTTCTTGCCTGTATCATGGTTATTACACCGAAATAAACAACTTTTCATCTATGCACTTTTTGGGGCAAATGAGTATTTAACGAGCTATAGCGGTAAATTACTGACCGAAACTCCAGTGTTTGAAACGGGAAGTAATTCAAGCAGCGCGTCGGACGGCACCACTGCAATGCCGTCTCGCTCCCAGCGCGATCGTCATCAAAGACGAAACCAAACCTACCGCTATATCTCGTTAAATACTCATCTGACAAAAAATGTGTATAGAAGAAAAGTTGTTTATTTTGATGTTACCATGATTCAAGCAACAAATATTCGAAAATCGATGAGTAGCTGTTTTTTTTTGTCATCAAAGACGAAAATTAACATACCGCTATAACTCGGTAAAAACTCAGTTGCCTCAAAAAGTCCATGGAAGAAAAGTTGTTTATTTCGATGTAATTGATATTTTTTACGCAAAAAAACCGAAATTCGATTAGTTGCATCTCCTTCTCATTAACTTAACTCATTAAATACTCATTTCAGACGGAAAGTGCATAGAAGAAAAATTGTTTATTTAGATCTAATTAACAATGTTTAGGCACCGAAAAGTGGAAAATCGATTACTGTCCTCTCCTTCACATTTACCAAATCAATATTGTCCTAATCTACCAGCGAATAATTCAACGTCCAAAACTCAAATTTTACATTCTTCCAGAATTTCACTTCCTTTTTGAATACATGATTAAAATTTTACAAAAGCAAATGGAAGAGAGAGAAAAATGTTTAATTTTACACTTTCATTCACTTTGACATTATCTAAACCGCCTGAGCTCTACCTAATGACCATATAACACAGCTGACAACACACTTCAAGCCAAACTCATGCAGTCCAATCACATGTCTACACATTTTAGGTAACAATCACAATTTATGCCCGAGCTGCAAGATTATTATGGCGAGCAAGTAAATATTCATGAATAACTTGACTTTTCAGAGCTGATGAACCCACCTTCGCATTTGTTGAACGTAAAAATTACCACTAACAAGTAGTGAAAAAAAGGAGGCAAAAATTTCTGTGGCATTTCGGTGATCCTGAACAGATGGACAATGGTCTGACTCGAAAATAAATATCTAGAGCTTATTTTCAAAAGGCTCAGGACTGGAACATACATGCAATTTTCATAGCAAATAAATGCATACAACCTATTCAATAAAACCACGTTGCGTTTCTTATCTTTACGACTACGACGTAAAAGGTGCACACGCCTTCGTCACTATAGCCAGCTACGTCAACACTTTCTTTAATCTAATTTTTTTTACCTCATTTCCTGCTATCATTGATGCTTCCAATTATTTTCATAATTTCTGTAACTTTCAGTTCAGTTTTATTTCAGTTCAGTTCATGATGTTCAGTTTTATTTGATGATTGTCTTTATTGCCCCTTTTAGCGTAGGTGGTTATTTTTGTTATAATTTTGACTGTTTCGTTAGCGGCAACTAATTTTTTTCGTGGGCATATGGGGGCATTATACGTGACGTGTAATACTGCAGTCCAAAATTCATTAGTTATTCTTCGTAGCTTACATTCAAAATAGGTGGCCTTAGCATTAATTAAGAAATTCAATTGGTCGGTCTCGCAAAGCAAATGTTTTAGCTGGTATAGTTTTGCTACAGTTATGGTTCGTATTGAGCAATGAAATGAGTTCTCACCGTAACTGTAATGCCGAGTTGGGAAAACAAGTTCGTGATGTTCCGGATACAGGGTTAAAGAAAATAATTATTTTCAATAATTAGATGAAATTACAAAGGAAAATCTTTTTTGCGAAGCAAATTTACAATGAAAGAAATTTGCAGACATTATTATTTGCAAATTTTATTTGCAGACTTTTTGTTGAGAATGAGCCTAGGCTCGATACGTTCAGAGTAAATGTTTTTAAAATAGATGAAATTATCTCTAATGGAATAAGGAATGGAAATGGAAATTGAATACCATCATCACTTGTTATGACTAACATTATGACAATTTCAAATATTGACGAGCGCTTACCGTACGAGAAGCACCAAGAAATTTGCTTGACACCCAAAATATCTCCACAAAATTCAGGGAAATATAACTATGAAATATTGCATGCCATCGCTGTGCTTAACTATTAAAAATGATATGATCTCAACTGCATAGATGAGTTCACTCCTATTCGGTTTGAAAAAATAGTTACACAAAATGCTTATGGTTGGCGCATGTCATGAAAAACGATAATAGTTTGAAGAGAGATGCTCATCGAAATTCTATTTCAGTTTTCACCAGCCTTCATTATTTCTGCTCTTATTCAAAGACTTATCTCAGGGCTCAAGTGAAGATGAGGACGTTGTTGTTATGACCATTCGCGGACCAATGTGATAAAATGTTAACACGTTAGCTGCTACGTGATTTACCGGCAGCCACAAACGGCATTTTTTAATGCGTAACCAAAATTGGACGCAGGCACGTCTCAATGCAATTTTTTTTTAAAAATGAACGTGGGATTCGAGTTAAATTAGGGATGAACCTTAAATTCCCATGTAAATGGCCGCAGTTTACGTGTTAAATGCCCCTCTCGCTTCAGTAGTGGCGAGTAACATTGCGATCGAGGGGCTGCGTTGGTGGCATTTCCTGTACCGTGTTCCCAGGGGAGCGGGACAGGGTCGTGCAGAAACGGAAGGACAGCGAGCTTAACAAGCTCGATCATCGCTGCAGCAATAAACATCAGCATGATTTCTTGGCAAACAACTGCCTGAAATGTTGCTTAACACGTGGATAAGATGTTGAAAATATATCGGTCGACGACTGGCATGAAGCTTGCCTCATGAAAACTGAATTTATCAAATTTATACTTTGAGTCCGTATTAGTTAAGACTCGTAATATGTCATTATAAATTACTTTGGTTCTGCTTTCCAAGAGAAGCAGCTCTGCTATAAATTCCATTTCTTCTTTTTAAACAATGCATCACATTTGGTGTGTTACAAAACAGCGAAATTAGCGAGTATTCACTCACATCCCTAGAGAAATAAAATTTACACACCGGCTTAACACTAACTTAAAACTTCACAACGAGCTGCCGTTTTTAATATCATACGAACGTGTGAGCTACATTCGGAAGCGCCTCAGAGAATAGCTCTCCACCGGGATGCAGGTGTAGCGATATCGGAGATAGCAGATGCGAGCATCTCCGACCCAACGTCTTCAAAACCGCGCGCTCGGCGGGAATGCATGGCCGTCTCACGGTCTCCCGCAGCCTGGCGCAGTGACGCGACGGCGGTTGCCAAGTGATGGTTGTGGGAGACGGTCACTGTGATGCTCGACGTTTTTCGAGTTACGTGTGGTGCTTTTGAGCGCTGTTTAGACTGTAACCGGTCAAAGCAATCTGAAAATATTCAACAATGCCCATAAGTGATATTTTGTTGAAGCTGCTGGAATAGTGAGGTATTAAAAAGCCTGTGAAGCCTAGTTTTCTTCGTTGATAAGAAGGTATGATTATGGTGCACTTATCATTTTTCTAAGTACATAATTCTATTAGGCCATGAAACTTTGCAAGCTCTTATTCGTATTGAGGGCGTCACACACAACGTGCTAATCTGTAGAAGCAGCGGTTTTTTTTATTTATTTCTCAGAAATAATCTGGTGGCGATCCTTACCTGGTACCTAAAGTATCTACACCGCCGGACTATTGTAAAATGTCTGGTTGAAAAATTATCGAATGATTCAATGGAAATGCATTCAACCATGTATTAAATCAAGTAAGTTCATTTAAGTTGACGTTGTTTGAAATTACAAATCTTACGCTTAGGAGCAATGAAAACAAATTTTCTAACCAACGAGGTGCGCAACAAGCAAATTATAGGCTCGTTCAGACCTCACATTTTAAAGCAGATATCGTGCGCGTAAAATGCGTTACAGACTTTCGGACCTATGCATCGAGAGCAAAACTTTTCAGGAATGTGCCCACTTCTTGAGATTGCTGCGATCATTTAGTGGTCTGATTAATGCGATCATTTAGTGGAAGCACCTGACGTATTTGTGCGCTTGCTTCCTCGTTTGTGGACCTAACAACGGTCTTCTCGTGACTTGATCCGCTTTTCCTTTGAAGGTTCATTGCGTTAAATGCGCTTCGTCAGAGCATTTCTCATTGGCGATTGCATCTCTAGTTTTATTCATTCGAACAGTTTGGGAATTGGGAATAGTTCATAATTATTTAATATATTGTTGCATTAGATTTAATATTTAATTCAAAATATTGTTTCATTGGCTTCTTTGCGCGCTGAAGTCAAACACTCGAGAAGCAAATTTCTTTAACTCATCTCACAACAAGCACTCGAGCCCACGTCGAGATGGTTTACTGTTTTGACTTGTTGTAATGTAAGTTTGAGAGAGATGGTTAAAAGGAAAGTTTAAGAGGAAAAATTGATCGCGAGTTAACCTAATATCTGTAGTTTATGACAAATAATGCTGATAATGTATTTTGTCTGTGTCTTTGCGTATCAATTCTCTGTTTCATTTATGACTGACTATTGGCACATTCTGGCGCACGCGACGTTTAATACAAACATTCATTGTAATTGATATTAATTTTAAAAGCTTTCTCGGTGTGCCAATAATCGTACTGTATAAGTCGACCCAGTATCGGAGTGTAAAAATTTCAACAGGCTAATTCCTTGAACCCTGTTCCTGTACGGTATCGTTTGTTGTCTAGATAAAGATACGCTATCGCTGATTAATGCGGTCAAGTTTTCTTGATCTGACAATACAACGGATCATTCTTGCTCAGTGACTCCGGAAACTCTTGGAACATTTTGCCACTGCAGAACATGCCTGTATTCGTGCAACAATTCAATAATTTTCTGCATTGGGAACAGGGCTTAGCAGTCGGAGTCGAAAAATTTCCATCGATTCCGACATCGGCTTGGCAATAGTGACCCTATATTTTCTCACCATATACCTATTTTATGTTGCCTATCAACGAAAATGGCATTTCATCGTTTCCAAGTGAATTATCAGGCTATTTTTAAAATTATGAATAAATTCATGCTATATATATTCCTTTTCGGCTCTTTTAACAACTTTATTGAAAAAATGCAGCAGGTAGCCTTAATACTGATTATTTAAAATAAGTAACAGTAAGCAATTACACATATTGTTGTGGCATAGATAATCATAAATTTATATTTTAAATAGAAAAAGAAAAAAATAACTCCAGCTGACAAAAAAAAATTATTAGCTACTGAAACACCTGTTACACAAGTTCGACACATAGACCTTGAGGCATCAGTAAAACCATGTGAAAATTTTATGAAGAATACACAATTATCAATACTATATAATGAAACGCCAGGTGTTTCCTTAAATTTATAAATGAAATTATATATTATTTTGTGTGTTATTTCTCCTGTGTTATTATACAGCAGGAATCTGTTTTCTTTGTTGGTATCATAGATACCATTCAAATAAAATAGATAACCTAGCATCCGCTCAGTTTAGTTTATAAGTCTTGTCTCTCGTATCTTGTTTTTGGTGCTTATTGGCGCTTCGAAGGCTGGTCCATGTAGCTCCATGTCAGAAGGGAGGTTTCTTTATTTCTTTGTTTATAGGTCAAAAAGTATTGCATGAAAATTGAGTCTGTTGTTAAGAAAATGAAGCTTATCGCGATAAAAAAGACATAGCAAATTTTTTTAAAAACTTCTATCTAAAAATAATTAAATAATAATACACAGTTGTTGCTTGCCTGGTTGATGTGTGCGTCTGTGACGTTCTTAAGGATGCTTAATAACCATATAAAAACCAATTGTTGCCTTATGATTTAATTCAACATTTCAATCATTCTATCCATTTGATTCTGTGATTATTTTAAAAATCTATTGTTGTCCAATGGCTTAATTAAGCATTTTGTTTCATATAACGAAGGTTTATAATTTATGCAATAATATTATTTTAAAATATTATTATCTTTTGTATAAGTCTGTGTGATTCATGAAATATTTAGGTAAGTGTTTCGGTTATATAATTATAATTGTGTATTTTATATAAAAATTTTCATATGGTTCTACTTATGTTTCATGGTCTATATGTCAAAGATGTGTAACAGGTGTTTTAGTTGCTAATGTATTTTTTTGTCAGTTTTTTCTTTTTCTATACTATATATTTATGATTATCTATGCCGCAACAATATGAATGAAAATGGTTTACTGTTACTTATTCTAAACAATCAGCATTGAGCAACCTACTGAATTTTTCACAATCAAGTTAAGAAAAACAAGAAGGCATAGGTATAGCCATGAGATTATTTATAATTTTAAAAATAGCCTTATGATTCCCTCGGAAGTGATGAAATGCCATTTTCGTTGATATTTAACATAAAATAGGCCTATGGTAAGAAAATATCAAGTTACTATTACAAAATCGAAGTCGGAGTCGGTCCTTCAAATATCCGGGAGTCGGATGTTCAGACTCACAACTCCCCAGCCCTGATTGGGAGCTTGGAGGACAGAAAAAATCTGCCGAATTAAACATACATTATGAACATGTCAGGGGGCAAGTTCAACTCTGCGCAGTTGTTCAATTCATAATGACAATCCACGTGTAAGTTCTTTGAACAAATTCAAAGTGAGGATCTGTTCAAGGGATCTGTTGTAAACATGCAGTGATATTGACCAGCCAACAAAATATGTTCAGTACTTCGGAATATTGTTTAAGATTGGCGAGAAACTCTGCTCGTTTATGGCTTAGACGACAAAAGATGCAAGGGTGTTCAGGTACAATTTGGCAGCAGTGCTTAGACACTTGTTGAAAGGGGACACAACTTAGCTTTTTTATACGACACAGATTTCAGCCCTTTAAATATTTTCCTATAATTTCGAAATGAACTTATGTAACGTCTATATGAATATAAATTACATATGTTTCTTACGTATTAGGAAGAAGGATATTTACCACGTTCGGCAAGAAGGATTTACCTTCAACTAATACGACCGACGCTAAGAATTTTGTCTCCGCGGTGGAGCCTCATACTGACCTCCCTGCAGCGAGGCATTTTGGGGCAGATACATCGCTTTATGCTAACTGTATTGATACAAAATGCGATGGACAATAAGCAATAAAGTCATCAGTTTTAATATCAAATATCAGAGTTACTGTGCTACTGTTGTTAGAGTGCAGGTGATGTGATTCCTAGTGCATTCTGTCGTACCTTCACTCCACTGTTTGAAATAGTTCCATCAACGACACTCACCCAAACTGGAAGAAAAAATTCAGAATGATTATTGATATTTTACTGACGACTTTAATTCGTAACGGAACTTGAATACGTATTTCTTCGCCCATGACCCAAAATTGATGAGTATGAAAAATTTGTCGCTTACTTTTTTTTTTCAGTCGTAAGCCATTCTTCGTGAACGAGAGTACTGAGAAGTCTTTCCTTCTGAAAGTAATTCAAAGTTTCACTAGACTGATATCATTCAGACCTTACTGAGACTTTCGATGCTAGGCGCATATTTTAAGCATACAAAAAATAGCTTTGGTCCCTCTAGTGCATTTGGGTAAATTGGCCGTCAAGTTATGAGTGAAGAGTATTGAGTCCATCGAAAGTTTGAAGAATGAGGTTTTGTGTGGTCGAGTGTCGTACAAATGAGCTCCTCCGCTTAAATTGTCAAACACGATCGTGTGAACCCATGGTGATGCACCACAAACTGAACAAAACATTTCAGTTCCCAATAAGCGTGGAGTGATTTAGGTCTTTTATATTCACGTCGTACACTCGTCTCAGTAATGTGATTCAATAAATTGCACTGCTTTTCACGAGTGCGTATCAAAAACCTCGTAGACAAATGATACATTTTTTTTTTAATTATATTTATTTTTTTTTTTATTTAAATCTTGTGTAAATTCGTTACAGGACATACCAAAAGTTGATACGTGGGTGACGCACAGCAACTCATTTCAAAACGATTTTCTTCGAAGCATAAATTGCTGGTAATTTATTGACCAATAAAACGCCTTTTCAACGTAGCGTGATCTGTAGATTTCCGCTTCACCACGTGCTAAGCCACGCGCTGCAATCCTCGCACACGCTGACAAAAGAAGTAAAACTTGCAGGTTTACGTGCCGCTAACTAGCACACTTGGCTCTAGGCTCAAATCTCTGCTCTAAGCTTTTCTCAAACGAATGATCTGGGGGGCTCAGTTCTCAGGTATTGCTTCTCTTGAGCAACGCGTGCAGGAGTCTAGAGTACAGTGTTTCCTGTTGGTGCAGTGCGTGGCATGACAGGTAGCGGCACACAACAGTCGGGGTACACGACAGGTACGGGGCACACAACAGTCGGGGCACACAACAGTCGGGGCACACGACAGGTACGGGGCACACAACAGTCGGGGCACACAACAGGTCGGGGCACACAACAGTCGGGGCACACGACAGGTAGCGGCACACAACAGTCGGGGCACATGACAGGTACGGGGCACACAACAGTCGGGGCACACAACAGGTCGGGGCACACAACAGGTCGGGGCACACAATAGTCGGGGCACACAACAGGTCGGGGCACACAACAGTTGGGGCACACAACAGGTCGGGGCACACAACAGGTCGGGGCACACAACAGGTCGGGGCACACAACAGGCCGGGGCACACAACAGTCGGGGCACACAGCAGGTCGGGGCACACAACAGTTGGGGCACACAACAGGTCGGGGCACACAATAGTCGGGGCACACAGCGGGTCGGGGCACACAACAGTCGGGGCACACAACAGGTCGGGGCACACAACAGTCGGGGCACACAACAGGTCGGGGCACACAACAGTCGGGGCACACAACAGGTCGGGGCACACAACAGGTCGGGGTACACAACAAGTCGGGGAGCACAGCAGGTCAGTATTAGTGCTAAAAGCGGCCTATAGTTTCATAAAGGGTTCATTCTAATAACTTTACAAGTCTTTAATGTTTTTTGGCAAATCATTGAATAATTTTTAAAGCCTCGCAGTGGATCGTACATGTTTTCATGTTCCATTAGAAGTTTTCAAACGTGAATGCATGCTTGGCTAAGACATGTCTCAGTCCAAACATAAACGCATTCATAAGAATGAGGCAAAAATTTGTGACCACGAGATATGACTCCTACAGCTTATTCCATTCTATCTTCGCATTTCTGAAAGTGTTGCTCTAATTTCTGTCACGATTGCGCCAGCTGAGTGGACTTACAGAATTTTGTCGTGTGTGTTGTCGCAAGCACACATTTCGTAACTTATCGGGTGTTAAAAAATCCCTTAATATTTGCGAGAAGTTAGGAACACAAATTTTCTTGATGTTGTACAAGTATATCTCTCGTACGTGTGACAATGTGCTAATCGTTTGTTGTAAAAAATCATAACCTCCTGAATGAAGAGTGGGGGCATTTCAGGATCCCGGCAGAACTGAGTCTCTGACAAAGCAATCAGTCGAGCAGATGTTCGCAGGGCGGTCTGCGCTCTGGCGACTGGTGTGGGGGTGTTGTTTGTCGCAAAGTTTATTTAGTTAATAAATACCACCTAGTACGTGGGATAAACCCGCCGCGTCGGTCTTCCTTGCGTCTGCAGGCGTATTAATTTACTGCATTTTTGTGTGCCTCTGCTCGCTTATTTTATTGCATCCATGTTGGTCGGGACGGTCATGTGTCAATTTTTGTCTCGGTGCAGCTCGCCTTTGTCTCGCTTTGGTGCAACGATTACTAATTCAACTAGTAAATAATTCGTTTCATTTCATCCAGCACAGAATGTGGGACGACGTATTGATGCACATTAGGTTATATTTTTTGTGTTGTTACTTCTCACGTTTTTTTTCGAACGATAAAAGACTCGTCATCAAGATTTAGGCACGTCTATTTAACACATTTACTCCGTTCGATTGTTTCATGTAATTCACAATACTACTTGATGCCTGGAGCCACGCAATTAAAGAGTCCTGCGCTCGCTACTGATTAGGCCCAGATAAACTGCAAGTTTTCAGATTGTTGGTGTTGCACGAGACGGTCTCGTCTCGCCGCCATCCGCGCACCTGAGCTGGCCATGCTGCCTGTCACCTGCCTGAAAGAAAGTAAAAGTACATGGAAAAATAGCTTTTTCGAAAAAATTCTTCGTGAAATGTATTAGAACCCTGAGTTTTAAGGAATGCTTAATATAAAGGAAAGGCTCATGAGAGTCCTCTTCTTCACTCTCTAAAACGTCGTACTTTTTGTTGATGTTTTTAAAATGTGCTGACTTTTATTTTTATTTTTTCTCCTCATAGCACCATAGTTTAGTTGGCCAACAAGGTTTTAGTTCCGAAAACATATGTAATGATCTTTGGTATTTGCAAAAATTTATCTTCTGTTTAAATGCGATAGAGTTTGGAGGCCACGAAAAAGGCAGAAAACGAAAATGAAAGTTCCTAACTGTTGCAATTCGTTTTTTTTTTCGTTTTAATTATTCCTTCAAAATACGTTCTTATGCAAGCGATTTAGAAAGTCCTTACTTCTAGATCTTTTAAAAATCGAGTCTCCAAGTGAAATCATAGTTATTTTTTGTCTATACACCTTGTGAAAAAAAATTAATTCATTACGTTCCAACAATGGGAAAATTATTGACACAGGGCTGCGAGAAACGATGATGTTTCATATATGACATTTGGCCTAATTCGAAAATTCTGCTCATGAGAAGGTTGGAAGTTCAAGAAAAGCTTCTCCATCTAACTTCTGCATCAGTGAGACAGTCTTGGACGTCTTTTTATAGTTTGCTGCAAATGATCATCACAAACATCACATGAGCTGCTACAGGGCTCTGCACCTTGCGTTGCAATTCTATATAAAGTCACCTTAGCTCCGAAAAATGTAACGAAAGGTTTTCGGAAAATTTAGTTCTTTCAGTAACACGTACAGCTCTGCAGCCTGTGGAACACGGAGCTAGCTTGAGAGGCTTGCCTGTTCTTGTGTTCCGTGTTATTTTATGCCCTGAGAATCACTGATGTCTTCCATTGGCAGGCCCCTCTGCAGATCCTTTGGAGTCAATAGTACAACTCACGTCTTCTCTCCGCTAAATCAAATGACTCCAGAACTCTTCGTTTGCATAGTCAGCGATGCTGATTTTATTTGACTTATTACTTCACACTCAAATGCTGCGTCTTTTCTGTCAAAATATTGTTCATTCTAAAAGATGCAAGTTTTGCCACTAGTAAAAATGAATGAGCAAGATGTGATGGACATTTTCATGATACAAGTGTTATAACAACTGTACTAACGCAAAATACGTACTTTTTCTGGTGTACACTTTTATATCCTAAAAATCATTCCAGTCAAGCTACTTCAGATAGTTTTCATGCGAAGTTGACGTTATATAACTGCCATAAATTTTTAATCTCAAGATAAGACAGCGTACGTTGTACGTTTCTATAACAGAAGATATTGTTCCTACTCGATGCAAACGAGACGGCTTTTCAACTTAAGCAATGAAGTACTCACTATCTCGAGAGATTCAAGAAGACGTCAAGGCTAAAGGGTTTTAAATATTAAATGTGCTCTAATAAATATGTACTGTATGAGTAGGTAGATTTTCGCTGATTTTGTAGAGCCTGTCTTGGGATGAATACACCGGTGCGCTGCGCTGGAGACGTAGCAATTTAAATCTGTTTTGCTGAGTCATTTGACGTGTCAAAAACAACTACCGTGGCAAAAACAGTTAACAACAATAAAGCCATTGTAGAATTCGACTGCATGGACTAAGTGATTGCCTTACAAATGGTGAGCCGTCTATTTGGAGGATTGCACGATTTGCGTAGGTTGTCACGTGCATGTCTAAGTGATTGCTTGTTTCAGTGGTCTAGGCATTTTCAATGAAAACTATACTCGATAAAAAAATTACTGGAGTAATTCAATTGGAATTTTTGAGGCATCATGAGGAACAGAAAACAACTCGGATTGAGTCATTTAACATTGGGGCGGCTTCATTGACTGTGCTTAGTAATTAGACCAACTGAATGGACCCCACCGATAAGATTTATTTAACTGCATTATTTTATAGCGTATACACATCGAGGAAAAGTTAGACTAGGAAAATAAGTTGCCGTGTTGCGGTTGCAAGAAGTGAAGTATGTACAGCATGTAGCGGTGATGCCGTCCTGGCGACTCCTATTGATGCCCGTTGAGGATGGCACTTCAAGGTGAGTGTGAGGTGCCTCTCTCACACACAGCTTCTCGGCCTCTGTTTTTCTAAGGGATGCGCTCTGGCGAGTATGCGTTTCGCCCTAGCTTGACAACCCTCTCGTTCTTGTACTTGTTGCTCACAGCCTTGCAGAATTTGCATGCACACCTACGTCATGCAGTCTTCATTAACACATTTATTCACATGATCCGACATTTATTGTATTTTGTATGCAACTGATGCAAATATTCGTTGATGAAAGATTAAATTTTCAAGTCCGTGGAAAACGCATAGTAAGGACGTCGTGGATGAAGTACTATCAAATTTTAGCAGACTACAGGTAGAAAAATATTTGATCCCCGAATGGACGGAAAGGATTGGAAAATAGGGATAAGATACAAAGAAATCACTAGTTAACATCAGAACAAAGTGTTACGAGTTGCAAACACCGAAAGTTGCCTGATACTTGAAACGAGTTACCAGGTGAGAAAACTTCAGCTATTGGGAAGCCCTATAGGGTTTCACGTCGAAAGTAATACGCAAGTTTCTTTACAAAGCCTCGTTGGTTTACTGTTTGCGGCGCTTAAATTGAGAGCATTAGATAGTACCGTGGAGAACTGGTTACAGAAATAGGTTTCTGTGATCAGTGCTCCATCGACATTGCATAATATTAACATGTCTCCCTGAAAATCTATCGAAATTAGAAAAGAAAGACGTCTGCGCATTGATTCAAGTGCATCGCTGTTGCTGCTTTCGTGCAAAGGTGTTAATTTACATTGCATTGGAGCGATGACGAGCACTAAGATGGTGTTATTCACATAAGACGTTGGTCGTTCAATACACAAACGTGCCAAGAATGCTTCAAAGAATAAAATGAGGCATGTGTTGTATAAAGGATTGAAGATCCACGTTCGTGATTGACGCACACTTCGCCTGCCAAATCCTGACTGGAGGAATTATCCTAAGACTACCAGGATAAGGAGCTATTGACTTTTGAATCTTATCGAGCGTGTATAAAGCACCTTTAAAATTCACGTGTATCATGCTCCAGGTGAACGCATGCTGCAGTTGTTGAGTGCTCTCGAACTGAGCGGGGTTCAATTCATGGGCAAAGAATGCATGCACTTAAGGAAATAAAGCCGAAGTCGCGTCTGCAATGTACCCTACATTTCTCAACAGAGTCGAGCACTGCTATGCATTGGCTTATAAATCCAATCGTTCTGAGTTAAGTGACATGGCTTATTTATTTTACAAAAGTGCATTTTCTACTTGATTTCACTGTTCATTGGACGAAGAGAATCATACTCTCGTTACATAAACTGGACCAACAACAATTCTATATTCAGAATCTCTCAAGGTTTTGTGAAAGGAAAGTTACGGATTATATTTAAATTCTAAATTGAAAATGTTTTTTCTAAGTTGTAGCCCTTTTTTTCTACTAGGTTGTATTTGATTACGCAAGTATTTCTGAAATCCAGCGTTGTTCACAGTTGGGGCAATAACAGCAAGCAAACAGCAAAATATTCCGGAATGCAAATGCGTGATTAATTAAAAATGCCGCACCAACGTTTTAATAATGACAAATTAAGTTTTAATTACAACAACGTCAATTTTTTTAATGAATGGTCCAAATCATGTGGGACTAATCAATTTATTTCATGTTAAATCAAATTTCCTACTCGACATATAACATTTCACGAATTAAATTTGGCTTGTGACTAGTTAAATTTTGTTTGCAATAAAAGGAAATTCTTTTTAGACAAATAATATTTCATTTGCGTTCAATTGAATTCAGTTTGGGACAAATTAAGTTTCGTTTGTGATAAATCGACGGCTTGTCACTGGTATGAAATAGGTTGAAGAAACAATATCTTCCTTCTGAAATTCCTCGTTCCTACGACTTGTTGAGATGCTCTTTGATCGAAGAGAAGAAATGTTTAGAGGTAAACTGAGGTTTTAATTTTTCATATAGTAATGTGGAGACGGGCTTTACAAGAGAACTACTCCCGCTGTCGCCGCTGACGCGGTCTACCTCCTACATCAGAAGGATTCCTTCACGAAGTTCACCATCACGTTAATGTTCCATAAATCAGTTGATAGTCTTGAAAGATTAATTTATTTCAAAATAAAATGCAAGGGTTCGTTTACAGTTTTGGACGAGCGATAATGGTAACTACGCTTATGTTTCACGGCCTTGGAGACATTTCTTAGACACAAACTGGAGACTTGTTCTGTTCTGCATTCCGCGGCTGGTCCCCCAGATAAAAAGTTAACCAAGATCTGTTCTCAGGACTTAAGCGCATCTGTTAAATAAATAAACTAATTGCACAATAGATATCCTCCTCCTGGATATGTGTGTTGCCATCGGCAAATCGTGAGGACCGTACAAGCACAGCACCATATCGTCCAAGGACGATTCTCGTTGAGGAGGTTAAGAGACACTTGGTGCCCCATTACTGCCTGAGCTTCGTGAGCGTAGCTAGGTACCTAGACTCTCCTTCTTCATATTTCAAGTGAAATATAACATAGAAAACGGTTAAATTATTGCTTAGTATATTCAAGAAAATGATCTCACAAGCGTCCACCTGCCTGATCGGAATTAATAAGTGTTTCCTAGAATGAAACTAGGTTTGAGAAAAAGTTTATGGAAATTAGACATTCCATTACTAGATGGGTCAGGTTGTTTGAATAACTAATTTTTCATATGAATTGTGCTTTAGGAGCTGTAATTTTTTAATAAATGAATAGTGTAACAGATCGTATCCACAATGGAGGATGTGTCTTCGATGTTTTCAAATGTTGTTACTGAGAGTATGGTGGGGTCACATTTTCTCCTATATTATTCCTGAAAGCCAGGAGTGGATAGTAGCAAGTAAACCGACAAGATGATCAGAGTTTTAGTGGTAGAATAAACAACCCATGTTTAGTTTGGTCAGGTTGCGTAATTAACTATTTCTTAGTAAAATATTCTCCGTAAAATGGGTAACTCTACAAATTTAATGCACTATACAGCTAGCGGGAATTTCAAATTTTGCTTTGAGTTATTACCAAAAAGAGCGCGTCGAATTTCGCTCATGTTGTACTGAAGGCAGAGCGTCGACAGCGATAATAACCAAGTTAACAAGATTATGAGTTTTACATGTATAATATGTAAAGTACTCATAACTTCATGTGTCTCCTTAGTGTAATTGTAAATTTTTGAGAATTTTTTTTTTTGAAAAGCGGGAGTCAATACAGATCGTATCCACAACAGAACGTGAGGGCTCGCCCAACTCTTTCATCGGTTCATTGATAACAAGTGAAGTTTTGCTGCATCTAATTGCGGAGCAGGGCTGGGTGCATTATTTTATTTGACTTTATTTCTAAAAGTAGAGTGTGGACGGTGACAATCAATCAAGTAAATCAAGAAGATTTTCAGAGTTGCATATGAATACTCATAAGTAGATGAAACACCTGAAGCTGAGATTGATGTACCTCTATTATTCTTTTTTTCTGCCTAGGACGCATTGAAATAAAATTTTATCAGCCCAAGCTTCAGTCTGAAATCAATTCAGCCGTCGTCAGGGACGAATGTTTCCTCATGCTTTTGCCTGCGTGTGCGTCTGGCCACGTGCTGGTCCCGTCCTACTTCCATTAATACCATGCAATGAACGCAATTCAGTGCCTTGCTTTCTGTTTTAACTATGGTAGAAAGAAATTGTGGATGCAATTTCTTCTATGTACATGATGTTACTTATTATTTTCATTCTGATGTAATATTTGTCATTGTTTCGTCAACAAATGCTACGTAGTTTGAATGATATTATTCATTTAAACACCCTGGCCAAAAGTTTATGGGAGCTTTAGGAATTTGGAAGTGTACAAGATTTGGAAGATTTTAAGGAGGTAATTTTATTTTTGACGCGTTACTGGAAGCTGCCCGCGTGTGATGGGGTTGACCTGTCATGTGCGGGGGAGGGGCTGCACTCAATGAAGCGGTCGGGGTAAACCAGCTGTGGCTGTCGGGCCTGACTGTGGAAGGTGGTTGTGCTGGGCTGCTGCTGATCCTGGCAGTTCAGGTGCGGCCAGTGCTGCCTCTCTCGCCTCCTAGTGACTAAGTGTGGTGATTGTGGCCTGCTGTCGGCTACCCTCCCATAGGGAGGATAAGCCCGGTATATGTATGTATGTGTGTACAAGATGATCTGCGATCCGTTGGGATACCCAACGTTGTCTAAACACTCCCTGATTCCCCACGTGGGATCCTGACGAAAAATATTGTATGTTGTGTGTATTTATGGGGAAGGGTTTCACAGTAGCATTCCATGTCATTGTATACATTTATATACGTGTGTTTCCTTGATACCATATGGGATATTTTCTCTAAATATCAGAGCTTTACTTTTTGAAGTTTATGTTCAAAAATTAAATGAAAATTGTCATGTTCTATAAGTGAAGAATTTTTAGACAAATCTGAACTGAAATTTTGCCCTATCTCTGAGAAAAAATACGGTGATTATTAAATTACTTGCATACCTGCTTAGTAATGGCAAAGGATGATGTTCGAAAGTCCCATGCCCTTTATTTTGGATATTATTTGTTAGAAATATTCATTTTCGAACAAAATTTTCGGGTAATGTTTGCCACAGAAGCAACTTGATCTGACGGGGTGCATACATATAAAACTTCGATTATTTTTGTGCCGAATTATTGATTATTATTGCATGAGCCTGCGCGCAACGAGAAACATTTCTGAGATTTAGCATCTCGTAACATTAGAAAACCAAGCGTGTCTCTTCATCATTGGTTCAACTAAGTATTATTTCTATATAAAGCGTAGGTTTTGAAACATCGAAAATAGAAAAATATACTAGCTAGAGCTTACGTAGATTGTATAGACAAATACAAAAAATAAATGAAATGATATTAAGCTCCGTGAATTTTTTTGCGTTGAATAATAAAGAGTAGCGCTTACATTACTCTTCGTTGAGACGAATCGTTTTTTTTTGAAATACTTTCAATCCTATTAGAGAGCGTACAGAAGTACACACGAGGCAATTAATCAGTAAAATAAGTCCTGCTTGTAAATCTTACGAGTGACGTTGAAATTTAACACCACAATATTACCATTTTTAAGTGCAATAATTTTTAAAAATCTAATCGAAAATCGTGAGGCTTAGGAGAATAAAACTTGCGTAGGAGTAGTAGTTTCCGTTCTATAAACTTTGTCCAGATCGGCTAGATGAAGCAAGCGACAGCGTTAAGAAGAAGGGGAGAGTCGAAAAATTCGCGTAATGAATTAAAAAATTTACCAGACTGAGTGAGGAAATGTCATTGAGATATTTTCATCCATATCAGATAACTTTTGAGTTTAAAAGTTCTTATACTAGATAAAACTCAATTTACATTCGTGAAATCGTAATTATTGCTATTTATGTGATCGTTGGGATGTTTACGTTGTTGTGTGCTTTTATGGGTTAATGAAATCTTTACCACGGGACAACTGAGTGCAACTGTTAACTCTCTTACACAAACCCATGAGCTCTAGTGTACCCAAGGTAGTCACACAGTTTTAACGACGCCAATATCGCATCAACGATTTTAATTTAAAATCTAAGATGATTTATTTATCTCCATCCTCGTATTTAGGATCTCTCCTTCGTTCAGAGCAAGAGCTTGTTACCGCTGAAATCTACGACTTTGAAGTGCATAGCGTACCAACTAAGCGAGCATTTGCTTGTTCGTCGCAGTCAAGTTCACCAATACGCAATACATATTTGCAACTTGTCTGCTTCATTTTAATAAATTCAATTGAAAGTTCCTCTCGTGCTTCAGGAGGTAATTAGCTTGGCATTCATAATTTTTAAGACGATAAGGAGGCGCCACAGCGAGTTTTTCGACTAGGTTATTTGCTGTCTATGTTGTTGACTGCGCACTTGCTGCTCCCAAGCCAGCTCCAGAAGACAAGGTTGGTACGGATCGTTTCTGTTCGAATGTAGTCTTTTTTGCGTCTAAAATGTCGGAAATTGTGTGGGTCACGATTGCAATGCTGCTCTTTTAAATGATCCTTTTTGCTGCGTTGTAGATCAGAGCTTAGTATGATTATAGTTAAACTTAAATTGCACAATTTAACTGCGAAGGAAGAAGCTCACGAAATCTTTAAAATGTAAAATTCTCGACCTCCGAGGTGGTTTTAGTGTACATAAATATAGTTGAGCGGATCCTCTTTTGCTTGTAATTTAATACCTCTAGTTTGAGACCAGAGTGAGTACGGTGCTAGCATCTATAGTCTTTAATTAAAGAATAATGATCACAAAATGGAAATAATTGAAAGAGAGTACAGCAGGAAACTAATTTATTATGTCCCACATAAGCTAGAAGAAATTTTTCCAGAAGAAGACTAATAGAAACATTGCTTCAGTACTAAATTGGCAATCCTTTCTGCCATCTGACAGGCAGTTCGGGAACGCAAGTAAAGGAAAATGAAACAAAGCCAACCGCAATTGAGACCGTTGCACGACTTACCATTCACTCGCAAGAGTAAAGAAACGAAAATGCATGAAAGTAAATCACGTAAGGCTAATGCCACGCAGGTAACAACACGCTCTACACTGTGTTGGACAGTGTGGGCCAACTTCTACCAGCACCAAGTCTGTGGTTGCCACGAACAGGAAAGATTCTATCGGCCCATGCACCCTTATAATCCGGAGAAACAAAGCTCTCAGGAATTGACTAGTTCTGAAGTAGACAAGAAAAGTAAAATATTGTGTCTAACATATCAGCAATTTTTCCACCCACCTGTGTTATTATCAATGTATCAAGAACGCTTTGAATAATTCAATTTCACGTGAACGATAGCAAACGTTGAGGTATCAAAGAATGTAAATGACACCTTCCACAAGGCTTTCTTTACTGAGTCTATTTTTTGCTCCAGCCGTCTCATTGTGTTTGACACAGACCAGAGCCGGCTCATTTTCATGGGTCTTATTTTCCTCGGTCGGAGACTGCCTCGTTAGCTTTTTGTACTTTCTGCGCTTCATGTCATTTTTAGAAACGTGACACCTTAGGCGGTGGATCTTTAGTTTCTTCTTGTTTGTGTGAGTTCTCTTCCACAATGTTTGCTTCAGTTATTTGTTAGTACATTCGTAGTTTCAATGCTGCTTACGGTCGATCAATACATGCTTCTGAAAGTCCTTGAGAGTCATCTTCATTAAACGATGTTTCCAATGATAATCTAGTCACATTGAAGGTGTATGATAGACGTCTAGATCGTCTGTATACAAGAGACAGAGTTATTGCCACACTGGCGATAAATCACTGTCTGCTCGAGGACGTTTCGCTTATAGTAAGATTTTTGTTAAGGTAGTGAAATAATTTCTGGCTTGTTATCCTTCCCTCATATTTTTTAAGATGACGAATATGGAACATTAGCACATTCTACGCCCATATTTCTCTTGCTTCTTTGGATTATAAATAAGAATGAATAGGAGCGGCAATGGTATTATGCTCACACAAGTGATAAAATGTTAGGTCCATTATCTTTCAGCGGTATGAATAACATGAATTACGACGTAATACATAAATTCTGTTACAGTTTTTAAGAAGCCATATTTTTCGAAAAGTGCTAATTTTGCTTGTTCTCGTATAGCATTTAAACGTCAACGATTATTCTTTCATATACTTTTATATATGTTTGGAATATTTTGAAACGAAGGTTTACAAGTGATCAAGCATGGAACATGAAAAAAATACTCGAGCTATACGAAAGTTGTAAGTCTGTTGTGGATGTTTTGAAGCTTCTGCATTGGCCTGGAAAAGAGCTGCTGCTCACTTATCGAGCTGTCGATCGTTAGGAAGGCTAAAATACGAAAGACCGGGCCAAATCTGAACACCCACATCAGTTCGAGCTTCCAGGTTCAAATAGATCAGCAGCAGGGTCTCCCCGTCGCTACATGACAGCAGGACTGAACGTTACCCAAGAATCAGTATACTGGTCATGAGAAGAGACTAATTAATCATATTTTTGTTGAACAGAAAATTTCACAGCTTGAAAATTGCTTTAAATGTACGCATTTTATGATTGGCTCGGAACTTACGGTTCCGACAATGCTGTGTTCTCAGATGAGAAGATTTTCTCTGCGAGAGAAGCCCACGGTAGCAAAAGCCATCAGTAATGTCCAGAAAAGGATTGAATTGGAGGCTAAACTACCGAACACGGAATGTCGCATCAGTTATGGTTTGACCGCGAGTCTTTGGAAGGCAAGATTCCTCTTGTTTTTGTCCTTTACGGAATGAAGATCAGTGCTGAAAGCTTAGAAGAGCTTATCCTTGAGCCTGCAGTTAAGCCCTTGAGCCTTGACAAAGCTGACCTATTTCTCTTTTTCATACGTAGCTGTTGTCCACGCTGCCAACGGTACTCAAAGGCGGCTATGACAACATTTCAGATTTTTCTCAAAGATAGAATGGCCTCCCTCAAGCCCTGATCTTAACCCGATGGAGTTCAGTGTCTGCTCTGGCATGGAGGTTAAAACCTGTGTTTAGTTTCATCTCTCAAGAGGTACTCTGAGGAGTTTGCTGGAAGGTTGAGTGGGACTGTGCTTCTGTGCTTGATGAAGTATTGCGAGAATTTGTCAAACTGTTCCTGCAGGTGTACACTTGAGGCCGTAACAAAGAAATAGGGTGAAATTATCGAAAAATGTTCATGCTGTTCACTGCTAAAAATACAGAGAGTCTGAGTGAAGCTTTTCGAATCACTTAGTTGAGATTTGGCAAATTTATTTCACTGGAAATTTGTGACAGGATTTCTGTCACCCTACATTCGTTGAAATGATGAAGCGCTTATGGTGCTATACTTTGATAATATAGCGATTAAAGTATTATCCCGTGGTTAAATTTAATTAAGACGTTAGGATTTATCCAGGGTGTTGTGCAATTCGATGCACATATTTTCCCCACTGATAGAGTTATGAAAAGCCCACTCTGTGGCGATTCTATTGTTCGGAAAATCAAATTTTGATCATAGTTATATCAGTTGAAATTTTTTTCTTAAAAAATGTTTTTGTTCATAAAAATTTTATCTCTTGGCCGATTTTAATAAAAATTTATTTCAGGGTCACACTTAGCCTACTCTTGAAGTAAATATTTTAAAAACTACAAAAATATTAACTCAAAAAATAATTACAGAGGTCTAAAGTCAAAGCCAAATACGTTTCTGTTCTCGATTGAAAATGTACAAAAAGCTTATTCCGTAACAAAGTTCAAGTTAAGAGCTTTCAAATGACGTAATAAAATTACTCGTCATGTTCCTCTTTTCCACTTTAAAAGCAATTTTCACAAGCAAAACAGCCGCCTGGCTCAGCGTGTAGCCTCACTATGAGGCCGCTATCGTCGCGTCGAGTCGGCGTGTGACATAAACTAACGTGTTTAACTCGCAAATTGTAGTACTACGGGATGGGCACATTTTGTTCCCGTATAAATTACCTTCAAAATTGAAAAAAGCTTGCGCACAAACCTAATGTAATGATTGTACATTGTGCTCGTATTTCAGAATTTAGATCAATAAACAAGTTACTTGTTTCTTACTTGTTTATTTATTCAAATTCTGAAATACGGACACATTTCAGACGGAACGAATTCGATATTTTTTAATAAACCTTCCAGATGAGATGACAAACAATTATCTATATACTTAATTCAGTAACTCAAAATTTGTCCGAGTCCGTTTAGAAAATTGGCTGAGTCTATATGGTCAAGTGAGGTATTAAATTGAAGCCACTGGTGTCTATATGTGCAGAAAACTATTTATTTATTTATTTATTTTATTTTTTTTATTTTTTTTTTTATTTTTTTTTATATATTTTTTCTTTATTTTTTTATTTTTATTTTTTTATTTTATTATTTTTTTATTTTTTTATTTTTAGGCAAGTCGGACAACCCGATCCTCGGGTTGAACCGGTAATACTAGTATCCATCTTAATTGTACCCGCGATCAAAATATTTTTGTACTCGTGCTCTGGTGTTACTTATCGCTGATACTGCCATTAAGTATTCTTAAGAGCTTCAAAGAAGACAGACCAACCGGCTAACAACTGTGAATTATAGTGAACACGATTTTGTATTTTAAAAATTCAGCTCGAAAAATCCGTTTTTAATTGTCCGATTTCGAGTGGTGTCCTTAGACAAGGAAATGAAACAAATATATTATCTTTAACTCTGAATGTAAGTAAATTCGAGAAATTGGTTTGTTGCTGGTGCCCTTGTGTTGAGATGAACTGAAAACAATAATTATTGTACGTCCAGCGCGAGTGACTGCTAAAATCTGAATAATGACAATCTTACGATAAATATTTATGTTGTTCGTGGTAATTTAGACTCGTGCCCTCCACTGCTACAAACGCCTGTCGCAATTCAACTTTCTCTAGCACATGTTACTGACACGAAATGAACATTTTAGAATTGGTAATTCTTTACTTGTTTACAGCCTTCAAAAAACCGACCATCGAGTTAGCGCAAAATAAACAACGCAGAGTATTTTAAATTTTCCCTCAAGCACGTTGCTGATCATCAAGTTTCGTATTCAGTCCCCACCTACTTGACGATTGTATCACTACTACAGTTGTTTTAGTATTTCAACGAGAAACGGCGCATAAAATTGTATGTTATGTTGCGTACAGTGACGTCAATGCGTTAGTATTCAAATTTACGCACATTAATGTGTGTACTTTTCACTTTACGCGCCTACTGTGAATGATGCACTGCCATATCTTTATCTAAGTACTCTTCATCCGTTTTTTTATTGTGAAGCCAGTCTTGAACAAATCACACTAGTTATCAGTCGATATCTATTGAGTTGCGCTTCATTCTTAACAGTGGACAATACTCAAATGCTACTCAAGCCATGCGACCTACATACACCTGGAGGATGTACACGCATTGAAGCGCACGGTGATGGTCATAAATAATATAACACAAGCTCGTGATGATCCATTTACGACCTTTATTGCTTCACGAGGGAGATCCCTGGCCAGGTCGTCGACATCAAAGAATATTGTCTGGGTTCGGGTAAAAATTACAATACCTTCTTCCGCCTGTTGCGATCGTAAAATAATAAATGTGAGCCTATGTTCCCCACCACGAACTATCTACTTCGCAGTATTAAAATACCAATGTATAATGATAAGAGCTGGCTTAAAAAAGCCTCACTGGGCAGTGCCTCAGTTGTAGCCGCGCTCCCCACCATGCAGAATGGTACCAGACTTAATTGAGTGCGAAGTGTAGGTTGTTGGCGACGTTGTTGCGTTATTTGCAAGGATCTTATACTGAACGTTTAATTTGCTCTACCACTTCCATAGAATATTTCATTTACTTTTAAACTCTATGTATGACCTCAAATTTCGTCGTGAAAGAAAATATGAAACAGACCTCCATAAAGTTATTGAATTGGTCTCCGCTATCTAACTTTTATGAAGACTTCATTCCGACGTACCAGTTATAAGAAGATTTTCAAGTGCGTCTTGTTGACTAACGTACGAAAGACTAACTGGATATCCGACCTGTTGCTTGTGCATTAACGTGAACTATAACGCATCCTACGGATTGTATTTCCTCGTTATGTTTAGGCCTTTTATCCTGGTGGTAACATGTTTTCATTAGGAAAAAATTACCTGCTCCACCACCTACATGTCATTTCTTGGACGCCATGATAGTGCTGCGAAGAGTTTCAAAATCGCTAATGAACATGAACTCAGTTTCATCTTACTCACGCGAAAGAGGAACACTTAGGCTTTCAAGAGGCTTATCATGGGCTTATCCTGGTTCTGTTCAATAATAGGAAGGAACAAATGTCTTCTTACCATGAGGCTTTTAGCTGAAAACGTTGCTGATGTTGGCTGGCTTTTATTACTGATGCTCAATATTTTATCGACTTTTTTGTTTGTCGTTCGTCTCTCACATTGTAGTGCTGTGAATGCCAAAAAATCTTCAAATGGATTTGAACGCACTCAAAAATGAAGTTATAAATAATGAATGTAATTTCAATTCAAATCAACTGGATGCAAAAAACTTGTAGTTATTTCCGGTATTGATAGGTAATTTCTTGGTGGTATTTTGTTATTTCCTGATGACCGGAATATTTGAGCCCTGGATATTTTTATTTCAACTCTAAATATATAATCTGAAATTTATTTTCGGTAACCGGAGATTACTTTATAAATCATACCACAATATCCTCAAAAATTTAAAATCCAATAACTTGTCATGTAATTTGGGGGAATTAAAGCATCCCGCTGTTGTGTAGATAGTTTTTATACCCATGTTCGTCGGTCAGGATATATTGTTAGATTTATAGATGTGCGAGCGACACATTATTATTTAATTGCAAAATAGCGTAAATTTCTCCTTAACTTACACGATATCTGCTAATTTTAACTGATATATTTTTCCGTATATTCTTTTCAGCCGGGGAGATTACGCTGTTTCTAAAATTACAATAGGACTATTCTGGGAAGTGTAAAAGAACAAATTGGAAAATTGTTCATCTAAGAAAAATTCATTTTACCTTAAATTGAGAGAGTGTTCAAAATTTAACCCAGGTTAAATTTTCAGAAAGTAAAAAACGTGAATCATTTGTCAGCGTAGTTGGTTGGCTGGCTCAACGGAATATTGAAGCTTTGAAGTGAGGCCTGAGTTCTGCTCCGTTGTGTTACTCTCGTCACCAGTGGAGCTCGTACTGCACCTTACAAGATTCGTAAAAATTCGTTTATGTTGGAAAAAAATTCAACATAAACAATTTCATTCTGAAGATTTTAAAGATCAACTTATGAGCAAGTGGAAATTGGTCAATTCTTACCTCCTGGTTCTTGAGTGAAGTTTGCAACACATACCAAACCTTCGATCTGAGAGTGCCTTGTGCCGAAATAAATCAACATGGAGGGAACCCAAAGTTCATCGTTCATCTCACACTCCGTCTCCGCGGCGGCCGGGCCCGAGCCCGAGATCTACAACTCGACTCACGTGGTCAAGGAGGTCGAGCTGAACCCGATGGCGGCCACCATGTGCACCAAGGAGGTGCTCGAGTTCCAGCCCACCAACGCCCAGTTCATGGAGAGTGAGTACGCACGTTTGAGGCATACCATTTGTTTAGGCCTAAATTTATTTGTTTTAATTCGTGTAGTGTTTTGACGGGAAGTTTTTTACAGAGTATGGATTACAACGTAGCTCCTTGTTCGGTTAAGAGGTTGGCGTAGGTTTGAAGGTAAGTGTTGTTTTCATTACTTGTGTCGTATTTATTAACTGAACTAGATTTGAGGAGCGAACACTTTGTGTGAGTAATTGTTATCGATATTCACTCTTCTAGGCTCAGGTTTCGTTTTATTTAGAAAGCGAGCATCTCAAAAATGTGCAACATGTAAAAGTGTTTTGAGTAGAAGTGATTACTTCTTTACCCTCTGTAAATATTTTGCACGGATAGTGGACATTATACCTGATGTCAAAAGAAATGAAAAAAGAAGATAGAGTAGAAAACCTTAATATACTCTACGCCTCACTACATTTACTGTTCCTGCACACACAGCCTGATGAAAGAATGTTTATTTAATTTTCTTCGAGCTCGAGTACCATAATGAAGCTATCTAATGCAACGTAATGAAGTAACGTAATGAAGCAACCCTGTTATGATGTATTTATTGTCTGATAACGAAAGCTGTTTTCAAGGTTGAGTTTATTTTTCTCGCTCAGAATTCGGACGTGAGAATTGACTTCACTTCTTATCATAAACATGTAGGAATTTTTTGCTTCGCTGTTTCATATAATGTAGGAAAGGAATCCCCCATACTTGTTTCTCCGTAATGACTGTAAGGCGTACAGTTTAATGAAGCGTGCAAATAAAATAATTCCTAACTTCATGCGATTCAATAGTCACTATACGCCGTACCGGAAAGATGATTAATGTGCCTCTACAGTCTAAACAGTGTCAGTAGAACAACGTTAATATGAAATCATCGAAAATTTACAAGCCCCAGATTACAACATGGAAAGCCGCTCCGTAGTTCTAGGAAGTGACCATCGCTGAAGTGTTTGCTTGGCCTCTCCCCTGCTTGTTGACTCTGCCAAATTTGGGCATGGGAGAAAATTCCCTCACTATTGTGAGACGGAGTCGAGGGTGACGCTGCATATCCGGCTGCTGTGGTGATGTGTGGTAGCAGGTGATGTTCGAGCTGGCGCTGTGGTGATGTGTGGTTGTAATTGATGTACTGAACTGGCGTTGTGATGTGTAGTAGCAGGCGATGCGTTGAACTGGTGTTGAGGTAATGTGTAACGGGTTATGCAGAAAATTGAGTGCATGATGTGTAAAACGTAAGAAGTCAGTTCTGAGTGATGTTGCGATGCGCATGGCCGCGATTGATAGGTTGAAGCAAGTTACTCCTGCGCGTTGTCCACATCTGCTATAGATATTGTGTGCAAAGCAGGTGACGCATGTGGAGCACGAGTTGCTTCGACCAGAGCTCATTAGCTGCGGGTGTCTCAGAGATGTGCTTCGCTGCTGCAATTTTGCGCTGCGATGTCCTGCTATTGCACGTGTGTTGTAGCTGCGGCTGTATGGTGTGCTGTCCTATTCATGATTCTAGTGTTTCGTTTGGAGAATTTCACACTTTTACCGAAAAGAGCCACGGACAACTTGTTCTCCAATATTCAAGTTTTCCAACAAGAAAGTAGTTCTGGTATAATTTTAGATTACTAATTTATCATTCAACGTGTCATTAACACAACAGTAAAATATACCTGAATACTACGCACAACGAAGCTTAAGATACAACACAACTCTTCATTCTATGCAGTATACTTGCGCAAGAAAATTTCTAGAAGGAAGTTGCCTGCCACTCGGTTTGTATCAGCGATAAAGCGATATTTTCAGTGCGTGTAGCGAACACCTCTTTTTTATAGCATTGTCCTCACATCTTACTGCACTGGAGATGACGTCTCCATCACCCGCCCTGAGGACCGGCATGATAAATATCATGAAACCTCTCCAGGCTGCTAGCATGACGACATAGACATCGCCTCGGGCACAGTCAGCAGCTTTTTTGACGTAGCGGTCGCTGCCATACTCAAGCGTGGCTTCTATCTAACCATTTCTCGGAGAAGCATGATAAGTTAATCTATCTATCGTCGGAACATTTTGTTAACGACCTGTGTTTAAGAAGTCAGTATATTTTTTATTTTTAAGTTTCAAAGTGGGCTGGGTTAGGAATTTTGATCAGTGTTAGGCTCTTCATCAAGTCATCCTCGTCGCGATCGTGAGAGCAAGGAGAAAAATGTGAAGTTTCTACTTTCTGGTGAGCACGTCTAACCATTTAAAAAAAATAGCACAAATAGGAATCGTTATTTGTTTTTCGTGCACACGAGCACTATACTTTTAAATTCTTTAGTCTAACCTAATTTGAACTTTGGTAACTTCTTCCAAATATGCTTACAAAATGCGCCTGCTTGCGAAGAGTGATTTATTTCTATTTAATTAAAAGCAACGTTTTAGTTAGTCTATTAAAAGATCGCAATGGCGACGTCTCGCGAGAATAACATCTCCGATTGTACGTATTTCCCGACGGAAAGCTCAGGCCGCGCGTAGGTATCCGGGACTGATGTTTACTTATTACAGTGGAGGAAATTGAATACTTGCTTCTGTGTTCTGCAGCTTGGCAGTGTGTAGAAAGGTGTGCAATTGTATAGTATTACGTTCTGAATGATGTCTCATAAGTATAACGCTGTAAATGACATGTTCTGATAGCTCTAACGAACGAAAAACAAACATAAAGAATGGAAACGTTCGAGTCCAGTTGAAGAAAACGATTCTTATACGGTGCATATCAATCGAAATACGCCAATTTTAAAAACCAAAATGACATTCAATGCTCTGGATTTCTGTGTTACATTCATTGTTCATATTCGGAATTAACAAAACTCGTCTTGTCAAAAAACACGAAAGGATATACAACGCTATTTCGAGAGACAAAAAAATATCAGTGCCATCAGTTTCATTGGCTTATTTTCCAAAGCCTCAATTTTCGGTTCACAATTTAGCAGGCATAGTATTACGTTCGGCTGAAAAAAACTTGAGAATACAAGTGAGTTCTTAGGAGAGTAATTTGTTTCTGTCTGGACAGCCGCTGTCGCTTCCATGCAGGAGCTGCATGATGCTGCACAAATGTGCTGGAGATACTCTCATCGTTAGAAAAGAAAACACGATTTTGAGGATAGCTTCTTGTCATTGACATTCCTTTCAAGTCTTTCAGTCTGTGATAAATTCCTTATGTTATAATTCCTTGATTCTCCTGCGTTACATTTTGCAAATGCTTGTTTGAAACACCCACCCAGTTTTTTCCTTCTTTTGATGCAGTGATAGCCTTTGCAAATGGGTATTCACATGACCATGCATGTCTTGAATTTTGTTGCGGTAGTTCAGGTACGTAAAGGTATGCCCGTGTTTTGACGGAAAACTATTGCAGTGCAATAGTGTAAAAGATGAAGATCGGAAATATTTAATTATCGGTCTAATAATTTTACAACAGTATGAACAAGATTTTAGTGTCTTTATTTTGTGTCAACTTCACGTCATTCGCGCAATGTTTCCAAACTCTGAAGACCTTTCATAAAGTTCGCGTCTAGGATCAATCGTAGAAAAATCAAATTTCTGTGAGCCTGTCGAACATTTAGTGAACTTTCTACAGTAGACTGTTTTTAGAGAGAAGAAATAGTTATAACTCAATTTCAATTTACTGAATGGGAATGAAAATTATCTACGTGAGATTATCTACGTGAAAATTATCTACAACCGACTCATTGTACGAATTCTTGCCTCACCGGTCTTGTATGTGTACACTCAACAAGATAAGATAGGTAGAACTAACTCGCCGCTGTGCCGCAGATCGAGCAGCGCGTGATGACGTGTGTTGTGTGCTCTCCCTTCAGGGACAGGAGGTTCTGCGACTTATGCTGACTAATTCTGTAACTAGTGTGTGGTTGCTTTGTTATCAGTGTGCGCTGGTTCTGTCACTATTGGGTATTAGTCCTGTAACTAGTGTGTACTGGTTCTGTAATTAGTATCTGCAAGTTACGAAACTAGTGTCTATAAATTTTGAAACAACGTGGTCTTTTGGTCTTTTACATTTTTACTACTTGGGTTGACTAGTTTTGCTTCTAGTCTATAATCATTCTCAAACTAATGCGTTCTAATTGTATAAGTAGATTATACTAATTTTGTAATTGGTTTGAAATATCTCTAGCTAGTTTGTGCTATATCTGTACTAGTGTCAAATAGTTTTGCAACTAGCATGGAACTAGTTCTATAAGCCGTGTCCATTAGGTTTGCAGCCATACTATGTCTAGTAGTTCTCTTACTTGTGTCTGCTAGTTCGCTAACCTGTGTCTGCTAGTTGCTTAACTTATGTCTACCAATTCTGGAATCGGTGTCCACTAGGACCGTAGCAAACGGGCTACTAGTTTTATCGCAAATTTTATTTTTTTATTTTTTTTTAATGAACAAAGAACGTAAATATCTGTTTTTGTAGCATCAGTACATAAATACTTGACGCTAAATTTGATACCAACAGCCATGCCCTCGAGAGAACATTTTATCTTCGTACGACAAGTGCACGCGAGTAGAAAAAGAATCTGCTCTAAAAAGCGTTTTTATTGATGTGTTAGTGTTACATCTAGTGCGTAGACGTAGCTGCATGTGCTTGAAAACGCCAATGCAAGTACGATCTAACGTGCGATTCATCCTCTAATTCCTCTAATCCTCTAATCCATCCTCTAATCCTCTAATCCTCTAATCCATCCTCTGATCCTCTAATTGAGCACGTATCGACAGCGATGTACGAGGTGTTATAAAATGTTTACCTCAGATTCAATTACCATAAAATACTAAATAATTAGTTGATAATTTAATCTCGCTTAGAACGGAAAAGAGCTTGTTATTGCCTGCTAGAAACATATTTTTAATTATGACAATATTTATTCCACGGACACTAATGTCAAGAGAACACAGAGATGTTGGCTCTAGCTCATTGGAACTGAAAAGTCTATAAGCTGAATAGTAAATACAAATGTTCTTAGTGACAAAACTCAAACTCAAGTCTGTTTTCTGAGGAATACTCTTCAGATAATTTAAGCACTAAAAATTTCTCTTTCACTTTAACAGCAATATTGCAGTAGTTAGTTAAAAGCTCTTTATCTAGTTGAAACGGAATGAAAACATACATACGGTATATTGTAGAAATATTCAGAGCATGCTATTTAAAACTCTATTCTACTTTTAGCCAACCTGGTAAAGTAGGATCGGTTTAATACAAAAATATTGAAATTGGAAGTAAAATGTATATGTTCTGCAACACCCTATATGTCCCTGTCACACAACATTTTCAGATTTGCCATGTAAACAAAGTCCTGCTCGGATTCCTTTCATGATTTTTTTATCGTTGATGTTGTATCCCTATTTTCTCATTGATCAACGACTTTTATACATATCATTGACAATTACGCAAATCAGTCATTGACTACTATCTTCATTGACTTCATAATCTCTGATAACAGAAATAATTACGCGAGTTTGACTTTGACAGCAGCCTTGAATAACCAGTTAAATTTTCTGTAGGAAACCTTGCAGGAGGCAATACAAACGGAATGAATATTTTTTCTGCCTACCATGAGTGAAATGTGCTCATTGGTCACAGATTCTCTCGTCTCGAAAGAACATTCGTGAGACATAAAACATTTTAGCCATTTATCATCGATGCACATATCTAAGGAATAGTTCTCTCTTATCGATGAAATTAAATACCGGGATTTATGGAAGGTACACGTAGCCAAATCTATGTGTTGAAACATTTCGATCCAGTAAGTTCGTGAATAATTATTCGAATTGCTTTAATTCTCTCTTTCACCTTTGTGCTTTAATCTAATCCTATAGTTCTTGAATATTTTTTTTGTTGTTGTTGTTTCTTTTAGGCCTTATCTCCGACTCACCAAAATGCGAAAAAGAAATATTCAAAATACTTTTAGATACGCAGATACAGAAATCTATTGAGTATTTCTGTAAAGAAAATTCAGTCACAGCGCACATTAATGGACAATAATTAAATAAAAAACTGAGCAAAATGCAAATAATTCTAAAAATGAAGTTTAATCTAGTAAAGTATCCATTGTTGTTGATGCAAAATTTATTTTAGAGCGAGGATTATCTCCATTAGCGCATCACATCGCCGTTATCTCGTACATGCCGTTTCCGATTCATCGTCCTGCGCAACTTGAAGTTCGTCTCCTAGCAACTCAACAACTCGAGTGGTATCTTCTACGCTCGTCCGCAATGCTTCTTCCTCCTCCAAAATTTCTTGCGTCCGCTCAATAGTTTCTTCAAGCCGTCTTCTCTCTTTCTCCTCCATCATGACCCACTTCTCCTCCGTGGAGTCAGGAGGCTCGAGCTGGAGTATGGAGCGTGCCTCGTCCAGCTTCTGGACGCACAGGCCCAGCTCCTTGAGCATCACTTGTCTCGAAGTGCGGCCTGTGCTGCAGTCCTGGACGGCGAGCTGCGCCGACACTGAGCACAGCTGCAGCAGCGACACACCTGCCCGGGTACAAAGCTTCACTAATTCGAAAATTATTCATACATGAGACAATGTTGTAAACAAACGATCAAATTATGTAAAATACCGATCACAGCTGCAGCAGCGACACGCCGGCGCGGGTACAAAGCTGCGCTAATTCGAAAATAGTTCGTATATACGATAGCGATGTAAGCTAACGATCAAACGAGATTAAATACCCGAGGCCTTGTTATGAAATAGGCATTCTTTGTGGGTAAGGAACGGTTGAATAAATTAGCTAAAATTTGTTGATGCGAAGTATTTATAATTGATACTTGGCTGTGGTAATTCAAAATTAACTCAGAAAAATTCAGTCAATCGATGGCGAAAAAAAAGTGCAAAAAAGAATAAATCAATTGTACACTGATAAGTTTTGTAGTCACGGCTATCAAAATGGAACGATAAATTTACGCTTATATTAATGAAATTATGTATGTCCCTTTTTAATTTTTAATTAAACCATTCAAACACGACTCATAATCTTCTGCGATGAAGGATATATATATTAAATTCCTTATCCTCTCTGTAGATGGCCTCTTACTGACAAATCAATATCATATACTCGTTATTTGTAATTGTATAGCATACAAATATTTCAAGCCACAAAAGTATAAAAATAACTGCATCACAAAGAATGATTGGTCTTCTGGCCTTGCTCTCTCAGCGCTCAAAAGTGCAAGGGATGTCCCATATCTCCAGGAGATGCACTGCGTTAAGCATTCCCTGGCCATTCATTAACGTTATTCTTAAAATAAGTTCATATTTTGGGTCTCGGACAAATGTCATGCTTTGTTCAACTTGTGAACAACCCAGATAACATGTTTCTAGCATGATATCACCCTCGATCACTGTTTTAAAGCATGAGCTGGGGGTAATGGTAGTCAAACCTGCAATTCTGTATTCATTAGAGATTCTACGAGTTAAGATTGTAATAATGCACAAGAACCTATGATTTTCAAAGTCATGGAATTACTTGACCTCATGGTCCATGGATCTTGATACTCGCCGTGATACGTTAGTTTACGCCTTTTTCGTTTCGAAAAATAACGTTGTTACAGAATTGTGTGGTAGGTAATATCCTAAATTGGAAGATAGGATTCTCTGCTTCAATGAATCTACTCGCCTCTCCTCCTCGTCATGCCGGGCTCCAAGACACCGTAAATGTCAATAACTCGCATCCACAACTGCTTCTTGAGTCGCATGGCGTCGATGGAGGAGTCACGGGCCAAAGCTCTCAGTACCACCGAGGCACAGGCCAGCCATGTGTAGTGGTTGCTGTGGCCTTTGCTGTGGATCATCTTCAAGAGCTGCATTGCTGAACGCACGTCCTTGATTAGTTCTTCTTTGCCATACATGGCTTGTATACTCACAGATATGTGCATCACTTTGGCCTGCGGGATAGAGTACTTGCACGATGTGCATTTGTACATTTTCTTCTTGTTGAACAAAGGGTTTAAAAATCCTCCGTCACATTTTTCGCATCTTAAAAACGAGAAATGAATGTTCATTTCCGTTCGATCCGTGCAACGTTCACATCTGCACTTAAAATAATAAGTGTCACTCAGTTCTCTCTGACGCTTCCAGTAAGGATCTCCCGTTGCGATGTAGCTGAAGTAAAGAGGCTCCCCTTCCGATATCTCGACAGTTGAATGAACGAAAAGCTGACTACTTTTATCTGAGCGCAAGTAAACGGAAGGCTTACATGAATGGTTCAATAGGCTTACGGTCGGATAAATTCCTCGTAAGCTGACTCCTGATGACGTTTTACTATTGATGCAATTTGTCATTATAATTCCTCGTACTTGATGCAAGGTATTTTCATCGTGTTCTGTAGGACAAACCTTCAGGAAATACTGCACTGCCGCGTTATGATGCGGTTCATTCTCAACTTTGCGTTTCTGCCAGTGGCTTTCCAAAGCTAAAAGTTTATCCCATAAATCGCGATTGCTCCGCTTCAAGAGAAGAAACCTTACCATCAGGATTAAATCGTACCGAGGAGTGGCATCTGTAGCTGCTGGAACTCCTATAGATTTTTCATCCTGAGCGAGGACGTGACACTCTGGCAGATGGTCGGGGTGGTTGGCGCATGCCTGGGAGCAGACCGGCCACCGGCACTTGGGGCACCTGAACAGCAAACTGACGGGGGAATGGCAGGCCAGGCAGACGGGCTCCGAGAGAGCTGTAGGTCCCAGCAGAGCCGGGCGCTCCTGGAGGAAGAGGTACCCCGGTGGAAGGTGCCTACTCGCCACCAGTGTCCTGGAAATAGTGGAACAGTTATTCTAGGAAGAAAACAAAAGAAAAATTAAGTTTCTTTCACTTAACATTTTTAGACAGTGCGATGAACCCTTTTTTCTCTCATATTCTCATCATCTCAAACCAAAGCTCACAAATTTTTCATTGCATTGTATGATATCGAACGAATCAGTTTTAAATCTTAAAATTGGTATCGGTTACTTTCTATGAAAGATAAATTCATCAGCAATGATTGGTTGGATCTCACTTTCTACTACGATTTCTTTTTACTGGCTCTCTCAAACACCAAGAAGATGTTATTTCAATGATTTTGTTCAAAGTTTGAATGCACTTATGTATCTTTATTATATAGACCTGAAACTTGTGGCTATTTTGTTTTTAGTGTTCGGAGTTACTCGTGACAAATGTTCGATGTAAAATTGCACTGCCTGCTTACAACTCTCATACTTATGAAACCAAAATAATTTGTGAGATGACGAATACATGACTATGAATTACAAATTAAAATGCAAAAGATTCGAAATAAACGGTCTCTGGCATATTGGTGCATCTCATTACATAACGCAATACTGAAGTTATTGAAAGTATTTCCGTAAACTGCTGTAACAGTGAGTTAAACAACAATTGTATCTGTAAAATGAACTCTGGCCACAGGTATCTCAACTCATTTGATCTACGAGAATGTTTGTACGCAGGAATTTTCCTTCCACGCACGTAGGCGTTTGTGTTTCACGTACAAGATATAGGAATTTGGGGAAAACTACAGTCGTATTTTTGCTCCCCAATGACGCGGCTCGTCTCACTTGTCAGGCGGCTGTCTGCCAGCGACCTAAAAACTCTATTGGCCTCAATTTTCATCATCCAATTCACAGGAGCTATGCAGGGTGCGGAACATTTAAATGAAAGACCATCTTCTGCTGGGAATTGGGTCAGCTCCTTGAAGATTTCTAACTTATTTAATTATCTTGAAATTTTCAGCATGTTTAATGTCTCTATAGAACGATGTCTTCTAAATTTCTCTTATATTTCATTTTCAGAGCCATTCGCAAGGCGATCACAAGTTCAAGAATGAGGGATATTAAGCACCAAATGTTTCGGAGATAAAATTCTCTTTCGTTTCATTTCTCACAATTATAAATCATAAAAACTTTTTTGCAGCTTTGCTTAAGACAAAAGTTTTTAATTGAAGATAATTTTTAGCTTTAAAATCTCCAAATATTACTCATCGTACTTTCTAGTAAGTTTAACATTTTCTTGAACACATATTTGAGCAATTCATCATAACATTCAGGAAGCTTTTGCTTACTTAAGGTTTCTATGAATAGGATTTAAATACATTCTGAGGTATAAAAATTTAACATTGAAAGTATCTTTGATGCATGAAAAGTAAAATTTAAAAAAGAATGTTACATAGATTACTAAACTCTTATTTTAGTGTCAAGTAGTTTAACTAAACAAGACTTGAAACTAGAAATACAGTTAAACTGAAATACAATTAAATCACTTATAATTGGTGCTATTGTTATAGGATTTTAAATTGCTTTTTCTAACATAGAAAAAATAATCTATGTGAATTACTTGCACAATGCAATTCATTATCAGAAGCAATATCGAGACAATTCCAACCAATTTTAGTAAGCTACATAAATTTAAAAAAAAATCAATTTCTCTCCCTGAATATTCTAACCTATTTTTCCACGTGTTCTCAAACGCATTTATTCGAGGAAATTTATTCAAGCAGGAGAGCTCACCTGCCAGCGTGGGCTGTCACGTCAACTCTATAGGGCAGACCTTCGTCCGCCATTGAGCCCCGTTCGAGCTCCTCTCAAGGATCGTTGAAAGTAATTTGCTTCTTGTGCTTTACTGGTGCATTCGGGATTTAATAATTCTATCTAATGCATATAATACAAAGAGTACAAAGAATGTCAGTGGCAGCACACCTATGTACGCCTACAAGTGTAAAAAGACAATTAAATAATTTTGCTCCGTTAGATTGGGGCACTGACCAAAAGTTTTACGTTAAAGCAAAGAGCTAAAATGGATTTATCTTGATACATTGAGTCAGAAAAGTTTAAACTGACACATTTAGTGGCAGCTGGCTGTTATATTTTCATTGATATCTCAATATTTCTGTCATTTCTTGTATTTACTCGCTCAATTCTCATGTCGATAGCTTTCTGGCTCTAATTTTTTGTGCTAACGAATTAACTTGTAATGCAATTAGCTTACTGCATAACTAGAAGTGTTCTAAATAAAACTTAAAACTGTTAAAACGGAGCAAAAATGCAGAGGATAAAAGGTTCCCTTTAGAAGAATCAGCTTCGATTTAATGGAGTTTATTGCGCTTTTGCCTCTGGGAAGTGTCGACAGTTGACACTTCGCCCTCATGACCAGATGATCCACTTCGGTAAACATGCAGAAAAAGTGTTCAGAAATAGCTAACGTGTTTGCAGACAGGCATCTTCGAAGACACATGAATTTAATAGCGAATTCATTAGTGGTTTTCTCTGTGCTTACGATTTTACGATTAAATTTTTTAACAGCACACCTAAACTTTTATCGATGAAAAATCATTTTGCCGAACATTTCCCACTCGTCACGAGACGATGTGCTGCCATTGGCACTCGTTAAGTACAGACACATCCCGACCGAGACGCCCTGCCTTCTTCGGACATCCCGCTGAGTCGAGCATCTTCAGTTTTGATGAATCAGCGATTGATAGTGTTTAATCATTTTTAAATTTTGAATTGACAATTTTAAGTGCTCAAAAATGTCTGTTGCTCTTTTATTGCCATAAATTCGGGGTAATTTGAAGCAATAGGTTTGCGCCGAATGTTTAATGTCTTCTCTGATGAAACAATACTCATTTTTGGTGTTCTTTTTAGTCCTTAAAAACAGTGGTTAATTGTATGCGGACCAATACCTTCAGTTCTCTGAGCAGCATGATGCTACTCTGACTGGAATTGATCACTGAGGCGTGTGACGTGCGCTCAACGCTCGGGCTAGACAGACCTAATTCAGATATTTGTGTCTTAGCTATAATTAGCTCAAACAACTCGTTCGAAATAGTAATGCAAATGTCATTCAATATGAAATAGCTTTTTGCAGTAGGTCTATGGAATTTAACATTGATGCAAATGACTAGCGTTAAATAAAATTTTGTACTATCTATTCCAGGCCTGGAACCATTTATTGACCTTAGTTATAAATCTTACAAATCTATGCTTAGGACTGAGATATTCTAACTGCTTTAGCTTCACGCTTTCTACAATGCGACAGAGAATTGCTGAATGAGATAATTTCATCAGTGTACTGATTTAACTGAACATTAATTGCCGTATTTAAGGGAATAAAATTGATTTTTAATTTTAGTATCGAATTCTTTGTTTAATTTTGTTAAATTCCTGAATTGATTTCATCTGTCGTGCTGCAGGCTCAGAAATTTTGCATTGACTTACGTTTTACATGCTTTGTAATCAAAGTTCTGGTTTTGAAAGGAAAATGAAATGCATTTTTTGACTTATAAGACAAATAAGCTAACTGCTGAGTTCCATTTTTGGATGAAGCCTTTCGCCTTTGGAAATGCGAGACAGTAAAATATTTGCAGACAACAAAACTCGTACTGTCCGCGTGCCTGGCTTCTGATACTTCGTGCGAAGACATTGTATAGTGTAAAACATTTTAGGAAAGTGTTGTGCTTCAAAACCATTTTTCTTCGTCAAATATCGGGACACATATATATGTATATACATTACTGTCAAACAAGAGAAACATGTGTACTGGCGTGTGGAAGCAAACTCATTTCAGTTAGTTTGCTTGTCAACTGAAACGCTTTCTGCACGCTAGACCCTTCCGATCGTGACATGTTCATAACCGTTTCCTGCTGCCTTCATAAAACATCTGTCACAGTCCTGTACATCTGCTACTGCACTACTGTTGCACATCATAATTCTTTATTTACCATCATTTTCTTTTGAGTAGACACGATAACATTGGTTCATTCTCTGATATTCATTCATGTTTCTTTGTAACAATGCTGTCATTGATACAACCATAACCGGAGCAGTGATGGTTGACAGCTCTAAAGGCAACCTACTTTAGGGTAGCCAGTTTTACCATTTTAACTCATAGCTTAATTCACAACCATCACAGGTCTTGATATGATATCGTCGTTTCATAAATTTTTCACCATTTTCACTTAGAGAAGAAGGTAAAAGCACTCGTCACCAATTAATCTCGGTCACTTTTTCTTGAGACTTTTGGAGCTAACTATGTTTCACATGCAGATGCAAAAGCACCATTTTCACATTCGTTTCGGCGCCACAACCGCCTTGACTTGCAGCTGTAGCAGCAATAAGGCGCTAGCAGGCACCCGCAACGCCGCGTGCCAATAAGGAGGCGTGAAACCCCAATCTTGAAGCCGCCAAAACACGCCGCTCACACTTGGCAACGGTCTAGTTCTAATTTAGATGAATTACTTTACTCAATAATTGACTCTTTCGCCAGCAGCAAATTCTATAAATTCCAATGCTTGCGTCGTATATTGCTCTTATTTACTGAAGGGTATGAAAATAACGTGAAATAACTTTGTGCTCTAATACTTAATTCTAGAAAATTCAGTCTTATTTTGAGTGTCGTCGAATAGGCCAAAAAACAATTTAATAAATTTTCCTTTTAGTTAAGACGTAAACAATTCGTACATTCGTACACCCGTTGAAATTCGTCTCCGAATAAGTGACAGTTGATTACAATTAGCTCATTGATTTCGTATTAGTTCACATTTGTTTGTATTGGCAGGAGAGACGCTGTGTACACGATCACTCTGCAATAATTTATGAAATCCTTTTTGCAATTTTAAGGTGCAAACCTCATTAGTGTTTTAATTGAAAATGCAAGCCGTTTATGAATATCTCGATACCGTTATATTTGATTACTGAGCATGAAATGATGCAGCACACAGATAATTATGGCATAGAAAAATAAAGGAGAAAATTTCTTCTAATGACATTCAAACCGAGGTCTCTAGCACAGACTGTAGAGACTCCAATGACGGTGGAACTCATTGGTGATGTGTTTACGTCACAAACACTGCCCACTGTATAAACCACATTCAGTGTTAATGACACAAGATGAAGAGTAAGCTTACAGTATAGAGTTCGCCAACGGCTAACGCATATTGTACATGAGTAATTTTAGTACATGGAATAATTTCCTCAGTACAATGGAATAATTTCCACTGTTCGATTTGTTGTCGAAACAAGTCTAGCAGTCTCAATTTGTGAATATTGCTATAATTCTTCATTCACTAAATAGATTATCGTTTTGTACTTTTTGATATCTTTCTTCTGGCTCACTCATCCCACAGTTATTATTGCTAATATCAAGGTATATTGGAAGTATACGCCCAATTTGAATTTGCTTCAAATTTATTTCAAAAAATATGCTGTTGAAAGTGAAATAACCAATTCATATTTTTCGTTAGTCTATTCGCTTCATTACACGAGGCTTGTATTCTGTTTGAATTAAACTCACTGCAAACTGTACATTTTTTTCAATTTCAGTGCGTTTGAGTTGAGAGGCCAACCAATGTTTAATTTGGATTCATTGAAAAAAAACTGCAACTGCAGAGACTTTTCATTTTTTATTCTTAATCGTAGTTGAGTAAACTTAGACTTAAAGAGTAATGAGACAAATTAGAAACTTTAAAATTGAGTTTTGTCACGTACACAAACTTCTAGAGATTACAAAAATGTGGCTTCACTGAAATACATTTAACCTATAGTAAACATCAAGTACATTATTGATAAGTTAGGCATGCCTCTCAATTAGGGTAGAGGGAAGGGGAGGAGGAGGAGGTAGCATTGGTGTGGAGGGGCGCACTGTCTTGAATAGCAGCCAAGATATTGAGAGGGCAGTGAGGAGAAACTTTCCTCCTGCTTGCACTTCAGAATACGGTTTTTGATATTATTATCGCTTGAAATATCAGTTTTATAACTTTTCCCTGGTATGGAAACTAATTATCGACATTCCTAGGGTCTTTCTTATTTTTTTCTTACAGTTTTTCCAACAGCTAACAAATGTGTGAATACTGGAATTTAAATATAAGTATACCATAAAACAGTTTTCTTCTATTCAAAATGTAGAAAATGTGTGCAAAAGTTAAGGGAGACGACGGTTAATTTAAAGCAGCTAAATTTTTCACAGAACCACAAAATGCCTATTCTCTTTGGCTAAAATTCATTCATGAATTTCAGATAAATTTTAGTCAGTATTACACGATCAGAGCGTGATTAATTTCTCATTCTAAAATAAGATTATAGGGAAAATATATTCCTATCTTTGAATATTTGCTCATATTTTTACTCATTGCTTGTTCCTTGACATATTAAATTGAAGATATAGTTCTTTTTACTTGAAAATAAAGTCTAAGCGTTCATTTTCCGGCAAGGGATGGAAAACGTTGAAGTGGTAACGTTGTGGCTTAAAAATTTAACAATAAGCAAGTTTTGCCTGTTGAATCGTATTATTACATTTCTGTCATTGACATCGAATTACTCCTTTAACACTCAAAATTTGTTCACAAATATGTTCCGCTACGTATACTGCTGAGTGGCTGTTCCTTCCTGACTTTGATCGGGGTGATATCCCGATGCCAGTGTCAGACTGACGAAGGTAGCTGTGATAACGCTAAATTCAGTAGATATTCAGTAAATATTAAGTTCAATGCCAAACTCAAATTTTAACGGCAATTGTAGTAAACTATTTTAAAAACACCAAACATGAACTGGATCGTGCCTTCATTAAGCTTTGATTGAGTATTTATGAAAATTGAGTTTGCGACTACTGGTCGGTCAGCAGCATTATGAAAATTGCCTGCGTGTACCACTGGTGGCGCACGTCGCAGTCAAAGTGTTAAGGGTTAGTTGATATTAATTTCCTATGAATGTAGCATATATTATCAATTATGATGCGTGAAAGTGCTCGAGTTGTGTCATTGAGAAGAGGTGGAGATTGCGTGTTCTAATTTCTCTGGCATCCTTCCCTATCTTTGTTTAACTTTGTGAATTAAAATGTATCTATTTCGGTTCTGGAAATTAACCAGAAGCAGCACCAGTTTGAACTATTTTGGGTTTCATGATATTAAGATATTTCATTGCCTGTGGTTCAATATTAAGAGTATTCTTAGTAGTCATTCCATCCTTTCACGATATTACTTATCCTAAAATTTTGTTAACAATATATTTAAATCGCTGTTAAAAAGCGCATTCCTTAAAAGTAATTTATATAAATCATATTTTGATACAAATTAAGCTAGTTCATATCCAAACAACGAAGATTCTCAACTACTAAAGTATGAACGTAGCTCCACATTTTGTGGGATATAACACAAACAATGTTACAAAGCAAATATGATTATTAGTGAAACACAAATTTATCTGAATAACATACACTCTCTATCGATAAAATATTGAAACTCCAGGTCCAAGTTCTCCAGATATCATTGATGCACACAGCTCGCCTGAACCTGGGGACAAACAATTCCATCGGTGGATTTCATGTAGCATATTTTGCTACATGGCGAGGCTATGTAATGTGCGCCTCACACATCTCGCACACATGAGCAGGAAGTAATCAAATAAACCAATACTACCCGATCTACTATTTTTTCAACTATTTTTATTCGTTTTAGGCATTCTCAGATGTAAACGTCGATGGACTTCGTCAGAAACTTCTATATTCGTCGTTTAGTCTTTCGAAAGAGTTTACATATTAAATGAGCGAAATTTCATTAGGCTTAGCAGTGCACGGGTAATCTGTATAGCTGTTCGCCATCACATTTTATCACTGAGGCTTATATAATCTCTCTCGAGTGTCTAATTCTGCGATATATTATGTTGATGTCGTGATCTTTATTGCAAATCATTCTCCGAGTAAAATTTTTCAACTTTACTGAATGATCGTTGAAGCTTATCTCCTCCAATCACGCAAAGCCTACAGCGCTGCTCGTTTGAATCACCAGGAGTCGCGACTGCACTGGAGACTTCCTGATGCTGAGGAGGGTAACTTCATAAAATGGTAATGCGTCAGTGAAAGCATCGTGGCTTTATTCTACCTATATTGCTGATAATTATAAAAATAAGTCATTTATTCTTATCATAATTACCCTATTTTTTATTCAATTTTGAATTCATTGGTGCGAACCAAGTTCTCTCTACACATTTGAGTGACGGACCCAGAATAGAATTAAAAAGTTTGCAAGTCCTCGTGTCCTGATGAAATCGCTAATGGTGCAGGTGTCGCACGTACATCAATCGATTGTTTATTTTCCTATTTCTGTCAGTTGCACTCAAGTGTAATCATTTCACTCTAATGAATTCAGAACAATTTATTTATTCTTTGCTAGTGCCAAATTCATCGCACCATTGGTCGAGTTTCTGAGAAAGTATCTACAATACTCGTGGCACTGTGGCGAGCATCTCTCACCTGCAGGATGCAGCATGAAGGAAAGCTCACTGCGCTTGCGCGGCGTTTGGGGTTTCCTGAAACTCGCGCTCCAGAAACTCGATTTCATCATGTGCTGAAATAATGCTGTAAATCCAGCGCCGCTCCAGCGACGCCTTCGGCTCCAACTGGAATATGTGCTCCGCTTCCCTCAGTAAAGGCTTTACCTCCTGCAGGAGGCTTGGCACCCTCGGCAGGTAGATCTCCTTCTCCGCCACACCTGCTTTGACCATCGCCAAAATGGTCACACCCAGCTGGAACAGCACCATTCCTGCGTGATGTTCCAAGGTTCCATTAACAACTTTTATTTGTGCGAGCTGGTTATTATAAGTTAATGTGTAGTGTAATTATGAGTCTAAAATGTTTTTCAAGTCGTATTAAAAATTTTTTTGAACCAACAAAAGCCTCTTGAAGTAAATGAGCTGTAAATGTTCTCGTTAAAATGAATCGAAATAGTACCGTGTTTGGAAGTGCTCGTAATCAAAATGTTTTTCAGTGTTCTCTGTGAAAAGTGGAAGTATTGAGAATGTATTTCTGAAAGACAACACATAAGCCGCAGAAGTTCACGGAAGTATCTATCTTCTTCATGAACACTATGAAAACGCTGGCGTTTATATTGTTGCCCTAAGCGCAGTCTGACAATGCGCGTTGGGGAGCGAAGTAAAAACTCGTCGTTGAGAATATCTACACAAGCTCAAACAAATTATTTCCGATGAATCTGCTCAAGGGCCGAACGGACCATCGGAAAAAGTTGCTTCACTGCGTCGGTTTTAGCAACATTAATTATACAGTGGCCGTTACGCCACTTGAGTTTCTCAAAAGATAAGCAACAAAATGCAACTTCTAGCATAGTAAAATGTGATTCATTAGTCTCACATTGGAAATTGCATAAATCCCAGATAACATATGTACACGAAGTGTGCCAGGTGCAGTCGTTTAATGCACGATTGAAGGACAGGAAGAAAGCGTCCGTAATTGGGATGCAGACTCCTATAATTTCACTTCACAGTACAGAAGCAACCCGAATTATCTCAAGATCAAACTCACACTGGAATTTCTAATTACTAAAACTACACTCAAGTTTTGTCTAAAATGGATGGATATCTACTTCAAAAATCCTTTTGTCAGAGGATTTCCAAATGCTGCTGAGAACAAGAGAACGTGGAGGGCAACACGCAAAATGTGTCGCTCTTTTCAACCCGAAGAATTTTTCTAGTCTGAAGAATTTTGCGTTACAATTCACGCTCTTATTAATAACATACTACTTTATTTCTCAGTTGCAGTCGATCTTTGTCGTGATTAAAATGATTGAATCTTGCCAACGTTCTTTCTTCTGTAAGATGTTTCAACCAATAAATCCATTTTAGGGTAAAAAGAGCGACACGGATTGGATCTTACCAATTTTTCAGTCAGTTAAGAACTTCAGTCTCCCTGCAAGAAAAAAATTCTCGTTTACGGAACGAAGGCTAATCTGAAATATTTTGAAGGTCATGGTGATGCACATCTTGACGATAGGAGTTCTAGCTTACCAAATTGCTCCTCAAAATCAGTGCTGAAATCAGAAAGGTTTGTACGAACACAACATCGCATGTAGACTACGGACAATACTGTATCATTTAACTGTAATCAAAGTATATCAAAAAAAGTTATTTGCACAAACATATCCATCAAGAAACATACCTTTCCGCCTCGTTTTACCAGGTTCCAATTTGTTGCATATTTCCAGATGGTTTTCCCAAATTTCTTGTCGTAACTTGAATGTTTCGTAAGTTTCTTCTTTCATTGCTCTTAGAAGATTCTGTGTTAACTGAAGAGGGACGTAGTGAAGAGCGTTAAATGAGTCATTTATTCGGTCTACATCTTTGCTCAACTGCCTGACAGTTCTATTATTGATGACGTCATTCATGTCCATGTGATGGAGCCATTCCGACACTTCTTGCAAGACGTCTATTAGCTCATACCGCAAGCCACACGTTTCGCAAACCCAAAATTCGAAGCTGCCGTCACCGGGAGGAAGCATGAAGGACCTTCTGCAATCGGGACACCTCGGAGATGAGAAATACGTACCCAGTTCTGTTGGGTCGGCACATCGTTTACATCGACATTGAAATTTATATACTTCTGTTAGGTATTTTTGGCGCTGCCAAAGTGGCTCCATTGTTCCGACGTACGATATGCAAAGAGGTTCCCGTTTCTCAATGGTGACTGATGCTCGGGCAGTGATGTTTCCCTCTGGTGTTGTGCTTATGGAAATATTAGGAATACAAGAATGATTGAAAAGGCGAAATTGGGGATATAGGGCTCGTAGAGATGTGGCATTACCACTCTTAAAGACCATGCAGTTTGTCATGATGGCTCCTCGAACTTGATGGATATCTTCTTCATCAAATCCTGCTGCGCACACCTCAGTGAAATACCTAACAGCTGCAGTATGAAACGGATCATCAGCCTGCTTCCTCTCTTCCGCATGGCTTTGCATCGATGATATAATTTTCCAAGCCTTAGGGTCAGTTTCTTTGAGTAGAAGGCCTCGAAGCAACATGATAAGATCGTAACGGGGTGTCACCCCGTGATTTTGTGGTACGCCGATGCCGGTTTCGTCTTTGGCAAGGATGTCGCATTCTTCTCGATGAGGTGAGCTGTTCGCACAAACCTTGTTGCACACCGGCCACTTGCACTCTGGACATCTATAGAAATCTTCATCGGTGATGAGTTTGTAGCAGCTCAAGCATATCAAGTCCGAATTAGCCACTGGGCCGACCAGAATAGGTTCTTCGGTGAATATTTGATTACCAGGCAAAATCAAGCAAGTTGCCTCTAGGTACCTGAAATTATTAGTGCAAGTATCAATGTCAAGCTCGCAGATTAAATTTCAATATAAGTGACACTATTTCAACGCATTTACGAGTGATTAGGAGATTAGCAGTCCTTATTCCATAGTCAGGGTATCTCTCTACTTCTTTGACTACAAAAATCAAGTCTCCTTGGTGAAAGATCACTCGTTCTCCATAGTTAAAGTACTTAAAACTAACTTTCTGTAAACTCAAAATTAATACCCTCCCTACTAGTTGGTATAACTGTCTCGTGTTATGGGGCACTTACTCTCCCTGATCAGGTGAGGACACCACGGCGTAATTCCGGCAGACGTCGGCATGGTCTCTGCTGTCCAGCCGCTGGTGCTCTCTGCAGCAATAGTAGCTAGCTCGACACCGCCCGCACTTGAGTGCGCCGGGCGCCCCGCAGTAGTTGCAACAGTAGTCGTCCATCAAGGATGCTCTCACTCTGGAACAATGAAAAAATTTTTTATTCCTCCCTCACTCAAAGCAGTTATGATTACTCTAGAATGGAATTGTGGCCTTCGCGGTAAATGTTGTATCCTCCAGTAGTTTGACTAAGTTCTTCGAAGAGTTCATCAACATCAGCACGAATATATAAAAACCGCATGATCAGAATAATAAGTTGTTTCACTTGTTGGAAAAAAATATACATTTATATGCTTGAAAAATCATTCAAAAACATAGAATTTTACGGATAATATTTCCCATAAAGCTGTTCATTTAGAGCAGTTAATTAATATTGCGTTAATTTACCACAGTTGGTCATTTATGACGAATAGTCTTCAACTTCCTCACACTTAGTGAGAACATTTTCTAAATAACATCGCTGCTGCACGTATGGTTTGACTTTAATTTTTTAAGCAGGCAAAGTGAAGTAACATTGTGCTTGGCGGAAACTCATTTCTGATGAAAAGAAATCGCTGAAAAGTTGTTTCAAACTTTAAACAAACGAATGCCGTCAAATTGTTTACTGAGACACTTGCCTGGCTGCGGGCGAAGCCTGGTCAGTTTATTCTTTGCTGCGACTCCTCTCCTAATTCAGAGAAGTATTAGAAGCTTTATAAGAGCGAAATTTGATGTGATTCAAACTCAGGCTAAAATAATATAAAAACTATATACTGCCATCTCAGAGTCAGTCGCTCATTTTGGAATGCTTTACTCACAATAATATTTAAAACGTCACTAATTTTTCCGTTGATATTGGGAGAAGTGCAAATACGCGAATTAAGCCGATAAAAAACCGTACACTATGCATGGGGAACTGAGAAATTGTATCACCCGAATGTAAGGTCGAATTTAAGCTCAAGAGTAATAATAGTTCTCGTAAATATAAAATTTATGTTCCCTGTATTTTAAGCTCACAGACGTACGAAACTGGGTATAACATTTTGCATTTTGGGACACAATTAAGATGTTTTTAGTTAGGCTCAAGTAAATCAGTAAGGTATTTTTGTTTCTACCGCATCTTCTACAGCTCATTGGTACTCCCTCAGAATTTGTAGCTGTAAAATAATGCCACAATCTCATATTTTTTTCTTTTTCCTTATTCAAACCAAGCTACATTAGACTAAATAATGCAGTTGCAATAAGTGGCAAGCATTCTCTGTCAGAAAGCAATGGTCCTGAATAGTTATCGCAACTCGCTTCACTTTACTACAATTAGTGCTCTTATCGTGCGCTTATTAAAGTTCAGTTTTGATTTATCTCCTAATGTAATGAAATGTTCAGGGGAAACCCTCATTTGTTAAGAATCGATCGTAGATCCCGCTTACGTTTTGTTTCACTCGGACGTTGGTGAGCGCAGCACAAAGAACTTAGCGAACTGTATGCCCTTGTAGTGGAGGTACTGCGTGCGTTGGCACCCACGAGCCTCGACTGGCCGAGCTGCGCCGCGCGTTGGAGACAACTGCAATCCCCACCTCCACTCCCGTTTTATTTCACGGTTTGCTTCCTTGAACTCCTCCCCATACTTCCTCTCTGACGCTGACTTTAACCCTCACACTCTCGGCTCACACCATCGATGTTTCTTATAGCAAAAGTGTTTTACAAGAGAAACGTTCTTTTTTCAAGCGGTAAAGTAAAGTTCTACTTTAGAGGTGGTATTTCGGCCTCGCTAAGATTACCCTAAAATAGAACCAACAATACTTTCGTCTCTACGTTACATTATTGCTTACATTATATCCTCTACTTTTTCCTCAAAAAGCTGTTTTACAGCGTACCTCAATTTGCTCGGCGAAAAGAATCGCTCCTGCCTTTATCGCAGTCTTACCAAAAATGTCTCTCTCGTGCTTCAGATACAGTATACGGTTGCGAAGAACCATTGAATTTTTCATCAGGGACTACATTTGCTGCCTAGCTACCACTGGTCTGCTAAAAGACAACATGAGAAAAGCTGTCGCCGCCTCTGCTATTCTGTCACAGGGGACTTCACAACTCATTTCCTTGCAGCAGTTTTTTACTCCAGTCATTACCTCCGGCAGTCTCTGCTGAATCAGTCGATAGCATTTCTTATTCACTGCCGTATTTTCTTGCGTGGCTGCTCATAACATCTCGAAGAAAACCTGTGCATGTACAGAGAGAACAGCAAAAACGAGTGATAATTAAATTGAGAATGACACAAATGAAATCAATGGAATTGAAATCAACAAAGTGGCAGGTTTGATTCGAATAACCTCTGTTTGAGGTGAGTGACGCGTGAGTAATCACTCCAACATGGATGCTTATGAACCGAGTCAAAACACCAGTCCTCTTTGTCAGGTTAAATGAAGGGGCTGATAGGAAGTCAGATCGCGACGCGGTACTTATGAATTTTGCGTTCAGTAGACACTGTGGATGCTTCATTCTTTCCGTAAGCCATGCTTAATCTTAAGATTTCATCAATTTTGCCTTTTATCGTCTATAATAGGCAAACCTAAAAACTTTTGCACAACAACAGCACCAAATTTCTGCAACGTTTCTTATTTTTCGCTGAAACGGCACATTAAATTTTACGGTTATACTGTTCGATTGGTGAAATTTTGGCGTACAAATCGTGCGAGCTGCTATTTTCGGACATATTCAAATTTTATTGTTGTACCTAATAGCATTGACTGGGAAAATTTCCCACACCTTTGCATTGGCTTCTCAAACAGCAACAAAGAATCAAGAATTTCTGCAACTCTACATAAAATTGCCAACACTTTCTCAGTTGGATACAAGATTATTGATGTTTCTGTGTAAGACACCATAAGTCAAATGAAGCAAAGACGGACGAGTTTACACCAGTTTTGGCACTTGGATAAGATTTCTGCATTTACCCATGACCAGGCTGTGTTGACCAAGCATCAGGCAAGTTTGTTTGCTGTCAGTCGGGGCAGACAGGTTTTTTATCAGCCCTGGTCTGTGCGGCGTCACGTTACTGAACAATGAGGCCGTATTCATGAAACACGTCTGCATAGTACTGTGCTAACTCCGCTGTCGTGTATTATCGATGTATTTACTTGTATTGTAATCAGAACTCGCATGTTTTCCTATGCAAATAAGTGTTACGGTTACTCACTTTAAGATAAATTTTCTCACGCAACAATTGTAAAAAACAATTTTTAATTTTGAGTCTTGCATTAGTTTTCATCATGAATTTTTAATTTTTCTGTTCTTTTCAATGAAGCTCGGCCCGGTGTGTATTTCTAGGTGGTAAGTTTTTGTGCGGAAAACAAGACGATATTAACGATACTTGCGGCAACACGCATATGCTGGAGCCTTCAGTGTTTATTTTCACGCTTAGAATCTGCATTCAAATGAAACTTTATACGAGGCCATTCTGTGGTCATTAAATCCATGATGGCTAGCCTCTTAGCTATTATTACCAGTTAGTCTAACTTGGAATGTCTTTCAATATTTTTTTATCGGTGTTCAAATACTGGGGCATTTTGTGGTGCTCTGTGAGCTTCTCAGTAATAATTAAAATTAGATTCAGAATATTCGAGTTCATCAAAAGGGAATCTTTGTTTCTCTTTTATAAAAAGCTGGAGAGTGAATGACAAGTTATATAGAAGAATTGTACATAGAATGAAACAGGATTTGGCAGTACGGGATCTTGGGGTATCGTAGTTTGCTTAACTTTCAAGTCAGGTCATGGTCATAACACTAAAATTAATAAAATCGTGTTCATAGCCTATTGGATTATGATTAGATTTGATGTCAGTTTAAGCCTCCGTAACCGTCCAAAAAAATGTGTTCCAAAGAGAGGAAGGAAGAAGGCACCAATTGGTGTGAAGATAAGGAATGCAGAATCAATACAGAAGGGGCATAGAAATAGTAAGTTAAGAAAGAAGTTTATGAAACAAGATAAAAGTTGAAGATGAAAGTGGTAGGTGCTGAAAAACCGGACAGCAGTGAACTGAAAACAGGTTGCTCTTTGCATAACAAAAACTATTTTTTTCCACAAAAAGAAGGCCTACTTAACTCTCAGCTTGGTCCCTTACACATTTTCCCCCTGGGATTGCTCATTTCCATAGATACAATAGTTGTATCCCCCTGAGGGGTGTTTATAGCCGAAGAACTACAGGAATGTATGAACGAATTAAAAACTTAACTTTTCATCTATTAGTCCCGTAATTGCGTTCAGCATTTCGTACAAAACTCGCGCCATAACACCTGCTCATATCGGTACGTAAATGAACTAAATTAGAAAAATGCCTACCGTTCTGGAAGAATTGGTTCCAACAATGAGCATCTATCAACAGGACATTGATGCGAAAAACATTGATGAAACAATAATAAACTTCACCGATATTATAACTACTGCTTATTAATGTTGTGCGATCATCCCTCGTACAATTACACCGAAAAATATATAAAAGCCCTTGATTACTGAAAATATGGGTATCGATATAAAAAATTCAAGGGTATATTTCCCTACTATACGGAGAGAGAGTATCTAAAGAAATGTTCAACTGATTCAGGAATTACGTGATAAATGAAACAGCAATTACTTATTGTTTAAATTCACTTAATTCAAAACTGATATTAAAAACCCGGTTTCATTCGTCCTGTAGACCCAAAAATAGCACTACGAAAACAATTGAATCCATTGTTTAAGATGACGTACAATGTCATGAGGCAAAATACATCGCAACTGTAACTGTATTTAATTAAGAACTTCATCGTAAACATAAATAGAAGGATTACTGATGGTTACTGGTGAATCGATTGACCACTTGGAATGCATGGATCTTGTCCATGAACAAACTTCTTACTTTTTTAAGCCTACTAATTCCTCCGATATTATTGCGCCCATACACAACGTGAAGAGTAAATCGAAGAGATTAAAATTGTTCTCTGTTAATATGCTACAGGTAGCTGATAGATATAACAGCCCCGATCACATCAAACATCACCAACCAGTTGCTTTTGCTAGGTATTTTCTAGAATTCTCTTAAAATTGCCAGAGTATCGCCCAATTTAAAGAAATTTTGATAAAACTCGCGTTACCAGTAATAAATCTGTTTCTGTACTACCAATTTTTAGCAAAATATTCGAGAAAGTTGTGAGTAAAAAATTTTACTCCCATTTTGAACAAAAGTAGTTTCTCTGAAGGAACAATGTGGTTTTCGTTTTAAAGAATTGGTAACCCGAAATGATACATCATTTACAATACTTCTATTAGAATGTTGATGAAGGAAAGCTTGTTTTCTCGTTTTTTTTACTTTCTGTCGATAACGTCGTGTGGGTCGACATGTGGGTTCGAGGAAGGGCTGTCTTCGATGCAGCTACATTTTTGGGGCGCTTGTTCTTCCACGCAGCTGCACTTCCTGATGTTCGTGTGGGTACTGCCTGCGCCGTAATAAGTCCTTTAGAGCAACAGAAAGAATTTCTGTTTGTTCTGAACTACGGCGGTACCTTTAGAAAAGCGTACAACTGTCTACTACGTAATCAGTCCGTTAGGGTTTCGAGGATAATCCCGATTCGCCGAACTAAGACAGATGCCTTCATTTGCTGCTAAACTGTGTAGAAAATTTTGTCCTCCCACGAGGTCCCTTAAATCCCTTTCATGGCGAGATGTCCCTATTGACTAAAACCTGTATAAACAAGAGAACGGAAACGCTGTTAACTTTAGAATATGAGGTCTTAATTGAGCTGAATTTCATTAAGGTGATTCTTAAATACACGGATGCATTTCCGCTAAGGCATTGATCTATTTCTTTTTGGAAAAATAGCGCGTACAAACATGAGCAAATGTATACCACGGCCAATATATATAAAATTACATGTAAAATATTTGTGTTACTCAGATAGGTAATCAAACTAATGTTGAGATATTGAAATACAATATAAGTGAAACTTAGGGCTAACTAAAGTAAATGCACGGGTGCACCATCAGAGGCACCCCCACGCCAGGGGAATGCCACGGGCCAAACACTTGAAAGAAAATGGTGAACATTATGGATAACTATAACAGACTGGATTTGACACCACATGCTCTGACTGCCACTTTCGAAAAAACATTGGATTGCGTAGACAACAGTAAGTTACTCTCTAAATTCCATTGTTATCGCTTTAGAGTTGCGCATAATTGGTTCAAATCACAACCAACAAATCGGAAGCAGCACGTTCCATTGAAGATGCTCAATCAAAACTACGGACAATTGGCAACAATTTTCTGTCCTGATTTGTCATCTCAATCAACGACATAGTTAAATCCATTTCATTTTTCGAATTCATGCTTTGAGGCGACGACAGCTCGCTTTCTGCGTCTCGTCCTAATTTAAATGTTATTTTAATTGCAGACATTATAAATAACGAGTGGCAAAAAGTTGTAATGTGGCTAAAGGCAAATAAAATATGTTTCAAAACCAAAGAGATAAAATTCTTTATATTTTCTCCTGGGCATGATTCGTTTCTTCCATGTGTCAAGATTAGTGGTGGTCAGATTGAACTAATAAACTCTCGTAAATTCCTGAGTATTATAATATATAAAAAACTGACCTTTAAAGAGTATATACGCGTATGAGTCTTAAACTACCAAAGTTCGTAAAAATCCTCAATAAAGTTGAAAATATATAAGCTGATGAACACTTAAAAATACTTTATCGAACGTTCGTGCCACCATATTTACAAAACAATATAGAAGTACTGAATGGAACTTATGGAAATAAACCAATTTTCTTTTTACTCTTCAAAAAGAACCAACAGAGCAGTGAGAAAATAATAAAACAATGCCGTCACGAATGATTTATTTGAAAGTTTGGAAAAATTAATGCCTTTGGATCTATATAAATCCTTCATATGTAATCTATATGAATAAATAGTTGATTATTTATTAAGGGTTTCAAAGGTGCCTCAGTTGAAACAATTAAGCAATTATTATTTGCACAAACTGGTGATCAAGATCATTTAATCCGAAATCGAAGTAAATCCCTAATGCTCAATTGTTCAGAAGCACGGTCTCAACACGGTATCCACTTCACTGCAACGTAGATTTTGAATTCCTTCTCTTCTGCAATCCTTCAAAAAAGTTCATACAAAGCTTTCAACACGAACCTTGATACTCTAATTTTATGAAAGTATTTTTCAAGTCTAATTTTTTCTGCTATGCGATACAATTTGATAGGGTAATTCTCCATGTTTAGTGAAATGGATCTTCAGTCTTTCTTAGAATATATTGTTCTCATCTAGCTCGTATTAATTTTTGTTTTAAATTTAAGCATCGAATTAAGCATTGAATTTTTTTAAATTAGCGACCGCATTCATTGCTCAGCCTGGTGTGTGACTAGGTCAAGTATACTTTGTTAAACGTAATTGTACTCCTGATAATAGCGTTGACGATAGGATGCCTTGGAGGCTCTAAACGGGCCCCCAAGTGGATGTATTCAATTATGTAATTCGGGCCCACCAAATTCGTCCATTCAAAAAGTCTTGAGAGATATCTAATTGACGAATCACTCGTGATAAATATTAAATAAAGTTTTGCGTTCATTTTAAGCCCGTCTTATCATACGGAGCCAAGTAAAACAAGGGCATTTCACAGGCCACTGCAAACTCCAGCTCATTATTGAAATTCACTTGAGTTCAATTCACGCGGAGTATTTTATTTTTTGGTGCATGAAAGTCTAATGCTTTTAATGGAGCGTGTTTAACAACGGAGCTGCTGTGTGTTTGACGTCTAATCCTGCAAACATCTGTCAGGGCTGTTGCAATATTCGTCAGTAAACAAGCGCTTTTCTCACCTAAGATCGCGAGAGGCAAATGCCGGGGCAACACTACCAGCAACGAAGAAATAAGCAGACCAGGACCCTGTAAGAGCCGACCATCCTGGTACTGTTTACGAGAACGTTTTTTGGTCTATGAGAGGACGTCTACTGTGAAACGGAAAAATAAATTCTTGTCTTTTAGGCGTTATTTCGTTCTGGAATAATAGGAAGCTATTTAATTCGGTTATTTAAACTTAGACTATCACTAATTTGTTTGACGGTTCACTTTAGATGTGCCCAAATATTCATACCCGCACAGCTCTCGAGTATTTTGACAGCGTTGACCTGTTCCTACATACAGGGTCAACATTTGGAATTTTGCTTGATTTTTCCTTAACCTTCTGCGACATTTTTCCCAGCGCATTATTTTCGCATCTACGGTTGGACCTAGACACTCAGTTGAAACAATCTGGTAGTCTGTGTTTGTAACTATGAAAGTTAAATAAATTTAAAATCTGGAACTCTACAGAAATTTGACGAGCATCTGTTGTATTTGCATGGAAGTTTTTCATTTCTCAGGTGAATGAGGAAAATTTTTTACAGCAATGCCTTCCAATTTCATTTGAATTATTTCCCGCGTGGAACACAGGAATTCTCGCATTTAACACATACTCTCAGATGGCTGTGTCTAGCGACTGTCGTGTTGTTTTGTAATAAATGTGTATCTCCCGAGAAACTTAGAAACTGAGTCGTTCATCCTCTCATTTATGATAAAGTTTTCCCTAGTTGTGTATAATTACTTCATCATCAATGATGCAACGGATGTTAGAAGCGGAATTATAGAGTTTTTTGCCATAAAATCGGCGTACACATGTGTTCAATGTTCTCAAGCGAAGTAATAAGTTTTTCTTGAATTTTCAAAATTGATGTTGCGATAGGTGGTAAGCTTCCCTCTAAAAGGAGTGGTAAGCTTTACTACGGAATGTCAACCACTATTTGTTTAAGGAAAATGGTGTCGAAAATCGCTATTACAATTAATGCATGCATTCGAGTAATCTTTAAATACGTTAACAGTTTTGATTACGAGTGAACGTGTTTCGTCATATCATACCAGCCGCGACTACAACACAGTCTCAAGGCGATGAAATATTTCTCTGTGAAACCTGCGTAATTTTAAACAAAATCAAAACCCCTGTGCAGGTAGAGGAGTAAACATTCATTAAATAAAAAATATCTGCACTAATGTTCTAAGCCCGCACAATATATTTCTATGGAAGTGATATAGTCGATCTCTGTTTCCGCCGCTCTCTACTCGCCATGCCTCTCCGTGAGCGGAAACGCGCTTCACTCAGCAGCAGGTGAGATTGGGCAGATTTTTTTAGAAAACATGTTCATTTCTTCCGAGGCGTGTGTCACAGGACATGTTTAGACGAGGTTTTTTCCCATCATGGCTACTGAGCGTGAACAGAAGCTCGTAATAAGCCCACTACTTGGCTAACAAAAATATTGCGAGTTCATTGCCAGCGGACTTGATGACCCACGGGACTAATTTGGGGGTGCTGAAGATTTTACGAGCATCGGACTGAAATATTGGGCCACATTAATTAGTGCGTGGGTGTTTAACTGCAAGATCTCCCAAGAGTTTTGTATATTAGTGAGAAGTGACATGCCGTTTGGTGGTTCATTCGTTCCTTCTCGAATATTTCGTGCTCTATTTTTAAACCATCAACTTTAAAAAAGTGAGAAAGGCTGCATTTGATGTGCCAAGTCTTGAAAAGAGAGTAGCATTGGAGATTATTTATTATGAATTATTAAAAAAGTGGAGACAAGTGTCCACGGACTTTCACTTTTCATTATAAAAAATGCAGAAATAAGCTTCCTTTGAAATTTCTCGCAGGAGAGCAATTGTTGCTTGAAATGTTGAAGTAAAACATAGTTTTAGTTTCTAGAAGCTGTAGAGTACCGACGTTACAAAAATTTTTGTTAACTCTCACGAAATCAAGTCTGGCCAGTCCTTCATACTGATCATTATTTTAACGTAAGTTCTGAGAGTAGTGTGCATAATTTCACCTTAATGTTGAGTGGATGAACAGTCAATACTAAAAATTGACAATCGTTCACTGATTGCTTGCTCTTGACGTACTGCACTAGCTCCAACACCTGCTCGCATTCAAGCCGCTTTAATTTTTGGTGTTTGCACAGAACTCTAAGAGCCGCCAATAGACTGAACTGAGTCTCCTGCCGCAGAGAATGTTTTCTTTCTCTTGTTTCAATTGAAATCTGGTTTTTGATTGTCAATCTTCTTGCCAAAAGTCTTGTCCTAAGTTCAGATGCAGGTGGTTTTAAGATGATTTTTGGCTTCGAAAAAACTCACTTAACATTCCAACGAGCTTTTGCCTTGTATTTGTTACGAATTCCAATAATTTAAAGGTCATTAACCAGTCTAAACAGTAAGAGTTTATTAAATTATACAAAATTGGAATATTTCTCTCCCAGCTGTAAAACACGCGCGTTCACTGCCCAACTCGTGTGCGTGCAAATGCCCTTGCCAAATCTGCAGCAGCGTTTATTCTGTGATGCATTGGGACATTGAGTGTTCTCAGTCAATTAACGGCAGAACTGATCTTATTGCCTAGAGCTGTACTCTAAAAGTTCTGCTGGTGTTTATGTCAGCGTTTTTTTTTTTTTGCGTCGCGATTCCTCGGTTTGTCATTTGATCGCAATGATTTATCGAGCATTAACTTCAATTTTTGAGTCAATCTTGTCTTGAATTCCTTCAACTGTTTATTTTGGTTCATGCTTTTGCGTTTGCTAATCATAAAGTGCAGCAGCTGTCGAGACTTCCTGAGTGTAGAAATGAACCTCAAAACTTCAGAGATGACAGCAAGAGATGGCCTGACACGCTCATGCCTAATTAATGAGCTTAGGGCAAACCGTGAACGACAGGCGAGATGTGTTCTTCGACCTTCGCATGTAGAAAATAATTTAATTGTGTCGTGCTCTCAAACCTCTTACAATAGATTTGAATCACGAACATGTTGAGAGAAATAATCTTAGTGAAATAATTATGAGTAATAAATGTAATTTCTGCTAATTAATAGAATATACAGCAGTGTTTTTTAACTATTGAACGAACTCTACTGCTCTTGGTGTTTAAGAAAAGTCATAATTCTGCGAACAGTGATGTTGCGCCTATACTTGAAGCTTGGTAAACTTCAAAAGCATGAGTCTATAAAATTGATCTTTCCTTTAAAATCTAATGATGTTTTCATGTCAGCTCAATTTCCGACTCTTTGCCAAGAGCTAAAACAAACATGCACTCAGACCTACAGAAATAGCGTTATCAAAAGCTGCCGCCAGAAAATGGTTCTCGTTGACTCGTGCGGGTCATGCTGTGCCACACCTGGGGGGAATGCTCCTTTTCCACGTCCCGTGGTGGTGCGCCACTTGTGCGCTTGAAAATTCTTGACTACCGATAAAGGGTGTGATGTTTGTCCATAAAGAATGTCTAGCTGCATTGCTGATTAGCTTTCAATGATCCGCTCTTATTCCCAAATATTCAGTATTATTAGCACTGAATGATATTTAGCATTTCTTGCTATGAATTACTGAAACACTTTTTGTGTACACGTGTTATTGACAGTGCGCGCAACATTTCGTTTATTTCTGCCTCTTATTACATCTTTTGTTGAATACACCACCTCCAAATTGCTCAATTTTATCCGTCATGCAAATCTTTTTTTCCGATAATCGCTGCATAACCTAATGACAAAAATTCAGTATTTTAGAACATTCATTCAACCATGTTTCATGTTTTGACTTTCATCTTGACTGACCTTTTTCCACAGCTAGGGACGACGCAGTCGTGCTATTGCGTTGATGTGTCATTTTTGCTTCCTGAGATATTGGATGAATTTAACGCTCTCAGCTTGTCACCAAAAGCACGAGTTAATCCAAAGTAAATCGTTGTCACCTACGGCGAGAGTATATCCAAAAGCTTAATACAATCATTTCCATAAAAAAGGCATGCATTAATATAAGACAAATAATTCTCCATCAAAATGCGTCACGTGGTGGAAAGAAACCATTTTTCCAAAACGTTCAGAAATTCTAACGAGCAGGACTCTAGTTGAGAGCATCGCACGGAACTGTAATGTTTGAACTATTTTCACTTTGTAAAATATGTAATCATCAACCAATAATAACGTAAAATTCGTCAGGGAAACAACCTAATCCAACGAGTCGCGGGTGGCCAAGTATACTTATTATATTCTGATGGTCTCGTTTGTTAGATTAATTTATAGCTTTCTTACTGGTCACCGTCCTTACTGCTTTCAGTAATAACATGAGACAAAATTCAACATCATGCTTTGAACAGTAAAATGGGAACAATTTTACTTCTTAATCATATTAAAGATAATTCAACTCTTTTACTATTTATTACCTAGCGAGAAATTTGCGTTCTTCATAGTCATATTTATTCTCTTTATTCAATGCCTCTGCATTATAGATGCAAGCAGATACAAATGTTCATTTTGCGATATTTTTCATTGTTTCTTCGGAAAGTTTTTCTAAAAACATTCTCCATCATTATTAAATAATTTTGCCCCCGTAAAGGGTATAAATATCAATAAATTTCTACGTAAGAAAATTAGTTGAAACAGTCGAACTCAACGAGTCACGATTGGTTAATTAATACTTTTATTTCGATTTTAAACATGGTTCTTTAAACTCCTAAGTGAGATTCCAACGTTCGTTTGTTGTTAGTTGTTTTCATTCCTGCTGCGATGCAAGAAGTTTAATTTACTCTCCGTTCTCCCTGCACTGACCGTGCTTGCACTCAACCGCAGAGCCGCGGCTTGGGTCATGCAGTAGATGATCATGCGGGCCTTCACTACCGCATACTTGTTCTTGCGCTGCCCGCCTCTCTTGGCTCCCACTTTGTTGATGTCAGACCTTCATTGCGATGCTAAATAAATCGTTTTGCTGTTTAGTCACCAAGTGGTCTCGTTTGCTCTGATTGTCGAGTTGGGACGGGCTTGGTTGGGGCGAAAATAAGGTCCCCCAAGGGCCAACAAGTACAAAAATTACAAGCTTCTTTCATAAAATGCAATTGCGACATAGACGTTTTAATAAGCGTACAAATCTAATTTTAAACTCATTTTTTTACTTTTTGACTTTTTGATCATTTCTTTGGTCAGGATAGATATGATCGCCCACTTATTCGTCTTTCGCTTCGTAGGCTCACCGAGCGGTACCGTTTCCAATTCACCAAGATTCAATTTTTTTTTGCTGCGTTTCGAACGTCAAGTCATTCTTTCTGAACCAGCTACCACATCAAAATTTCATATTACATGCGACCGAAAAAAATCAATTTTTTACATTTTTCCTCATTTTACATTTGATAAACAAACACAATAAAGATATTGGAGGATTTTGAGTTACAGATACATAACTTCGAACGGCTGGAGGCTGCAAAATTATCTTAATGAGTTTGTTCACAGGAGAAGTTGTCCATCTCCATACACAGTTTATGAAAAGCTTAACTTATTATACGTACTGAATGAAAATTGCATAGTATGAATAAACACACTCGTTGCTCAAATGAACAGGCTATGATTTTCAATAGTAGTTCATGATTGAGAGACAGATAAGTCAGCGTATTCAGAAAATAGTTCGAAGCTGAGCACTTTAGTAATACATTTGATGCAATATATCGTCCTACATGTTAACTTTCTTTAGCTGAGTGCCAATATTTTACTCATTTATTATCTCAGGTTGACCTTGCTAAATAAACTGCAAAATGGTCAATACATTTCAAACTTGGTATGTATACGTCTCCATTATTTTTTCATGTCTTTATCCACCTTGTGAAACTATGGTTTATGGTTTCATATATTTGGCAGTTATTGGTTTGCGTCCTCTAAACTTCTCTTATTTTCCAGTTCTAGGGCCTCCTGGCTACGTGATGGTCGGATTAGCCTCGCTGGGGTTCGTGATACTCATCGTTCTCTTCATCGACACCATCGTCAGGATACGGAAGAACATCCGGCGTGATCGCAAATTCTGCATCACTGTTGTGCTATCAGTTTATCCTGTGGGTGGCACGTTTTTTCCTTTATTCTTTTCTTCAGAATATTTCATGTGGGGGTACGCTTCGGGCTTTCGGATGAATTTAATCTCTCAAACCAGGAGTAAATGCAATATTGCCATTTCTTAAAATAGTTTCTTAACAATTTATGGAATCTGCAAGCATTCCGTTTGAACACTCGCATCTGAAAACTAACACAATTTACGTGCTCCAGGTACTGGGCCTGTGCACCTACTTGGGCATTTTGTTCCCGAAAGCGAACGTCTTCATGGATATAGCATCGCAGCTGTACTTTGCCCTGTGCATGGTACAATTCTACAAACTGACCATGTCCTATCACGGTGGCGAGTCTGCATTCGTGTCATCTCTGGAGGGCGCAGTGCTGCCCTGGACAGGGCTGCCGTGCTGCTGCTGGCCCTGCTGCTGGCCCGTGTGCCCCAAGACATCTGTTAACAAGTACGGGACGTAGATTGAGTTCATGCTTTAAAAATGAATTGCCTTAATGAAACTTGCTTGTTTTCGAAAGTTATTTAGAATCAAACCTCGATGATTTTTTTCCTCGGTCGTAATAACTTGTAGAGTATGTACAGAAAATAATCCGATGTCACTTTATTTCAAACGATATGCACATGCAGTTCATACTAGGGTGTCTTCTCTTAAAATAAAAATATTTTTCTAAGAAGTACTTCTCTCGAGGTGCATTTTCCCACCTGGTAAATTTGTCTGTTTATTAGTTATTTAGATAATCCTGGGTTGGTGCTTATGTTTTCGTTTAGTTAGATAGCCAATAATTTCGTGGAACCTCTACTTAACCATCAACACTAGCAATAAGATCATCGGGAAGTGCTTCTCATCTTTCCTGATCGAGAGAGTTTTTTAATGGTCCAATTATACAATAAATTGAGCTTAGAGTGTATGCTTGTCACCTCAATGGGCGGAAATATTCCTTCATTGCGAGGTGAAGTATTGGCTAACAAGGATGCATTGTCTCTCAGGTCACAAGTTCGCATCGTCAGAACCCTGATCTACCAGCACCCCTTCGTGCAAATCATCATGACCATAATTGGACTGACTCTCTGGAAAGAAGGCTTGTAAGTATCATATGTAGTTTTATTGGTTTAGAGTTGAAAAAATTTCTATTTCTTCGCTAATATTCTCAAACGAAAGGCTGAAAACCTATTTGGTTAAGAAAACTTCAAAGACATGTGCAATTGCTTCGTCATTCGGTGAGTTATGTATATAAAGGACAATTAAGAATGGCAGACTGAAAGTTTTTTTGTGGGATTGTTGGGATTGTTGTTCCATGACTAGTATACAGTATACCTGAAATGAATGAAAAATACACAAAGAATGGTGTCGCTAATAGAAGAAGGTACCATCATTTTAGTCTTGAGCTTTAACTGAAGTCAACCTTTGATTTCTCACAACTGTTGTGCTTTGAGTTGACCTCACCTAAATTACCGATGAATTTCATTATCTTCTCAAACACTCAGAAGACACTTGTGAATATGAGCGTCGAACAAACACTTGAGAATAGGCATGCCTACGACGACGACAACGCCTAGAACCTCGGCTAATCGGAACTGAAACCTAATTTTATTGCAGATTTAGATTTAGCCACGCTGCCATGGGGCTGAAATTTAAGCAAAACATGAAGAAATCGTCAGTAAGAGCACATTGTTCTGCAAGTTGACAGTGAAAGGATCAGAGCCAAAAATGAAGAGTTCTTTTCTTCCAAGTAGTAAAATTTTATGTTTCAACTTTGTCTTGAGTGCAATGAATTTAGACCACTGATTTTCGAGGATTTCATACATTATTAATAATTTTCAGTTATTCCTTTGGAGACTTCAGCCCTTTCAAAGGCCACGTATATGTCTTCACCATCACGACGACCTCGTTTCTGTTTGCGTTGTGGGCCTTCATCATCAGCTTCAAAGCCTCCATTCCCGTGCTGCAACACCAACACTACGGCAAGAAAATCATCGCGTTTCAGCTGTGCCTCGTGTTCCTCCGGTTACAGGCCCTCATCTTCATGGCCATCCTGCTGCCTTCAGGAGCCATACCTTGCGCTCCGCCCATATCGCCCTCCGTCTACGCCAACAGTGAGGCAACTATAGTGTAGTACGGAGGAAAGCTAAGAAATGAGTTATTTCTGTTGGTTAAAAACTTGATGGTCATGAGCAGCGTATTTATTTCGGGTGAATATCTCTCGAACTGGTCGATTTCTGAGATATCTCAGTTTACCGGTAAAAGGAGAACCAATGAGTAAATTTAAACAAGTAAAAATTTTATTTACCACAAACCATAGAGCAGTAGATTGTTTCTTAAGTCTAGCCCTATTGACTAATTTCAGTAAAACTACAAATGGCCTCGAATATTCAGTGACTTCTAGGATATCTTTTCATCAATGCCATTCTAAGGTTTACAATTATGCTTAACCTAATTCACTTAACCTAGCTACGCACTAATTTGGTACACTCAGGATTCGTTGTTTAATTTCACAATAATATTTAATATGGGCTAGATGCGAGCAGTATATTCTAGAAAAGGCTCGAAAACGGGCTTAAGATGTTTGTCATTAATTATAATTATGGCAAATTACCCTCTCAGGATAAACCTTATAACAGAAACGATTTGACTCGATATCCTTATGTGATTAATATTCCGATAGAAAACGAAACTCGAGATCAGTTTTGAAAGCTTTGTAAAATTTTTTTTAAAAGATCTCAGCTGGGATGGCATTTCAAAATCTAATTCTAATAAAGCGGGTACTGTGTTGTGCACGGGCTTTTGAATAATAAAGTAGTAGAAGTTACTCCCCTTTTGGGTTAAATGGTCATGATGGCCAGTTTGTGTAGTTAATAATTATTTGAGGCCTGTGTCGCAGCATCAGTCAGCGTTTTACACATAAAGCTACACACGGAGAGCTTTTCGAGATCATAAAGTTTAAGGATTGTTAAAGTGTTGAAAGAATTATTTTTGTGAGCATTATATTCTAAATTTTTTACCACTCTAATGGCGCTTTTTTGCAGTCCAATGAGCATATTGGAATTATTTTCATCAGTTCCATACCAAGATTCTATACTGCATTGTAGATACGGTGAAATTAGCTTTCGGTAAACTTTTTAAGCTTCTTCAGGCAATACATTATTCATTTTATTAAGGATACCAACGGGTTTTGATAATTAGCACTTACATGTGCAATTTGCTCTTTGAAGGTTACATGTTTATTCATTATAAATCCCAGGAATTTACAGGAGTTGGTTTATTCAATTTCACCTTCACCTATTTCAATGCGTGCAAAAGATACATTGTTCTTTTATTTTGTCTTATCAATTACGTTAGAATACGGTAGAAAGTGTGCTATCATTGCCAAAAAAGGATGAATTTGAAAAATCACGTAGATTTAACCATATCGTTGATAAAGAATAAAAATAGGAGAGGCCCAAGGACAGACCCTTATGGAACTCCATGGCTAATTCTCTGTAGTTCCGATTGTGCATCGTCAATGACTTCCGATTTGTAAGGTATTATCTGAACCAATCATAAGCAACTTTTCTAGTATTATAACAATGGAGTTTCAATAGTAGAATGTTATTGTCCACACAATCAAATGATTTTCGAAAGTTAAGAAACACATAGAAAACAAGCATTCCGTCATCTATATTAGAATAAAGGAATTTAAAATGATTAAATACAGCCTGTGTTGATTTTTTAGAACGAAAGCTAAATTGTTCATCATAGAGAAACAAGTATGAATAAATATTTATGTTTTGCCTCTTGCAAATCCTAATTATAAATAAAAGAGCAAAGAAAGTCGCTTTTAAATTCAACATTCTTATTATTACAGTCTAATACTAAAAGAAGAACGTTTCGACCTGTTAGGTCATTTTCAACTTCTGTTGATAGAAAATCACAAGATTTAATAAAATTCCAAGTAAAATTGCAGACAATGAGAAAAAAATAAAAATATAATAACATACTACAAAACAACAATTTTTGAAATTTTTTTCTCATTGTCTGCAATTTTACTTGAAATTTTATTAAATCTTGTGATTTTCTATCAACAGAAGTTGAAAATGACCTAACAGGTCGAAACGTTCTTCTTTTAGTATTAGACTGTAATAATAAGAATGTTGAATTTAAAAGCGACTTTCTTTGCTCTTTTATTTATAAACAGAGAAACAATTTTTGTTAAAAAAATGCACTTTTTATTTGCAATTTTCTCGAGTATTTTGCTAATAACGAACATTTTTACTGCAAACGTTTCGGAATTTCAGTATTTCATCTTCGGTATCGATGTATGAATATAGACTTTCAGATAGTCCGAAAAAATATACTCTACCATCTCCTAACGATTGCGAATGTATTCTTTGTTTGTGTTTCTCATGAAATCAAGTTTTCTTTTCTGATCTTTATTCTTCTTTGATTTAACTCATTTAAAATGAATTTATACCAATAAACACCAACTTCTATACAAAAAGGAGTCTTGAAGAGTTTGTACATTTTTTGGGACACCCTGTGGTATCTGATAATCGAATTCTTAGATCTTATTGCAGAATGTTTTTTTGAAACTTATTTTTCCCTGTAGTTTTCAAAAGCTATTTACTTTTTGAAGCATTTCCCATTTACTTAGCATTTATATTTACTTTTTGAAGCATTTTTGGTACAAACGTGTAATTTGGATAAAAAAAGTTCGATTAATCATTGCTGCAATATAATACTCAATTTTCAGCTGCAATATTTTTTCAAAGAAAAAATTAAATTATTCCTGATTTTAAGTTGATAAAAATTAGTGTACCTGACGCGGAGGTATTTTCACTCATATTACCGTTGTTACAACAACCCTTACTTGACTGGCACTGGCGTCGGGTTGTCACCGATATCCGAATAGGGAAGGAACTGCCTCTTGGCAGTAAACTTCAGAGAACACATTAGGGTGCAAGTACCAAAAAAAGATCATCTAGTTGAGTATTTTTATAGGGTGTGTCAAGTATGGCGCGTAAGGCAGCTTAGGCTTATTTAATGTGGATGCTTAATATCATCACCTATAGGTCTAAGAATAGGCCACACTGTTGTGCACTTGCTTCTAAACAATAAAAAATCACGTAAGCCGCAACCTCATTCTTCTAAGCAATGAATACAAATAAATAATTTGCTCATATTTCTAAGAAATTTATATTTATGCAAATCTTGTGCACATGTTTCTAATAAAATGAATGCAAGTAAGTCTGGTGCTCATGTCTGTGATTAATTGCTATTTACGTAATTTTTGCAGCTATTCTGTGCTGCCTGTTGATGGGTCAGCTGGTGATTCTATCGATCCTGGCCCGCCACGTCTACATGCTGCCTCTGCCGCCTCAAAAAGAGCATGAGACCGAAGACCCAGGCCTGCTGGATGACACGTTCAAGGACCAAGAAAATGGAAAAATCCGTTTTGATGACCGAAATCACGCTGTTAACCTTTGATGAGCCTTAGAAATTGTTTCGTGCGTAAAATAATGCGCTAGCTGCTCGTAAGTAATTAAGTTATTGATCAACGTTGAGTTTGAGTTTTTTCCTCACTCGTGCAAGAGCATTAAGTTTTTCGTTAAAATCATCTTAGCCTCACGTGGAAAATGAAGCGAGGGAGAAAGCGTCAAAAACTAGAGTCAGAATATCGTCGAATTATGTTTGGTGCTTGCGCTGCATGCCATGTTATGTCAAGTTAAGAATTTTAACGAATGAGGCGAAAGGTTACGGGTTTAAGCTTCTCTTTTTCCAACACTCCATTGCTGAAGTTGCGGCAGGCAAAGAAGGCGTCAAAGACCTTCCTGTAACCTCTAATTCTACAGCTTGGGTATCGAAATAGAGCGCGCTTGATACTCTTGTACCCGTCCATCCTGTGCATTAGGACTTTTTCAAATTTTTTTCTTTTTATTGTTTCAAATCAGCAGCCTTAGCTTAGATAAAAGTTGAGGGTACATTCTAATTGAGCGTGTTGGTGTGAACTACACTCACCGTCAGCTTAATTGCAGTCGTTAGCGCATGTTTAAAAGGTGTATGATGGAATAATGTTTTCCCTAATACGTCAGAAGCCGGTTTTTCAAAAAATAAATATAGCGTGAACATTACAGTTAATGCAAAAGTTCTTCTCCTAGCTTGGCTACGCTACGCGCTAATTTTACCGGCTAAAACTTTTCATGTTTGACCAGCACAGTTGCCAGATTTGACATAAAATGTTGGAACGACGTGAAGAGTTTGACAATCGAACTTCCGATCATTTCCGCGAGTGACATGCCAACAAATGGCGTGTGGCGCCATTTGTTCTTAGGAAACTAAAGATCATCTCCATTTTTCTATGCCTGTGATTTGTAGTCTTAATGCATAAAAAACTAATTTTTAGGAGTTATGATGTATTCGATACATCCATCCGACGCTAAATTTAATTGTTCTTTTGTGAAAGCTTAAATGTAATGAATGATTAGGGAGGAATTAGTAAAAAATCTTAATTTTCGCTTCACTTTTTTGCTCCTGTTTAATAATTTTCATGATTCATCAATATTTTATTCATGGCAACACTCAGCACATTGGAACAAACACAAAATAATAGAGCATATTTCTCATAGCACCTAGAGAAGAGTAAGGTTCAACACACATCCATTAGATGTGTGATGTGTGCTCATCTTAGCCGTGTGGCTTTCGAACCTGCCTCCGTGCGGGCAAACCCGGGTTCGGGTCTCGGCGCTGGTGGCGATTTTCTCTGTTGGATATAGCGGAAAAATTCCAAGCACTATACCCCACTCTACCCAGGTGTCTGAAATGGATACCGGTCTTGACCTGGGGAAAGCGTCATGGCGTCCTGGTGTTGGTTATAAGGCATTTGAAAATCCAATGTACAAGGTGATATGTATCAGGCTTGATTGGAAATAAAGCATCCGTAAATGCCTTCATCATTTAGATCGCTGGCACGCAGGTTAGCCTTGTTAAGACACATCTAATAGAACACAATTGTGTTCGCAAGTGATCAAAATATGTCCCAGAAGAAACTTTGTTAGCGAAAGAAGAGTGCCTAACTTGAGTTGTGCACTCATAACTATGCCAGAATCAGAGTACCAATTACAAATTATTTGAATACGTAATAAAAGAGTTTCTCAAGTACTCCAGAGTAGATGTAGGCCTCGTTTAGACCGAGTTTGTAGGAGTAGTCTTATCAGTCAAACGAGTTTCATGGCGGTTTAGGTGCTGTTGATGTTTAAATATTGCAAAAAACTGTAGGCACTGACTTGAATAAGATTAATTTGAAATATCAGCATAGTTTTAACCAAAAAATGATGATTCTTGAAACGCAACTCATAAGGACTAAATCCGTTTATGATCTATGTAAACTCCTCAGGACGAAATTTCGCGTGTGTGAATTAAGGCAGAAAGAAGTGAGAAACAATACACTTATTCGTGCGATAATTCGGTCTTGAACAAACAATTTTTCATTTCATTTCTACTGAGCGAATGTCAAAAAAACAGTCAGATTTATTCATATCGAAGAAAATACACCCAGACGCATCCAGAATAACGTCTGCAGCACCACACACAAATGGAAGGTATTAGCTTACAGCCGCCGTCAAAAAATGCTGTTTTTTCCAAAGCAGGACTAGAAAGCATTTGCGAATCTATTTTCATATAAATGGATGTTTGAAATGCGCATTTTTGACGCATGCGCTGAACGCAATATTCCTCTCTTATTTCTTTTATTTCTGGTGCCATGATAACAGCACAGTGAACTTCAGTCAATACTACACCGCCTATGAACCTTTAGGTGAGGATGTTTGCAAAACTAATACTTTGACAACAAAATTGTAGATAGTCACGTTTTTCATGAAGGTATAATTAATCAGTACCTATAAAATCATTTCTATAAACTTTCTGAAGAGTCAATGGGAAAGAGCCTTGCTTAAAATTAACATTTTCACCTGACTCTTTCCCAATCATTCTTTACCGATTCATAAAAGTTGCGCGAACAAAATTATTTATTTCTCAATATACAGTACAACATGTCCCATAAGAACCAGAACCGAGTATTTATACCCGTATCGTAATTCCATCATATTCATCAAAAGAATACCTGTATTAGTAATACCATCCTAATTTTGCTTGAAATTAAATGCTTATTGTATTCTTATGATGATATTACTGATACGGGAAAATAAACACTCGGTTCGGATTTTTGAGGGACATACTGTATAGAAGTGAAAGACTTTAATTATCTGTATTAAAAAGAAGCAAGTTGAATTTTCCCCTACTATGTTACTAAAAGTATTTTACTGGATTTTTCTCAATAATATCATTGAAAGCAGAGTGTTGAATTTTCCTTTATCTCATTACTCAAAGCAGTGTAGACGGCAATGAGCAACCAATGACTGAAACATGACTATCAGAGTTTTATGGGTGTGCTTAACCACCTTTGACCAGTTGGGTCAGGCTGTTCACATGACTTACTTTTAGCCTAAATAAACGAGATTTTCACAGGGATAAAATATTACAGTGATGTCAGCATTTTTTCCTAAACTTATTGAGAAGTCGATCGGAAATTCCTTTTGTAAATGAACATTCGTAATAGACCGTATCCCCGAGGCAGCTTATGGGAATATTTAAAATTTAACTAAGAGCGTGATATTCTTTCTACTGATTACTGAATGGTTTCCGCTACGTGAAAAAGAGGTTAAATTTTTTCTCTTGAAAAAAAAAATTTTCAAATACCTTCCATCTTATAACTGAAAGTATTGCCCTCAATTTGCGTTAGATTATTTTTGATATAGAGCGAAATTTCAGAAAACCAAGCAAGTGAGTAACTTAACAAGATTATTAGAGCTTTATGAGCATTTTCGAGGGTAGATTAATGCGTTGTAATTAAGAAAAACAACAATTTTAAGTAATTATATGCAATGTCCAGGTATCCAGTTCACACGGTGGGAGTAGGCCCTGGCAGGCAACCAAGCAAACAAGCACGCAACAAACTGCGTAGTGTTAAATAGGACAATTTTTTTGTCTCAAAATAGCAATAGGAAGCTGATGTCAGATCTGATCTAAGGATTGTCCAGCATCGTGGAGTTAGTTATCGTACCAGGAGCCCTCTTGCGCAACCGCCTCATTCGTCTGTGCGACTCCATGCAGAGCAGTGTGGTGCTGGAGTCACTGAAGACCAAGTTGAAATATTGTGCAATGCTTTTAATGATTCAGAACTAAGATTTTTGAAATCATTGTACATAGCCAAAGAAAAACCAGTTTTAAACAGTATGAATAGTTCTTATCCGCTGGAAGTTTTTACATGAGTTTTTCTATCAATTTTCTTTTTTAACATGTATGACGAACTATTGTTTTTTTTACGTTTTTCAGACTGTACTTACTGGGGATGGAGCAGGACTCCGAAGCGTTTTATAGATTTGACGATGCGTAATATTAAAAGTGTTTAACCTAAGAGCAGTGTTCCTCGTTTTTAAATTCCTAAAATAAAGTATATCATTAGTATATAGTATAAATAAAGTTTATAGCAGTAATTCCTGCCACAGTACTTTAAATCTCGACTCGTCCTATTGTCGTCATTGATTAAAGTATCGTAAAAATATAAACATGGGTAGAGAAACAATAACAGAGCGCAACATATGTGACGAAATAATTTGCGCACCATTCCCCCAATTACTAGAGGTGAACGAGAAGTTGGCCACCTCTAGAAAAAAAATCTCTCACCTCCCCTGCACACTTTTACAATCCCTCTCTTCCACTTTGAAACTCTAACAATAAGACTGTGTGAGATCACCCTATTTTTAATTTTATGAACATTTAGATACATTTTTAACTTTGTAGCGTAGTCGCTTGCATTGTCTGTTCACAAACCTCGATTCTTTAGTAGTCTTATACGTCTACTCAAACATTTTTCAACTGCCCCCACAAACTCTTTACCCCATATGCACCTAAAAGGGTTAAAACTCAATTAATTGAAAACATTGAAATATTCGATGTATGTTTATTATAAAATAACCAATACAACAATGTCAAAACACACGTTTCATGGCTTAAGTCCGTCCATCATACGGCGATAATTCAATGATATTTGTATGGCTGTAAACAAAGGATGGCCGTCCTCAAATATTACGGCCATTAACAACCTGAGAATTTTGCGTCCTCAAATCTAAACAAAAATTAACATCTCCAACGTTTTTCCAGCTCTCCGCATAGGGAGGTTCTATTATTCCGTAGATATGATACCGGATGCATGGAATATTGTATGTAGGTTACAAATGTACAGGGTGTCCCACAAAAATGTCCCCGATTTTTTAATTGATTATATCTCCGCTTTAAATTAACATATTTGAATTGTCTTTTCTCAAAATGTAGTAAATTTTGTTTTCTTTTCGAATAATTTAAGTTTTTGAAAATCAATGATCGATTTGCAGAAAGAGGTAGAAAAACTAATTGTTCAAATGAAAAGTGTTAAAAACAACACTGGAGTTCTTCATTTCTCAATACCTACTGTTAAAAGTAATTTCGCAATGATGTATCCTACATACCACCAAGTATGTTTCACATCCATTATTAATTTCTTCGACAACGAATTGAAGAAGTGTAACACGAATTGAAAGAAAACTGAAATAATCCGCAAAACTCTTCGTTCAATGGTGGCTAGAAGTAATACTTTCCTTGACAGAAATGGAGGCATGTCGAAGGATACTAAATTACTGTACTCATTAACACGTTATTTAGGTATTGATTTGTTACTCCTTTAAATTTTTGTTTGTTCGTTTTTTTTTTGGAATGTACACAATAAGGAAGAATATCAATATTGTTTTAAAAACTTTTCCTTTGGGCAATTATTTTTTCTACCCTTTTCAGTAAATTGACTACTGTAAAGTGGTTATTCAACCGATTTTCAAAAACATAATTATTCGAAAAGGAAACAAAATTTACTACATTGTGAAAAAGACAATTCAAATATGTTAATTTAAACTGGAGATGTAATCAATTAAAAAGTCGGGGACATTTTTGGGGGGCACCTGGTATATTAGTGAATTAAACTAATTAAAAAGGGTCGCTGCCACGAGAGACTTTCGTCTCAAAATTTAAGTGTATGATTTTTAGAGATCTTTAAATTGCGGGTGACGTTGGCCCCTATAAGTTAGCCTATACGTCTAGGACGTTGGCCCGTTTCCGTTAGCCCTTACGTCCAGCCCCTACTTCTTCTATCAAACTACTTTTTGGTAGTGCTGACCGAGCTCGTGTTCTAGGCGCGTGTTTCTGTGTGGTCAGTACGAGTTGAGAGGTTAATGAATAAATACATAAGTACAATTAAGGCTTTACAAGACTTTACAAGTGAGTGAGGCAAATACGGAAGAGGAAAGAGAGCGCACACGCAGAGCACTTGACTTACATTACTACCCAGGAACAACCTCAACAAAAGACAGCGACTGAGCAACGCGTTGCGGTATTGACCACCCGCTATCTGCATGACTCGCTCTTGACCACTACAATATTGAAACCCGACCGTTGAGAAGTAGCTCTCGATAACAGAACTGAAATAAAAAGCCCTTGACCACAGAACTGGAACCCAGAGCACTCAAATAAAAAAAAATCGAAACCGAACCCCTCGATGATGAAATGAAACAACACCCTTGATGATGAAAACGAAACCCTCGATGATGGAATGAAGCAATGCCTTGAACACTGTTCCTCGAAAACCCCGCTCACGGGTCAGAGTTTCACTCTAATACGAATTAGCTAAGTCTATCATTGCCTAAGTTCTATCTCGCGACCAAAACCTAAGTGACTTCCCGCTTGCTCGCTCCGTCCGCTCCCTTTCGCCTCTCGTTCCTAAGTGTCTCCTAAAATTAATGTTCTCGTCGTAAAAGACTCTGAGCCTGAACGGTGTCACGACCAAGAAGGGAGGGTTGGGTGGATAAGGGGTGGGCATCTTTGAGCTGCCGCTCTGGCTTTCTCCGGTGTGCCATGATTAATAAAAAAGGTCGACCAGGAACGAGATTTGGTTTTCTATCTAATACTTATATGGTCGACAATCATGCAGCCGTCGTTTTTCTGTGCGGCCTGTTCAGAACTAAGGACCGAGTCAGCGGTCTCTGCTCTATGGCCTCTCATAAAATTCGGTCTATCATGTGCCTTGCAACATGGGTCTGCGACGCCAAGACTAAATGTTTCCAGTGTCCTTCGATATACGTAATTTTTAACGAATGACGATATTTCGGATCTGTTCGCTTTATTCGACATAGAATATAATTGTCAATTAGTCTCTGCACATTTTTAAAAATACGTAACCACTCCACAACATTTAATAGTTTAATAAGCTCCGAAATGAAAGTCGCGCTATGCGATTATTTTTTATGGGGATATTTGAAAAACAGAAGTGTATGCAACACCTTCAATCAATTGAGATGACTTGAGGATTCGCATCACGGCAGAGGATAACATTTTTAAAGATAATCCACATCGTCTGAAAAAAAACAATGAAAAGCATGATAAAAAAAGTCCAGATTTGCGTAAATAAGAATCGCAATTAAGTAGAAAAAGAGGATAGTAAAGACACTTGTATTCAATAAAGAACGGTTTTCTTCCGATTATTTCAAATTCAGGTTCTTTAAGTGAAAAACGATGTACAGAAACTTTTGTTTTATTCAGGGGGTTCATAATTTTCAATTGCAATTCCTGCTCAACTTTTATTTTGGTGCTTATTACTTAACTATTGAATCTTATGGAGTGGCTACGTATTTTTAAAAATGTGCAGAGACTGATAGACAATTATATTTTATGTCGAATAAAGCAAACCGATCCAAAATATCGTAGTTCGTTGAAAAGTTATGACATTTTAAGCATGGTTAAACCGTTTTTTTGTGTCATACTGTACATCTGAGCATCTCCTTTAATTTTCTTCAGTCCGACCACCTTTGTTTTCAGTCCGACCACCTTTATCCAATGCCTGTTTTCTAATTAGCTAAGTATATCATGCGAATTCAAACATTCACAATTTTTATTTCAGACAATTACACCCTAATATGAGAGAATGCATCAAACAATTTCAGCACACAACAAAATTATAACACCATTGAAAATTTAACAAATGACATACTAAAAATTTACGCACAATAAATTAAATACCATCAACTGATACTAATGATTGAACCACTAAAAATTTTCCTCTTAACAGTTAACAAATGCAATTGCTAGTAATAATTGACCGGTCAATTTATCAAAAAAAAATTATGACATTTTGAAAAATAAAAAAAATACTGCATCTACACTTACAATATTACATTGCGAATTTATTCACACGTCGCATACGTAGACCAGACATACAAGTTCGCTCCGCACTCACTGCACCACGTCTCAACTGCTTGACTGCACGTCACAACCCATGCACAGTTCTTCGTATTAGGCATCAGTTATTATTATCATTATTATTATTATATTCCTGGTTTTACCACCGCAGTCACACAAGCGTTGATTTCAGCAGTGATTTTAAGTATCAGTTCATTTGTTCATCGCGCGTCGCCCATTTACTCCGGACGAAAATTTCTTCGAAATTTAAACATTCACGGTGACATTCCCCCAACTCACACGTGGACTTCCCACCAACTGTAATTTAAAATGTGTCTGGTTTCAATGGCCATAATATTGTTTGTGCCTATTTCCTTATATTTCAACTTTATATGAACTTTCAATTTACCACGATGATTGGAATATAATTTTTTCATACAAACTTGTTTTTAAGTGATTTAACTTCATTGCGATATAAGATTATTTCGCTAACCCACCCTAACCAGATTTTACCATTTCTAATTCTGCCACTTATTGAAGCCGTTGCCTATAGGGTTGCTATGTAATTTTTTATTTCTGAAATAATACAAGATTGCTACATTATTATAGTATTATATTAACATCAGCTCATGCTCATTGCGCTCACACGTATTGTATATACTCATTTCATCGATTTATTTCACGGTGCACCTCCGTACAGCTTATTTTTATCGAGGTTCTTTTTCCAACCGTCCAAAGATGCACATTCGAAGGTGATACCCGCAGTACAAACTCTTCAATTTAGAAAGTGTTCTCATGAAGGTTCGTGAATTTGGATATTCAATGAATTTCCCCTATCAGTATGCGTGTATTCAATGAATTTCCCCTATCAGTATGCATGTATTCAATGAATTTCCCCTGTCAGTATGCATGTATTCAATGAATTTCCCCTATCAGTATGCATGTATTCAATGAATTTCCCCTATCAGTATGCGTGTATTCAATGAATTTCCCCTATCAGTATGCGTGTATTCAATGAATTTCCCCTATCAGTATGCGTGTATTCAATGAATTTCCCCTATCAGTATGCGTGTATTCAATGAATTTCCCCTGTCAGTATGCATGTATTCAATGAATTTCCCCTATCAGTATGCATGTATTCAATGAATTTCCCCTATCAGTATGCGTGTATTCAATGAATTTCCCCTATCAGTATGCATGTATTCAATGAATTTCCCCTATCAGTATGCGTGTATTCAATGAATTTCCCCTATCAGTATGCGTGTATTCAATGAATTTCCCCTATCAGTATGCATGTATTCAATGAATTTCCCCTATCAGTATGCGTGTATTCAATGAATTTCCCCTATCAGTATGCGTGTATTCAATGAATTTCCCCTATCAGTATGCATGTATTCAATGAATTTCCCCTGTCAGTATGCATGTATTCAATGAATTTCCCCTATCAGTATGCATGTATTCAATGAATTTCCCCTATCAGTATGCGTGTATTCAATGAATTTCCCCTATCAGTATGCATGTATTCAATGAATTTCCCCTATCAGTATGCGTGTATTCAATGAATTTCCCCTGTCAGTATGCATGTATTCAATGAATTTCCCCTGTCAGTATGCATGTATTCAATGAATTTCCCCTATCAGTATGCATGTATTCAATGAATTTCCCCTATCAGTATGCGTGTATTCAATGAATTTCCCCTATCAGTATGCGTGTATTCAATGAATTTCCCCTATCAGTATGCGTGTATTCAATGAATTTCCCCTATCAGTATGCATGTATTCAATGAATTTCCCCTATCAGTATGCATGTATTCAATGAATTTCCCCTATCAGTATGCGTGTATTCAATGAATTTCCCCTATCAGTATGCGTGTATTCAATGAATTTCCCCTATCAGTATGCGTGTATTCAATGAATTTCCCCTATCAGTATGCGTGTATTCAATGAATTTCCCCTATCAGTATGCATGTATTCAATGAATTTCCCCTATCAGTATGCGTGTATTCAATGAATTTCCCCTATCAGTATGCGTGTATTCAATGAATTTCCCCTATCAGTATGCGTGTATTCAATGAATTTCCCCTATCAGTATGCGTGTATTCAATGAATTTCCCCTATCAGTATGCATGTATTCAATGAATTTCCCCTATCAGTATGCATGTATTCAATGAATTTCCCCTATCAGTATGCGTGTATTCAATGAATTTCCCCTATCAGTATGCGTGTATTCAATGAATTTCCCCTATCAGTATGCATGTATTCAATGAATTTCCCCTATCAGTATGCGTGTATTCAATGAATTTCCCCTATCAGTATGCATGTATTCAATGAATTTCCCCTATCAGTATGCGTGTATTCAATGAATTTCCCCTATCAGTATGCGTGTATTCAATGAATTTCCCCTATCAGTATGCGTGTATTCAATGAATTTCCCCTATCAGTATGCGTGTATTCAATGAATTTCCCCTATCAGTATGCGTGTATTCAATGAATTTCCCCTATCAGTATGCGTGTATTCAATGAATTTCCCCTATCAGTATGCGTGTATTCAATGAATTTCCCCTATCAGTATGCGTGTATTCAATGAATTTCCCCTATCAGTATGCGTGTATTCAATGAATTTCCCCTATCAGTATGCGTGTATTCAATGAATTTCCCCTATCAGTATGCGTGTATTCAATGAATTTCCCCTATCAGTATGCGTGTATTCAATGAATTTCCCCTATCAGTATGCGTGTATTCAATGAATTTCCCCTATCAGTATGCGTGTATTCAATGAATTTCCCCTATCAGTATGCATGTATTCAATGAATTTCCCCTATCTGTATGCGTGTATTCAATGAATTTCCCCTATCAGTATGCATGTATTCAATGAATTTCCCCTATCAGTATGCGTGTATTCAATGAATTTCCCCTATCAGTATGCATGTATTCAATGAATTTCCCCTATCAGTATGCGTGTATTCAATGAATTTCCCCTATCAATATGCGTGTATTCAATGAATTTCTCCTATCAGTATGCGTGTATTCAATGAATTTCCCCTATCAGTATGCGCGTATTCAATGAATTTCCCCTATCAGTATGCGCGTATTCGTTGATTCCTCCCTACTATGGGACTCATTGGTTTCTTCCCTATGCTTTCTCCACCTTTCAGAGCTTTGGAGACTGTTTCAGAAAACCGTTATGTCCTTCTTTTCTTTTCTTATGTTTTTCTTTTAACGATTTATGTTTTGAGGACAAATAGTTATATCAGGAAACCTAAACGAACCCTGTCTAGAATTTCACTAGGCCTCTTGTAGGCTGGCTAGCGGTGACCATGCAGACTTAACCACAACAATGCTTCCTTCTGCCTAAGCAAGCTAAGCACAACACAATCACACATCCTCAGCACAAAACCAGAACGCAACACACCCTCGACACAAGCCACCGACACAAAAGAACTTACATGACACACACAACATATAAGTCCCACCTCAAATATCGACACAAAAGAATATTACATAATCTTATTTTTATATAATCTGATTTTATGTGTGTATGATATTCGTTACATAATTTTCAACTGTGTATGTAAGCACATTCGAGAAACTAGTTTGTTGCTGGTGTGTGCGCGTTGAGATGAACTGAAACCAAGCACGTCCAGTGCGGGTATCAGCTGAGTACTGAAAAATGACGAGCTTGCGATAAATATTTATGTTGTTTGTGGTAATTCAGACTAGTGCCCTCCACTGCCATAAACGCCTGTCGCAATACAACTTTCTCTTGTAGATGTTACTGACAGCAAATGAACAGTTTGCAGTTGGTATTTCTCTACTGCTCGTATGGAACTTTTGTTTTAGGACGTCCTATATTAAGAAACTTTTAAAAGCCAATATGTTGGCATGTAACTCATATGGCAAATTGGAAAATCAACGTTTTTCTTTCTTTTCTTTTTTTTCTCTACTTGTTTATAGCCGTCATAAAAACCAACTATCGAATTGACGCAAAATATAATGCATAGTATTTTCTATTGTCCGCCAACCACGTTGCTGATTATTAAGTTCCGTGTACGGTATCCACATTACTTGACGACTGTATCTCTTCTCCAATAATTTCACTAATTTTATGAATAAAAACGGAGATTAAAATTTCATGTAACATTGCACACTGTGTGGTAAATGCGTTAGTATACAAATTTATACATATTAATGTGTACGCTTTTCGCTTTACGCGTCTACTGTGAATGATCCATAGTCACATCTCAATTTAAGTACACTTCCTCCGCTGTTTATCGTGAAGCCAGTCTTGAATAAATCGATCAGATTTCTGTCAATCAGTTGCGCTGCAATCCTAATAGTAGACAAACTCAAATGCTACTCAAGTCATGCGACCTACATACCCCAAGAAGAAGTACATGCATTGAAGCGCATGGTGATGGTCATAAATAATATAACACAAGCTCGTGATGATCCATTTACGAGTCTCATGACTTTATTGCTTCACGACGGAGATCCCTGGCCAGGTCGTCGACATTATAGAATACGATCTGGCTTCTGGTAGAAATTACATGTAATACCTTCTTCCGACTGCTGCGATCGTGAAATAATAAACGTGAGCCTGTGTTCCCCGCCGCCAACTTCCTAATGCGTTTCATTAACTATCAATGATAAGAGATAATAAGAGATAAGAGCTGGTATAAAACAGTCTCACTATGAGGTAAGATCCCCAGTTGCACTACTTACCAGAATGGCACCAGACTCAATTGTGTACGAAGTGTAGGTTGTTAGCGACGTCGTTCCGTTATGTGCAAGGGTCTGATACTGAACGTGTAATTTGTTTTCCCAGTTGCATAGAATATTTCATTCACTTCGAGGCTCCATTTGTAACCTCAAATTGTGTAGTGAAGAAAACACGAAAATAGACCTTCATGAAGTCATTCAACTTTTCTTCGTGAACTAACTTTTATGAAAACTTCATTCCGACCTTCCAGTTATAAGGACTCGTGGATTTTCAAGTGCGTTCTGGTGACTTCTGTGCGAAAGAATTAATGGCTTTCTGACGTGTTACTTGTGCAATAACGTGAACTATAACGCATCCTATGGACTGTATTTCTTCGTTATACTTAGACCTTTTATCCTGGTGGTAACATGTTTTTCATTAGGAACAAATTACCTGCTCCACCACCTACATGTTATTTCTTGGACGTCGTGATCATGCTGTGAAGAGCTTAAAAATCGCTAATGGCGGACATGAACTCAATTTCATACTACTCAAACGAAAGAGGAACACTTGGGCGTCCAAGAAACTTATCATGGGCTTATCCCTGCCCTGTTCAATAAGTAGGAAGAAAAAATGTCGACTTACCAGAAGTCTTTTAGCTAAAAACGTTACTGATGTTAGCTAGCTTTTATTACTGATGCTCACCGTTCTATCGGATGTTCTGTTTTGCGTTCGTCTCTCGCATTTTAGCGCTGCGAATGCAGAAACACTCAAAAAACGAGTTATAATGATAAATTTTCAATTCAAAACAACTGGAAGCTAAAAACTTGCAACAACTTCACATTTTGATAGATTATTAGCTGATATTTTACCATTTCCTGACGAAAAGAATAAGTGAGACGAGCATATTTTTAGGTCATCTCTACATATATATTCTGAAATTTATTTTCAGTAACTCGAGAGTAACTCATGAATATTTCCACATTATACTCAAGAATTTAAAATCCAATAACTTTAGACGTAATTTGGTAAATTTAAAGAATCCCGTTATTGGGTTGATAATTTTTTATGTCCTTGTTCGTCGGTCAGGATCTATTGTTAGATTTATGAAAACGCTACATATTATTATTATTTAATTGCAAAACAGCGTAAGTTTCCCCTTCACGATCAATTTACACGATATCTGCTAACTTTTACTGAAGTATTTTTGCGTACATTCTTTCCAGCCCGGGAAGACTACTCTGTTTATAAAATTAAATGAGGAACTATTCAGGGAAGTGTAAAGGGACAAATTAGAAAATAGTTTAACTAAGAAGTACTCACATCACCTTAAATTGAGGAAGTGTTCGAAATTTTACCCTCGTAAATTTTCAGAAAGTAAAAAACGTAAATCATTCGTCAGCGTAGTTGATTGGCTGGCTCAAGCATTAAAGCACATTAAAGCTCAAGCATATTGAAGTTAAAGCGAGGCCTGAGTTTTGTTCCGTTGTGTGCACTCTCACCAGTGGAGCGCGTACTGCACCTTGTAAGATTCGTAAAAATTCGTTCATGACAGAGAAAACTTCTATGTAAGCCATTTCATTTTGAAGATTTTAAAAATCAGCGTATGACCAAATGGAAATTTTTCAATTTTGACCTCCTGGTTCTTGAGTGACGTTTGCAACACATACCAAACCTTCGATCTGAGAGTGCCTTGTGCCGAAATAAATCAACATGGAGGGAACCCAAAGTTCATCGTTCATCTCACACTCCGTCTCCGCGGCGGCCGGGCCCGAGCCCGAGATCTACAACTCGACTCACGTGGTCAAGGAGGTCGAGCCGAACCCGATGGCGGCCACCATGTGCACCAAGGAGGTACTCGAGTTCCAGCCCACCAACGCCCAGTTCATGGAGAGTGAGTACGCATGTTTGAGGCATACCATTTGTTTAGGAGGCTCAAATTTATTTGTTCTTATTCATGTAGTTTTTTGCAGTGAATTCCTTTATGGAACGTATTCCAATAATACAACGTATGTAGCTTATTCTTCAGTTAAGAAGCTGCCGTAGTTTTTTTTTACTGTAATTTTACTTCTAAAGGAATGGTTGCCTTCATTATTTCATCACCTGTGTCGTACTATCTGAATTAGTTTTGAGGTACGAACACTATGTCTGAGTAATTGTCATTGATATACTTTCTTCTAGGGGCAGGTTTTTTTTAGAAGGTAATCAATAGGAGTTACAAAATATGTTCAACCTTTAAAAATATTCATTGTGAATTTGATTTTGTACGCACGTATTTTAAAACTGACGATTTTCCTTTGAATGTAATCGATTCGAAAAATTAAGGAATTTCTCTCGAAGCAATACGCGTAGCAAGCTGTTGAAGAAAACAATAAAGACCATCTATACTGTTCATTCCCGTATTTTGGAGGACCGTCTGAGTGTGGGAAAAATCATTTTGCTTTTACTTCTCAAACAAGAACCAATAGAGTAGTAACAAAATTAATATTATAGCACAATGCTCTTACGAATTATTTATTCAAATGTTTGAAAAATTCTGCGCTTTTGGATCTTTAAAAGCCCTCCAAGTGTAATTTTATTAATAAAAAGTTTATTAATGAAGGTGACAAAGATTTTAAACAAACACAAACTGGTCATCATGATCATTTAACCGAAAATCGAAGTAAATTTACACTAGTTAATTATTCACGAACACGGTCTCAACACAGTATTAATTTCACTAAAATTAAGATTCTAAATGCGTTCCCTGCATAATTACATCAAAAATAGATCATACAAAGCTTTCAAAACGAATTTTGCAGCTCTAATTAAATGAAGCTGTTGATGGCACCAGGTAATCAACTCTAATCTTTTCTGCTATATGATTCAACTTGATAGGCTAATTTATCATATTTAATGAAATGGATCTTCAGTCTTTTCTGGAAAATAATGCTCTGGCCTGTCTCATATTAACTTTTGTTGTAAATTTAAGCATAGAATTATTAGCGACCGCATTCATTCATCAGTCTAGCATGCGACTAGGCCAAGTGTACTTTGTTATATTAATTATACTCCTGATAATATCGTTGACGATAGAATGCTTTGATATCGTTGAATGGGCCTACAAGTAAATGCTCTCTCTACTAGATATATTAGAGTGTGTCCATAGATATAGTCTTAAGAAACAATCTACTTGACTCACCGCCAGTGAAAATAAATTATTTCAACTTCTTAAATTAAACACAGCGCTCATCTTATGCTTGTCTTATCCTACGGAGCCAAGGTAAACAAAGTCTTCTCACTGGCTACTGCAGACTCCAGTTTATCGTTCAAGTTCACGTGAGTGTGATTCACACGAAGTTTTCAGTTTTTTTGGTGAACAAAAGTTTAAAAACTGTTTTCCATTAAGTCACGATTGGTCATGTTACACAACTACATCGAATTTCAACGCCTTTCATTTATGGATTTTACTTTTAATTTAAATTCTAACGTTCGCTTTTTGCTGTTGCTTTAATTCCTGCTGCGATGCAAGAAGTTCTTTTTACTCTCCGTTCCCCCTGCACTGACCGTGCTTGCACTCAACCATCAGAGCCGCTGCTTGGGTCATGCAGTAGATGATCATGTGGGTCTTCACTACCGCATACTTGTTCTTGCGCTGCCGCATCTCTGTGCTCTCCCTTTGTTGATATCACACCTTGATTGCGATACTAATAAATAAGTCATGTTGCTGTTCAGTCACCAAGTGATCTCGCTTCTGTAGATTTTCGAGTTGGGACGGGGTTAGTTGGGGAAAAATAGGGTCGTCCAAAGGCAAACGAGTACAAAAATCGCAAGCGTCTCTCAAAATGCAATTGTCACATTGACGTATAAATCACCGTACAGATCTAACTTGAAACTAATTTTTCCCCTAACTCAAACTTAAACGATAAACTCGATTTGGTGTGTCTTCGTTGAAATACATATTCGAAAATATCAATACTTACTAGCATGAGTTTTATGATCAGGATTAAAATGATCGCCCTCTTATTCGCCAATCGATTCTTAGGCTCACAGAGCGGTACCGTTTCCAATTCATCAAAATGCAAATTTTTTATTGCACTTCAAACATCAAGTCATTCCTTACGAAATACCACCAACCACAAAATTTACCATATGTGACTAAAAAAATCAGTTATTTACATTATTCTCCATTTTTATTTGAAAGACAAACATAATGAAAATATGGGAAGTTTTTGAGCTAAAGAAACGTGACTTCGTACAGCTGGAGGATGCAAAATTATATTAATAAGTTTGTTCATAGACAAATTTAGGTTGATCTCCATAGTTTCCGAAAAGCTTAACGTATTTTGTGTACTGAATGGAAATTACGTAGTATGAATAGATCCCCTAAGTACTCTAATGAAGTCGCGATGAATTTAAAAAGTACTCGTAGTTCGTGATTAAGAGACAGATCGATCATCTTATTTAGGAAATAAATGAAGCTGAGCCCTTTGGTGATATACATGATGCAAAAAACTGCGCTGTATGCAAGCACACGCTAACGTTCTTAAGCTGATACCTATGTTAATATTTCATTGATTCATCATTTTAGGTTGAACCCGCAAAATGAACTGCACAGTAATCGATACATTTCAAACTTAGATCGCAGAACCTGTTATTTTTTCATGTCCTTATCCCCCTTGTGAAACTATGGTTGTATATATTTGACAGTTATGTATATATGCGTTCTTTAAACCTCTCATGTTTTCCAGTTCTGGGGCCTCCTGGCTACGTGATGATTGGATTAGCCTCACTGGGGTTCGTGCTACTCATCATTCTCTTCATCGACACCATCGCCAGGATACGGAAGGACATTCGACAAGATCGCAAATTCTGCACCGGAGTAGTACTATCAGTTTATCCGGTGGGTGGTATGCTTTTTTCTTTTTTCTTTTCTTCAGTTAATTTCATGTATTGTAACGCTACGGGTTTTCGGATGAATTTCACATCATGGCCGTTCTTTCGTTTTCAAAGTTCATATACGTGGCAATTCACTAGTGTCAATGAAGCAGCATCAATTGGTTCATGAAATATCCAAAGATTTGAGCGTTTTTATCTTTCAAACCACGATTAAGCGCAGCATGATTATTGTTTTAAAAAGTTTCAAAACATTTTCAGGATTCTGCAGGTATTCCGTTTGAACATTCACATCAGAAAACGCAACACAATATTTTGTGTTCCAGGTACTGGGTCTGTGCACATTTATGGGCATTTTGTTCCCGAAGGCGAACGTCACCATGGACATATCATCGCAGCTGTACTTTGCCCTGTGCATGGTACAATTCTACAAGCTGACCATGTCCTACTTCGAAGGCGAGTCCGGCTTCGTCGATGCTCTGGAGGGCGAAGTGCTGCCCTGGACAGGGCTGCCGTGCTGCTGCTGGCCCTGCTGCTGGCCCGTGTGCCCCAAGAAACCTGTCAACAAGTGCGGGACATAGACTGAGTTCATTATTTAAAAATGAACTGCCTTAATAAACTTGATTTCGCTTGAATTTGAAAGTTGTTAAAATTAAGACTCAATGATCCTTTGCCTCGGTTGCAATAACTCGTAGAATATATACGGAAAGTAAGCCGATGTAACTCTATTTCATACGATGTGAATATGCAGGTAATATTAGGGTGTATTCTGTAAAAATTAAACTTATTTGGGTATTTACCCACGAGTTAAATTCGTATGTATATCAGTTATCCAGATAATTCTTATGTTCGTGCTAGTCTTCCTGTTAAGTTAAACAGCCACGAATTTCCTGGAACCTTTACTTGACCATCAACACTAGTAATAAAATCATCAGGGAGTGCTTCTCATTTTTTCTGATAGAGAGTTTTTTGGTTGCCCAATTATATAATAAACTGAGCTTGGAGTGTTTGCTTATTGCCTCAATTGGCGAAAAAAATAAAAGTATTGGCTAACAAGGATGCATTGTCTCTCAGGTCACAAGTCCGCACCATCAGAACTTTGATCTACCAGCACCCCTTCGTGCAAATCATCATGACCATTATTGGACTGACTCTTTGGCAAGAAGGCTTGTGAGTTTCGTTGATAGTTTTATTGGTTCACGCTTGGAAAATATATTACCCTATGGCTTTGCTAGCATTCTTAATTGTACGCAAAGGTTCAAAACCTTTTGGATAAGAAAAGTTTACAGACATGCCCAATTACTTTTCCACTTGAGGAGGGGGGGATACTATGCAGATCAATTAGGAATGACTGAATATGAGATATTTTTGTTGCCTTAACAACAACCAAACATGTACTATTGTTGTTGCATGACTAATATATATACCTGAAATTAATGGAAAAATATACTAAGAATGGTGTCGCTAATTGAAGGAGGTACCATCTTGTTAATCTTAAGTTTTCTATTGAAGTCAACCCTCATTTCTTGTGAGTGCGCTGCTTTAAATTGACTCCACCCATATTATCGGTGTACGAGTATTTTCTAACCTTCACATCCTTCAAACATATGGGAAAATGAGTGCCAAACGAACACTTGGGAGTATGCCTTGAACCTCGCATAATTGATTTTGTAACCTAATTTTATTCCAGTTTAGATCCACAAACAATACGATCACCCTGCAATGGGGCTGACCTTGGGTAAAACATAAAGAGGTCGTCAGTACAAAAATGGTTCTGCAAGTTTACAGTGAAAGGATCTGAGCTAAAAATGAAGACTTCTTTTCTTCCATGTAGTAAAACTTTATTTTCAACTTTGTTTTGAGTTTAATGAATTTATATTAGATCGCGGATTTGCAAGGATTTCAAAAACTGTTTACAATTTTCAGTTATTCCTTTGGAGACTTCAGCCCTGTCAAAGGCCACGTGTATGTGTTCACGATCACGACGACCTCGTTCCTGTTTGCGTTGTGGGCCTTTGTCATCACCTTCAGAGCCTCCATTCCTCAGCTGCACCACCAACACTACGGCAAGAAGATCCTCGTGTTCCAGCTGTGCCTCGTGTTCCTCCGGTTCCAGGCCCTCATCTTCATGGCCTTCTTGCTGCCTTTTGGAGCCATACCTTGCGCTCCGCCCATATCGCCCTCCGTCTACGCCAACGGTGAGGCAATCATAGTGTAGTTCGGGGGAAAGCTAAGAAATGAGTTATTTCTGTTTAGTTTAAACTTGATGTTCGTGAGGAATGTATTAAATACGGCTGAATATCTCACTAATTGGTCGATTTCTATGAAATCTAATTTTAACGGTGAAATGATGACCCTGTGAGTAAATGAACATTTAACTGCAAACGTTCTGGAATTTCGATATTTCATCTTCGGTATCGATTTATGAATATCAGTATACAGATTGTCTGAAAAAATGTACTCAACCTCTCAACCGTTGACTGGCGATTGCACATGTATTTTTGGTATTTGTTTCTCATATAACTATGGTTTTTATGATGCTTAATTATCTTCTAGTTCATGTTATTTTCTTTAATTTAAGTCATTAGAAATGTATTTAAGCCAATAAATACCTACTTCAGAGCAAAATGGAGCAGTCTTGAGGAGACAAAGAGTTTGCACATTTTTTTTTGGAACACCCTGTGGTATCTAACAATCGAATTCCTTGTTTCATAGTAGGATTACTCTAAAACTCATTTTTCGCTGAAGTGTACCAATGATGTGTACAATTTTAAAAATTTCCTTTTTATAAAAATGTGTGGTTCGGATAAAAAATTCGATCAATCATTGCTGTAATATTATACTCAACTCTCAGCAGTATTCTTTTCAAAGAAAAATCCAACTGTTTCAGATTTTAAATGTTAAAAATTAGTGATACTTAACCGTAAGAGTTATCACCCATTTTACCGTTGTTAAAACACCACCATTAGACTGCACTTGCATCAGGTTATCACCGACATCAGAGTTGCGACGGAACTGCCACTTGGCGGAGACCTTCAAAAGAACGCATTAGAGTACAAATTCCAGAAGAGATCATTTAGTTCAGCATTTTATTGGGTGGGCAAAGTATGACGCCTAAGGCAGTTTAGGATTATTTAATACGGATGTTCAATACCCTCGCATATAGACCTAAGAATAGCCCACATTTTTGTGCTCTTGTTCCAAAATAATTGATAGTCACGCAAATCGTGCCTGCATATTTCTTAGCAATGACTACATTTAAATAATTCTTTCATGTTTTCAAGTAATTTATATTTATGCAAATATTGTGCGCATTTTTCTTAGAAATTAATGTACGAAAGTCTCGTGATCTTGTTTGTGAGTAATTGATGTTTGTATTTATTTTTACAGCTATTCTCTGCTGCATGTTGATGGGTCAGCTTGTGATTCTGTCGATCCTGGCCCGCTTCGTCTACTTGTTGCCTCCGCTGCCTAAGAAAGAAGAAGAGACTGAAAGCCCAGCCCTACTCGATGAAAAGGCCAAGGACCAAGAAAACGGAAATATTCGTGTTGATGACCGAAATCAAGATGTTAACCTTTGAAGAGACTTTGAAATTGCTCCATGCGTAAAATAATGCATTAGCTGCGTAAGCCTGAACTGCCCGTAAGTAGTTTATAAATAATGCATTAGCTGTGTAAGCCTGAACTGCTCGTAAGTAGTTTATTGTTCAATGTTGAGTTTGAGTTTCTTCCTCACTCGTGGAAGAGCATTAAATCTTTCATTTAAATCATCTTAGCCTCACGTGAAGAAAGAAGAGTGGGAGAGAGGATCAAAAACTGAACTCAGAATATCGTAAAATATTTTTTGACTCATGCGCTGTTTACAATACTATATGTAAAGTTCAGTATTTTAACGAATGACGCAAAAACTTATGAGTTTGAGCTTCTCTTGTCCCATTACACCGTTGCTGAAGCTGTGGCAGGCAAGGAAGGAGTTGAAGCTGCTCTTCCTTTAACCTTCAATTCTGCAGCTTGGGCAACGAAATAGAGTTCGCTTGATTCTCTTGTACCAGGATATTATGTACATTAGGCATTTTTTAAACTTCATATCATTTCAAATCAGCATCCTTAGTCGAGATAACAATACTTGATGGTAAAACCTACTTGAGCGTGTTGGTGCGGACTACACTCACCGTCAGCTTAATTGTAGTCGTTGGCGCATGCTTAAAATGTGTACGATGAATCAAGCAATACTTACTACAAGGCTTGGTTTTCCAAATAATAAACGTCGCTGTAACATTACAGTTATACAGTTAAGGTTAAAGTTCTTCTGCTAGCTTGGCGACGCTACGCGCTGTTTTTTCCGGATATAACTTTTCATGTTTGAGTTTTTAATTTAAACTTAAATACTAAGCATCTAGTGACCCGGCACACTTTTTAAACATAAATTTCTGGAACGACGTGAAGAGTTTGACAATCGAACTTCCGATCATTTCCGCGTGTGACATGCCAACAAATGGCGTGTGGCGCCATTTGTTCTTAGGAAACTAAAGATCATCTCCATTTTTCTATGTCTGTGATTTGTAGTCTTAATGCATTAAAAGCTAATTTCCAGGAGTTATGATGTATTCGATACATCCATCCGACGCTAAATTTAATTGATCTTATGTTAAAAGCTTAAAGGTAGAGAATGATTAGGTAGGAATTAGCAATAAATCTTCATTTTCGCCTCACTTTTTGCTCCTGCTTAATGATTTTTATAAATCACCAACATTCCATATTTTATTCACTGTAACACTCAGTGCGTTGGAATAAGTACAAAATAACAGAATATATTTTTCGTTGCACCTGAAGAAGGGCAAGGTTTAACACACACCCATTTAGTCTCGTTGAGACACTACATCTTAGAGAATCATTTGTGTTCGTATGAGATCAAAATATATTTATAAGAAAAAACTTTGAAAACAAAAGAAGAGTCATTACCTTGAGTTGTGAACTCATAATTATGCCATAATCAATGTTCCAGTTACAAATTTTTTGAATGCGTGATGAGAAACTTTCCCAAGTACTACAGAGCAGACGTAGGCTCGTTAAGACCGTGGTCGTGGGAGTAGTCTTTCTGGTCAAACGAGTGTCATGGCGTTTTTAGTCCTGTTAATGTTTAAAAATTGAGAAAAATTGTAGATATTACCTCAAGTAAGATCAATTTTAAATATCATTTTATGTTTTACACAAAAAAATGATGATTTTTTAAACGCAACTCAAAAGAACTAGATCAGTTTATGACATATGTCAACTCCTAGACACGAAATTGTGCGTGTGAGAATTAAGGCAGAAGGAAGTGAGATAAAATACACTTATTTGTACGATGATTCCTTCTTAAAAAAACAATTTTTCATTTCATTACTACTACTGTAAAAAAGCCAGAATAATTCATATCGAAGTAAAAAACCCCCGGACGCATCCAGAATAACACCTGCAGCACCACACACAAATGGAAGGTATTAGCTTACAGCCGCCTTCAAAAAATGCTGTTTTTTTCTAAAGCTCTGCTAGGATGCATTCGTGAAAAACATTTTCAAATAAATGATCGTTTGAAATGTGTATTTTTTCCTCTTTCGATTCTACTATTTTGGTGTGATGATAACATCAGAGGGAACTTCAGTCGATGCTACACCGCCCATGAACTTTTGGATAAGGTTGTTTGGTTCGGCTCCAAATTGTAGACTGTCACGTTTTTCGCGAAGGTATAATTAATCAGCACCTATAAAACCATTCATACAAAAACTTACTGCAGAGCCAACAGGAAAACATCTTACGTAAAATAGCATTTGTAGCAGACTCTTCCACAATGATTCTTTGCTGGTTTATTAAGGTCGCGCTAAATAGAAAGTTTACTTCTCACGGTACAATAGTGAAAGACTCACATCATCTCTATCATGAAAAAGTAAGTTGAATTATTCTCCCCTACTATGTTACTAAAAGCATTTTACTGGATTTTTTCCAATCATATGAAGTCGCTATCAAAAATTCAACACTTTAAATAGAGTGTTGAATTTTCCTTTATCTCATTACTCAAAGCAGCGTAGACGGCAAAGAGCAACCAATCACTGGAACAAGATTTTCACAGTTTTGTGAGTATGCTTAACCACCTTTGACCAGTTGGGTCACACTGTTCACATGAATTACTTTTCGCCTAAATTAACGAGATTTTCACAGGGATAAAATATTACAGTGATGTCAGCATTTCTTCCTAAACTTGCAGAAAAGTCGACCGGAAATTCCTTTTGTAAATGAGCATTCGTAATAGACCGTATCCACGAGGCAGCTTATGGGAATATTTAAAATTGAACTAAGAGCGTGATATTCTTTCTACTGATTACAGAATGGCCCTCGTACCGTGAAAAAGGGGTTGAATTTTTTCTGTTATTCGTTGAAAAATTATTCATCAATTTCCTTCCATCTTATAAGGGAAATTATTGCCCTGAATTTGCGTTATCTTATTAGTGGAAATAGCGTGGAATTTGAGAAAACCAAGAAAGTGAGCCACCTAAAAAGTTTATTAGAGCTTTATGAGCGATTGCGAGGGCAGATTAATGCGTTGTAATTAAGAAAAACAACAATTTTAAGTCATTATATGCAATGTCCAGATATCCTGTTTACACGGTGAGAGTAGGCCCGGGCAGACAAACGAGCAAACAAGCCCGCAACAAACCGTGTAGTGTCAAATAGGACGATTTTCTCGTATCAGAATAGCAAAAGGAAGCTGATGTCAGATCTGATCTCCCAAGTGTAGATGTGACGCTTCGGACGAATACGTAGCGGAGTTCTACAGAGGTAAATTATTAATTACCAAAGAACGAACTCTCAGTTTGAAATTGATAGTACACATGTAACCTTTACCATGGTATTGTATGACCCATCAATAAACATACAGAGGGCTTCTAAATTATGTTAACTCAAATTATGAAGAGATGCTGAGTAAAAATTATGTTTCCTCTAGTGTACACCACTGTAGAGGAAATAAGGTAGAGTCATTTCTATGGGGGAAAATACACCTCCTCTTGTTCGATTAGCCAATAAAATGGCTTTATTTCAAACAAACTTTATGACGTCACCATTGCGAAATGTCATTCGGCCAATAGTGGGGCTAGAATTGGGGCTAGCAACGTTGTCAGATGCAATATGAGCGCTGCTATGTTGGTTCGTGCCATGACGTCAGCATTGCCACACGGTCGACGAAAATAAGACTTGTTTGACCCTACCTTGTTTTTTCTACCGTGGTGAGCATGGCCAGCCAAAAATGACGAGATTCGATATTTTCCTCAAGTAAATCTTTCAAATGTGTATGACGAACAAGTATATCTATAATAGAGGTCCCCGAGATAAAAATACTCTTGTACTTATACACTGGTGAAACTCGTACCACAGATACGGTCATGAAGCATCGTAGCTTGAGAGCGTGACTGAGAGACCGATCAACAAAGAAAGCGACAACTGAGAATCATTATTTAATACTACATAGTCCACTCCCTTTATTTGAAATAATAAAGAAAGCGAAATGAAATAAAGGACGGAAAAATAAAGGCTTGATATCTCAAGAGTTGATGAGGCCGAGTGCACACGACCCGTCAAAAATGTACACCACATGCAGTATTGTTCGACAAATCACATGACACACGTCCTTATTTACTAACACTATACGTGACATTCATTCCGCCTCCGAATCCGATGAATTACTACACCGAAAATTGTGGAGTTGATGAGGATTGTATCACAGATACGCTCATCACACTCTTCTTACAGGTGGGTGTGACGGACAGACGCGGCTCCTATTATAGTATAGATTAGTCAAGAAGTTTTTAAAAAAATTAGTTGATTTTTCCTCGCGATAAGTAGGATTTTCTTGGACAATAGATTCAATTTTACTAGCGCTATATTTTTTCGCTTGCAAACAAAAGTGAGCGGATGCCATGTTTTTTATATCATTTGAATGGTATCTATGATACAATTCATATGAATTATTGGGATGGTTACAGACAGACGATACAAAACTATTTATTTATAAATTATAAAAATTATTATAAGGAGGACTAGTAGGGTACTCAAATTTATGCGACACGTTATTCGAGAGCATGAACTGGCTGCCCATACTCAAGTGTGAAGTGTACCGGGACCGTTTCATTTCTGCAATGCAATGCTCAGCATAATATTGCATACATACATATACCGGGCTTATCCTCCCCATGGGAGGGTAGCCGACAGCAGGCCACAATCACCACACTTAGTCACTAGGAGGCGAGAGAGGCAGCACTGGCCGCACCTGAACTGCCAGGATCAGCAGCAGCCCAGCACAACCACCTTCCACAGTCAGGCTCGACAGCAACAGCTGGTTTACCCCGACCGCTTCATTGAGTGCAGCCCCTCCCCCGCACATGACAGGTCAACCCCATCACACGCGGGCAGCTTCCAGTAACGCGTCAAAAATAAAATTACCTCCTTATACACTGCCCCCACTCACTTCTGTACGCAGCCATCCCTCTCGCCACGTCCACAGTCAGACCCCTCTCATACAAAGCACGTCGCACCCCATCCATCCAACTCATCCGTGGTCTACCTCGCGCTCGAAGGCCACTCACTTCCGACATATGTATCTTTTTCACCAGCCGCTCAACATTCATTCTTTCTATATGCCCAAACCATCCAAGCACTCTTTCATCCACTCGCCTGCTCAACTTTTTGATAACACCCGTCTGCTCCCTAACCAACTCATTCCTGATCCTATCTCTTCTAGTTACTCCATACATGCTCCTCAAACACTTCATCTCAAACACATCCAACTTCCTCCTCTCAGCTGCTCTCAACCCCCAGGACTCTGCTCCATACAACAAAACTGGCACAATCAAACTTTCATACAGTCCCCTCTTAGCATTCATACTCAAACTCCTGCATTCAAAAACTTTCCTCATTGCACCCAATGTCTTACAACCTTCACTCACTCGATGCTTCACTTCTACTTCCATACTATCCTTAACAGTCACATCCGACCCGAGGTACCTAAAATGCTCTACCTCCTCTAAAACTTCCCCATTCAACCTCACATCCAAAGTTCCAAACACTCCACCTCTTGAACATCTCATCACCTTACTTTTATTCCCATTTACCCTCAATTTCCGCCTTTCGCACACTCTACCAAACTCTGTAACCAGTCTCCTCAGTTTTTCCTCTGAATCAGCCACAAGCGCTGTATCATCTGCAAACAACAGCTGACACACTTCCCAATACATGCCATTTCGTCCCACCAACTGCGCACCTTTTCCCAACACTCTGGCATTTACTTCTCTCACCACACCATCCATAAACAAATTAAACAACCACGGCGACATCACACATCCCTGTCTCACACCTGTCACAACTGGGAACCATTCACTCACCTCATTCCCTACTCTCACACAAGCTCTGCTATCAATGTAGAAACTCTTGATCGCATTCAACAGTCTCCCACCCACTCCATAAAAACTTACCACTTGCCATAAAGCCTCGCGATCCACTCTGTCATACGCCTTCTCTAGATCCATAAATGCCCAATATACATCCTTTCCCTTTAATAAGTATTTTTCATTCACCTGCCTCACAGCAAACATTTGATCCACACAACCTCTACCACACCTAAAACCACACTGTTCTTCAGCAAGCACACGATCCGTCAACACTCTCATTCTTCCAATTAACACTCTTCCATATAGCTTCCCAACGACACTCAGTAGACTTATACCCCTAGAATTACTGCACTCATACCTGTCACCTTTCCCCTTGTACAACGGAACTACGCACGCGCTACTCCAATCAACCGGCACTTTACTAGCCTCGAAACACACATTTAATAAACGCACCAACCATTCTATAACCACATTTCCTCCTTTCTTTAGACATAGACATAGCATAATATTGACTCACCATAAATAAAAATATTTGAAAATATCCTACAAACATGCTTGTCAACTACTCTGATATATATCGTGAATTGAACGTATGAAATTTTTCATGATATTTGTAAAATATTTCTCGCCCCGAAACGAGCAACTTGAAATCACGAGAAACCGAATAACATCTTATTCTGCTGAGAACGCGAGATATTTGGGCCAAAACGTGACTGGCAGCAACAGACTAACCCAGTGATTCAACAAATGATGCATCCTGCAAATTCAACCTTCCTGTTCGAGGTAACAGAACACTCCGTAGAGGAAAATAGAAATTTGGGATAACGTAATGAACGTCGAAGTATGTACATACTTCCTAATTTATTTAATCACTATTATAAAAGTAGCTTCGTCCGTCCATCCGTGTGACCCCTCTTCTAATCGATAGTTTTGATAGCAGCAAGGATAAGCTTAAAAAATACAAGAAATTATTCTATTGCATTCTTTTTCTGTGGCGATTCAATTCCCTTTCACTTGGATTACGGTATCCAGAATACACAATCGGCTTATTTTTACATATAGAAATTTTCTTTGTAGCTTTCTCTGTTGAAATTCATCACGTTGCTTTGATATTTTCAATTCATTATGCAAAAAAATGTTTTAAATTCGTTTGACCAGTAACCTGGCTACTACTTGGTACAGGGCCCGAGATTTTGGAACTTGAGTTATCGTTTTCGAAATTGTGATTTCCTTGAAAAGCTCCAAAAGATAATAGACGACATTTGAGAATAAAATTCCGGTAAAAGAGGCTACCACGGATAGAAATTTGTCCAACCGCAAGGAAGAAGTAGCAAGACTTTGACAGCAAAAAAAAACGCCAAAGACGATCGGAAGAGCAACGCGAAATGGCAAGACTAGGCAATGCTGCTCGCCAACGAGAAGCTAGAGCTAAAGTGACCTTGAACGGCCTTTGGAAATTCTGCGGAATAATGCAGAGCAACACCGAGTAGCTAGCGAGAGTTTAACACATGAAAGAAGCGAGGAAATTCTTCGGCATTATGCTAAAGAATTTCCTCGCTTCTTTCATATGTTAAGCTCTCTCTAGCTACTGACGAAGTGTGACAAAGATACCACTCAAATGATAAAAAAATCAGTCATTTAACAATTTTACCAATTTAATAATTTATTTACCACAAATGATACAGAAATAGATTATATCTTACGTCTAGTACAATGGACATACTTGATTATAGCTACTTGTGGGCCCGAATAAGTTCAGCGACTTCTAGGACATCCTCCTCATCAAAGCTTTTTTCAAAGAGTACAGTTATGTTTAACCTAATTTATTTAACCTAGGGGCATGCGAGACTGATCATGTCTCGATGCTTCATTTTTTCAAAAAAATAGTTAATATGGGCTAGATGGAAAGAGTATATTCAAGAAAATGATTAGGAGCATAAAATCTATATCATTAATAATGGCAGATTACCTCATCAAGATAAGTCTTATAACAAGAGAAAAAAATTAACTTGAATTACCTTAAGTGAATAATATTCCGATAGGAAGCGGAATCCAAGATTTGTTTTGATGAATTTGTAAGTACTTTTTCCACGGATTTCAGCAGGGATTGCATTCCAATTCTTAGTTCCATTGAAGATGATACTGCTTTGTGACCGAGATTTTGAATATTAAGGAAGTATGAAGTTACTTCTGTTTCGTGTTAAATGATCATGATGGCCAGTTTGAGCAGGTAATAATTATTTGAGTTCTTTGTCGCCATCATCAATTAGTGTCTTATGCATGGAATTACATACGGATAGCTTGTAGAGATCGAAAAGCTCAAGTGTTTTTAAGCTTTTGAATGAGTCATTTGTGTGAGCATTAAATTCTAAGTTTAATACCGCTCGAATGGCTATTTTTTGCAATCCAAAGAGCAAGTGGTTTTCATTTTTTATCAGTTCCGTACGAAGCTTTCATCCCGTGTTGTAAACATGGTGAAATGGTCGTTCGATAAAGTATTTTTAAAGCTTCTTCTGGCAAAACATTTCTTACTTTATGAAGAAATCCAACAGATTTTGATAATTTAGTACTGGTTAGGGCAACATGCTCTTTGAGTGTCTGATGTTAATCTAATATAATGCCCAGAAATTTATAGTAGCTGGTTTCTTCAATTTTGTTGTGTGCCCCGGCTGTTGTATGCCCCGACTGTTGTGTGCCCCGACTGTTGTGTGCCCCGACTGTTGTGTGCCCCGACTGTTGTGTGCCCCAACTGTTGTGTGCACCGACTGCTGAGTGTCCCGACTGTTATGTGCACCGACTGCTGAGTGTCCCGAATGTTGTGTGCCCCGACTGTTGTGTGCCCCGACTGTTGTGTGCCCCGACTGTTGTGTGCCCCGACTGTTGTGTGCCCCGACTGTTGTGTGCCCCGACTGTTGTGTGCCCCGACTGTTGTGTGCACCGACTGCTGAGTGTCCCGACTGTTGTGTGCCCCGACTGTTGTGTGCCCCGACTGTTGTGTGCACCGACTGCTGAGTGTCCCGACTGTTGTGTGCCCCGACTGTTGTGTGCCCCGACTGTTGTGTGCCCCGACTGTTGTGTGCCCCGACTGCTGTGTGCCCCGACTGTTGTGTGCCCCGACTGTTGTGTGCCCCGACTGTTGTGTGCCCCGACTGTTGTGTGCCCCGACCTGTTGTGTGCCCGGCCTGTTTTGTGCCCCGACCTATTGTGTGCCCCGACTGTTGTGTGGCCCGACTGTTGTGTGCTCCGACTGTTGTGTGCCCCGACTGCTGTGTGCCCCCGACCTGTTGTGTGCCCCGACTGTTGCGTGCCTCGACCTGTTGTGTGCCCCGACTGTTGTGTGCCCGGACTGTTGTGTGCCCCGACTGTTGTGTGCCCCGACCTGTTGTGTGCTCCGACCGTTGTGTGCCCCGACTGTTGTGTGGCCCGACTGTTGTGTGCCCCGACCTGTTCTGTGCCCCGACCTGTTCTGCGCCCCGACTGTTGTGTGCCCCGACTGTTGTGTGCCCTGACTTTTGTGTGCCCCGAATGTTGTGTGCCCCGACCTGTTGTGTGCCCCGACTGTTGTGTGCCAGGACTGTTGTGTGCCCCGACTGTTGTGTGCCCCGACTGTTGTGGGCCTGACTGTTGTGTGCCCCAACCTGTTCCTGTTCTGTGCCCCGACTGTTGTGTGCCCCGACTGTTGTGTGCCCCGACTGTTGTGTGCCCCGACTGTTGTGTGCCCCGATTGTTGTGTGCCCCGACTGTTGTGTGCCTCGACTGTTGTGTGCCCCGACTGTTGTGTGCCCCGACTGTTGTGTGCCCCGACTGTTGTGTGCCCCGACTGTTTTGTGCCTCGACTGTTGTGTGCCCCGACTGTTGTGTGCCCCGACTGTTGTGTGCCCCGACTGTTGTGTGCCCCGACTGTTGTGTTGTGCCCCGACTGTTGTGTGCCCCGACTGTTGTGTGCCCCGACTGTTGTGTGCCCTGACTGTTGTGTGCCCCGACTGTTGTGTGCCCCGACTGTTGTGTGTGCCCCGACCTGTTGTGTGCCCCGACTGTTGTGTGCCCCAACTGTTGTGTGCCCCGACCTGTTGTGTGCCTCGACTGTTGTGTGCCCCGACTGTTGTGTGCCCCGACTGTTTTGTGCCCCGACTGTTGTGTTGTGCCCCGACTGTTGTGTTGTGCCCCGACTGTTGTGTGCCCCGACTGTTGTGTGCCCCGACTGTTGTGTGCCACGACTGTTGTGTTGTGCCCCGACTGTTGTGTGCCCCGACTGTTGTGTGCCCCGACTGTTGTGTGCCCCGACTGTTGTGTGCCCCGACTGTTGTGTGCCCCGACTGTTGTGTGCCCCGACTGTTGTGTTGTGCCCCGACTGTTGTGTGCCCCGACTGTTGTGTGCCGCTACCTGTCATGCCACGCACTGCACCAACAGGAAACACTGTACTCTAGACTCCTGCACGCGTTGCTAAAGAGAAGCAATACCTGAAAACTAAGCCCCCAGATCATTCGTTTGAGAAAAGCTTAGAGCCGATATTTGAGCCTAGAGCCAAGTGTGCTAGTTAGTGGCACGTAAACCTGCAAGTTTTACTTCTTTTGTCACCGTGTGCGCGGATTGCAGCGCGTGGCTTAGCACGGGGTGAAGCGGAAATCTACAGATCACGCTATGTTGAAAAGGCGTTTTATTGGTCAATAAATTACCAGCAATTTATGCTTCGAAGAAAATCGTTTTGAAGGGAGCTGCTGAACGTCACTCACGTAACAACTTTTAGAAAATACTTGAACGCATTCACACAAGACTTAGATAAAAACTAATAAAATGAAAGTAATATATCATTTGTCTCAGAGATTATGATACGCACTCATGAAAAGCAATAAAATTCATAGCATTGCATTATTGAGACGAATGTACGACGTGAATATAAAAGACATAAATCACTCCACGCTTATTGGGAACTGAAGTGATTTGTTCAGTTTGTGGTGCATCGCCACGCGTTAAAACGATCGTATCTTACAATTCATGTGGAGGAACTCATTCATACGACATTCGGCCCCACAAAACCTCCTAAAATATACGCATAGCATCCAAAGTTTTAACGATTTCTTAATAATAATGATAATTTCTAATATAAGAAATTAACATTATATCCGGAATATATCCTAGTGAACCTACAGATCACTTGGAACATATTGATCATATCCGTGAACACAACTCTTTTTTAACGCCTACCAACTCTTCTGATGTAATTGCGTGCATAAACACCTCGAAAAATAAATCAAGTGAATTAAAACATTCTCAACTAAAGTCCTTAATATAGCTGTTTAAGAATAATACATATAAAATAGTATAGTCCTATTTTGAATTAAAATCATTCTTATATGGTAAACACTTTGGTTTTCGCTCTAAAAAATCATCAACCCGGTTCGTATTAAATCATTCACAATACCTATATTCTATCATAGACGAAGGAAAGTTGGTTTTCTCCGTATTTCTTGCCTTTCGAAAGGCATTTGAATGTGTGGACAGTAATATATTGATGTCGAAACTCCACCGTTATGGCATTACAGAAGTTGCTCATGATTGGTTCAGATCATATCTAACAAATCGGAAGCAATACGTTGTCATTGATGATGTACAATCTGAACTACAGAAAATTAGCCATGGAGTTCTACAAGAATCTGTCCTTGGGCTTCTCCTATTATTAATCTTTATCAACGATACCATTAAATCTGCATCATTTTTTAAATTCATACTTTTTGCCGATGACAGCACTCTTTCTACGGTCCTTCCTAATCAAAATCCCGCTCTAATTGCGGAGAGTACTAATGACGAGCTCCAAAAGGTTTCAACGTGTCTTTAAGCTAAAATAATCAGCATTAATATCGAAAAAACAAAATGTATTTTATTCTCATGGAAGAAACATATATTTCTTCCAGGCTTTAAAATTGGCGAAGGTTCTATCGAAGAAACCAACTCATGTAAATTCCTAGGTATTTTAATCGATAAACATCTGACCTTCAAAAAGCACGTTGCTCATATTAGAACTAAATCATGAAAATCCATTGGAATCCTCCACAAAATGAATAATGTATTACCTGAAGAAGCCTTGCAAAAACTTTACCCAACATTCATCTCACCATACTTAGAATACGAAATTGAAACATGGCACCGAACTGATATAAGTAGAAGTAACGTATTCTTTACTCCATAAAAAATAGCAATTAGAGGGGTAAAGAAACTCGAATATAACGCTCGTACAAATGATTCATTCAAAAGTTTTGAAACTACTTGAACTTCTGGATCTGTACAATCTTTCCATGCGTAATTTGATAAATAAAATAGAGTCTAATGATGGCGACAAAAACCTCAAACACTTCCTACCTGCACAAACTGGTCTTCATGACCATTTAACCCTGTCAGGCTTTTGTCGTAGATGCCGACTTTTGCCTATATAATTTAACAGGAGGGAAAATAATTCTCTTCGCATAACTAAACTCTCGTATCACAGATACTTGCGAACCATATATCCATCTCAGATTTCAAAATTTCAACAGCCAGAAAATTCTTCGGCTCTAAAACTTCAAAGCTTGATTTTTATATCGGCTCCAATTTCGCAGCTCGAATTTCATTTCGGCTCTAACTTTCGACGGCTGCATTACCAGCGTGAAAAGCTCCATAGCCAGAACTTCTTCGGCTCTAAAACTTCAAAGCTTGATTTTTATATCGGCTAAAATTTCAACTGCTGGAAAATAATTCGTCTCCTGAAAACCTGTGGGCAAGCCCCAACTAATAAATTAAGTCGCCAAAACCTGACTTTCCATTTTCCCTGAAGATATCAGGAAGATCCTTCCGGGATAAGAAGACTCTGAAATTTCGGCTCCCAAGAAGGACCAATCTAGTTTTCAATCGGGCTGAAACAGGACTAGCCCACCTAAATAATCAATTCGCTGGCTCCCAAGAAGGACCAGCAAAAATTGCAACTATCTACAATTTGGCACCCAAAGAGGATATTGCCAAAACCAAATATATAACAATTTGGCGCCCAATGCGGATACGCCACAACCTACTATTTATCAAAGTGGCGCCCGAACAGGGACTGCCATACGTACTATTTAACAAACCCGAAATAGAAGTAACTTCATGCTTCCTTATTATTCACAAAGGTCGGTCACAACATAGTATCGTCTTCATTGAAACTGAGACTTGGAACTAAATCCCTACCGAGATTCGTGAAAGAAAATCGTACAAAGCTTTCAAAATTAGTCTAGAATTCCTTTTCCTATCTAAATATAAAGCATGTAAGATAATCAAGCCAAATCCTTTCTCTTAAACGATTAATCCGGATAGGGTAATTTTGCCAGGATTAATACCAATCATCTGATCTTTCTTCAGTCTGTTCTCAAGTCGTTTATAGGATATACCGCCAATATCTAGCCCATATATACTAATTGTAAAATTAAGCATTGAATCTCGAGACTGATCATTGATCAGTCTAGTGCGTAACTAGGTTAAGTGAATTAGGTTAAGCGTACTTGTACACCTTAAAATAGCGTTAGTGGTAAGATGCCCTAGAAGTCATTTAACTTATTCGGGCCCGCAGGTAGCTATACTGAAATTTGACCAATGTACTAGACTTAAGAAACAATCTTCTTCTGTTTCGCATGTGGTAAATAAATGGTTTACAATTGCTTAAATAAGTGTTTAAAACATTTTAAAGTGTTAGTAAGGTAAGAATGATATTTATCTTGTGGAAGGACTGAATTAGTTTAAGAAGGAAAGACTTCTCAGTTCTCTCGCTCACGAAGTACGGGTTACGATAGTAGAAAACCGTCAGTCTTCAGCTCATTTTACACACTCATTAATTTTGGAGTCATGGGCGAAGTAATACGTAAACAAGTTCTTATGCAAAATTACAGTCGTCCGCAAAATACTTAAAATCATGCTGAATTCATTTCTTCCAGTTTAAGTGACTGTCATGAATGAAACTATTTCAAAAAGTGGAATAAATTCACTGGTAATCACATTATCTGCAGTGTAAGAACAGAAGTACAGTGACTATAATATTTGAAATTTAAATTGATGACGTGAGTGTTAATTGGGGATCGCATTTTGTATCAATAGGTGTGGCCAATGATTTTGAGGAAAATTTTGTTTCATTTTGAGGTCTTTATTTCAGAATATATTTATGCCTACCCAATTGAAAATTATCGCCCTTTTCAGGTAGTAAATTAGTCGTAAAAGGTCGAAAACGGCCCAAAAGGGCCAAAAATCACGACTTCAAACCGACTCCTACCTATACTTGGCCTATTAGGGCTTGAAAAGGGCTCTTCATTCAACTGGCCTTTTATAGGTCTAGTCAATGGCTGTTTGCGGGCTCATTCGGGTCGTTTAAAGTCGTTTTCAAGCCTTTTCGACGACCTCTATTTGGACGCGTAATAGATTGTAAAAAGACTCGTAATCGTAAATGTTGTACAAGTCGTATTACTTCAGTAAATGTAAAGAACTAAATGAATTTCAACTAACCTAACTTAGTTAAGTTAGATTAGGTAAGGTTCGTTAAACATCTTCAACAATACTATAAATAATTAATCCAGTCAACATGAAAACTAGGATAGAAAAGCTAACTGCTGAGCATAACATCAAATTGGCACTTTATTAATGCATTATATAAAATAAATATGGATGATAGCTTATAACTGTTGGAACACTTGGGTTGTCGAGCGCTGAGCATTCAACTTGTAGTGCTTTACCTTAGTTACCCCTCAAACCTCGATTCTAGTCGTTTTATGTTCAGTAATCTTAATATATCCTAATGTAAATTTATTTTAGAAAAAGTACCCAGATCTCCGACAAAAATTATCGATACCTACAGCCGGAGAAGTATAAACGTAAGTACGCTGCTTCACTCGCCTCAAATCGGAACTCACTAGGCGATGCAGCCAAAAAACCCGGCCTTACGAACTATTTATATCGTATAAAAAATCTGATGTTGGAGCTCTTTGAGGTCGTTGCAAGGCCCACTATAAGTCGTACGGAAGCCTAATAAGGCCGGTATTAGCCTTGATCAAGCAGTAAGGAAGCCCAAAAGGGCCGGTATTAGCCTTGATCAAGCAGTAAGGAAGCCCAAAAGGGCCGGTATTAGCCTTGATCAAGCAGTAAGGAAGCCCAAAAAGGCCAGGACGAGACTCGTTCAAGCAATGGAAAAGCCAAAAATGGTCGTGAATAGCCTCGTTCAGGTAGTAGAGAAGCCCAAAATGGCCGTTGCATTAGCCGTTTCGATGCCCAGAAATAGCCGTTTAAAAGGGCTTAAAATACTAGACATTTGCTCCGAAAAAGGCTTATTTACTGATTGTAAACGACTAAACTCTTGGCTTATAACTGCCTGAAAACGATCTGTAAAAGGCTCAGAATTTCAATTGGGTAATTGTTAACAGTCTTATAATGTAGCAAAATTACTTTGAAGCGCGGTTTTTAAAAAAAAAATACGTGGATTTTTTTAACAGTTTGCCAATTTTGTGTTGTCCTATATACGGAAAACATATTTGGGCTTGTTTGAAAGCTGATGCGGCCATTGGAACTGATGAAAAATCGTTTGCAAGGTGAGTGGTATGTTTTTTTTACACATTTTGTTTAATTATTTGTTTTAAAATTTTTAAAAATGTTTTCTTCACCAGATCCAAAATGTGGTTTCGGAAGAAATTAGGAAAATCATCATTCTTCTCCATCAGAGTGGTCTATCAAAAAAAGAAATCGTTGCCAAGCAATTTGCATCATCGTCAGCTGTCTACAGATTGATAAAACAATTCAACGAGACAAAATCCATGGTGGCGAAGACAGCCACTGGCAGGAAAAGATTGTCGTCGGTTCGTCAAGATAGGAGTTTAGTGCGCTACTAATTTCGGGAAAGGACTGCCGACAGTTCATAGCTTGCACTATCATGGGAGAGGGATGGCGTCCATGCCTCAGCGCGAACTGTTCGACGTCGACTCTTCGGCAATGGGACTTGCTTCCATGAGAGCTGCGAAAAAAACTCTTTTGACAACGAAGAACATTAAAGACTGGCTCAATTTTTGCAGAAAGTACCAGCATTGGACTGCTGAACAATGGGGCAAAGTCATTTTCTCCAATGAATCTCCGTTCCCTCTTTTTGACACCTTCGGGAAAAGACTCGTATGACAAAGAAAAGGCGAGAGATTCAACAAGAACCGTGTCGTTCCAACAGTCAAGCATAGAGCCACTCATCACGTCTGGGGTTGCTTTTCAGGTAAGGGAACAGGATCACTGATAATTTTACCCAAAAACACAGTAATGAATTTCGCCTTACCTGAAGGTCTTAAAATATCATCTCCTTCCAACGATAGCTGGTCAGTTTCCCGAAAAAGAAATGGTTTACCAACATGATGGCGCTTTCTGTCTTAATGCATGAGTGGTTAGAAAGTTCATTTATGACAATGGAGTGAAGGTTTTGGGTCCTTGGCCTGTGCTGCTCTGAATCCAATCAAAAATTTATGGTCGATCATCAAAAGTCGAGTGAACATGAAGAAGAAAACTAATTTAGCGCGACTTGGAGCCCTAATTGAAGAAATGTAGAGATCCTTTGATCATAAAGTCATTGAAAATTAGTAAACAGCATTCCAAAGTGCATCAAAACAGTTTGAAGAAATATGGTCAACATTGCAAATATTGAGAATAATTATCTCTTTGTTTTGGAAGGGTATTAAAAAATTTTTGTGGGCAATTCATGTTTTTATTTATCCTTCATGTTTTCCGGAAACAATCAACTAGAAACTACGCAAAACTACACCTTAGTTTAACGATAAAAAATGAAAACTCTCTTTTCCCAAAATCATTGGCCACACCTGTAAATATTGAGCAGAAAGCGATGCATCTGCCCCCAAAAATCCTCTCTGCAGGGATGTCAGTAGAAGGCTCCGCAACTGAGACAAATTTCTAAGCCTCGGTATTTTCAGTAGAAAGCAAATCTACCACGCCGAACGTGGTAAATATCCTTGCTTTGAATTCCTAAGAAATTCAAGTAGGTTATATTCATATAGGCACACAAATTTGAACAGGCATTTATGAAAATGGTCAGAAAACTTAAATGTAGGTCATATAAAAACGTTGAGTTGAATCCTCTTTCAACAAGTGTCTAAACACTGGGGCAAATTTTTAACTGAATACCTATGGCATATTTCATTATCTATATACTATGTGAGTAAAGTTCCTCGCCGATCTTTAGCAATATTCCATAGAACAGAACGTATTTTGTTGGCTGGTCAATATCACGGCATGTTTACAAAAGATAAAATTCCCTGTATATGGGATCAAAGAACTTCCACGTTCATTGTCAATTTTGAGCAGTGCACCAACTGCGCTAAGTTCAACTTGCTCCCTGAAATGTTCATTGTGAATGTAATTGTGCCGTCTGTGTTCTGTGCTCAACGCTACCGATGCAGAAAATTATTTAACTGTTGCTCGAATGAAGGCATGTTTTGCAATTGCAAAATGCTCCAAAAGCTTCACGAGTTATTGAGCAAAAACGTTCTGTTGTATCGTCAGATCAAGTTAACTCGACCGCGTTAATCAGAGATAGCGTATCTTTATCTAGACAACGAATGCCACCGTGCAGGAAAAGGGATCAAAGAAGTAACTAGGTGGAATTTTTATTCTCAAACACTGAGTCGGTATATATATAAATAGTAAGATTATTTGCGCGCTAAGAAAGCTTGCAAAAGTAGTATCAATTCTTTTGCATGTTTGGATTGCGCATCATATGTGTCAGAATTTGTTATAAGTTTTAAGTCTTAACCTCATCCCCTAAAGTAAAGCTACTTGATTTAGTACTTTTTGGGCGATTTTCTATCGAATCATCCGATAATTTTTTCAACTACAGATTTCACAATGGTTCAGTAACATGGTTACTTTAGATATTAAGGAAAGATGTTCACAATAAAATTTCTGAGAAGCGCTCGTTAAATTTCATAACGTGATGGAATCAAGTACTTCGGAAGATAAAAGCACCACAACAATACCTTCTTATCAAGAAAGAAAACTACGCTTTTTAGGCTTGTAACACTACTCCATTTCAACAGCTTCAGAAAGAAATCACTTCTGTACAGTGTTGAATATTTTCAGATTGGATTGAACGGTTACATTTCAAACGAACTTTGGAAACATTACACGTAACACAAAAAAGAAGTTTAGCGTCACTGTTACAACCATGCATTGGATTTAGCAACCGCTGTCGCGTCACTCCGCCAGTCACGCACAGTAGAAGAAACGCGCTAGTCTGCCGGTGACGGTCATGGTGACGACCAAGGTGATGGTCATGCCTTCCCATCGAGAACTCGATTTGGAAAACGTTGAAGTTCGTGTTTACTTATCTTTGATATCGCCCTCACTTGCATCTCAGTGGGGAGCTACAGCTAGCGACGAAATTATTCGCACACCCCCTCGTCTTTCAAACCTTTCTAGAATTACTCAAAAACTATTGTTGCCACAGGCATCAGATTCTCACCGGGTGTGAAGCACATATTAGTGACAATAAGACGAAGTTTCTAAAGTAAAATATTATTTTTGAAAGATTTAACAAGCTGAATTTCAAAAACACGTAGAGACAAAATTATTCAAGCAATTAAGAAGATTAGATTTTGTAGAGAAATATTTACCCTTTATACATGTTTTATTGAAAAAATTGTGACTAAAATGTTCTAAAACATTCTCGATGTGAGATCATTCTAGAAAATTGTGCCATGCAGAGCTTACAGAGACCCAGAAGATTAGAGCTTTGTCATTCGTTCATTCATTCGCTACGATGGAAAAAACTAAGGAACTCGGTGTGGACCTCAGACAGAAGATTATTGACTGCAATAACGTTGGAAATAGTTATAGTGACATATCTAAACGTTTGAGCATCCCAAGATCTACAGTACAATCTGTTATGAAAAAGTTTGCTAAGTTTGGTACTTTAGAAACGTTGCCTGGGCGTGGTTGGAAACAGAAACTCTCGGTGAGAACTTCTCGAAAATGGTGTCGTGAGGTCAACGCTAATCTACGAGTGAAGCTAGACGACATTGCAGAGAGATTCAACGCTCAGGGAACTAACATGAGGAATCGCACAATCCAGCGCTGTCTGAACAAAGAAGGCCTACACGGATGCCGACCTCTAAGAACTTTACTTCAGAAACCATGTCATGTTGCTGCTCGCTTGAACTTTGCAAAGTCACACTTGGATAAGGACAGAGGCTTTTGGGAGAAAGTATTATGGAGTGACGAAACCAAAACCTAGCATTTTGGGCACAATGATGTAAAGAAAGTTTGGCGTAAGAATGGTGAAGCTTTCCTACCGAAGAACACTGTGCCAACAGTTAAACACGGAGGTGACTCAATGGGGTTATGGGGTTGTTTTGCTGCATGAACTGGAAAATGGTGCAACTGGAAAACTGGACTGGAAAATGGTGAAATTGAAGGGAAGATAAACTCTGATGACTATATATCTATTTTGGAAGAAAACCAGAATGTATCAGCTATATAATAGTATGGGACTTGGAAGCAGGGTTGCGGAGTCGGAGGAATTCATGACTCCGACTCCGACTCCACCTTTCTACAATTTTGCGTCTCCGATTCCGACTCAACCTTTCCGAATTTGTGACTCCAACACCAACTCCACCTAATCACAATTTTGTGACTCAATCTCTGCCTATTCACAATTTATACAATGAATATTTTATTTCTTTATGATTGCACGTGTTGCAACCTGTACATATTGTTAATATTTTTTTATTTACGAACGACTTTTAAATTGGCAACAGAATGTTAAAAATCAAGTTTTACTAATATACATCTACCAGTGTACATGATCCGTCAAAAAAGACGAGATTCGATAGTTTTTTTTTCAAAAAAAAAGTCTCAAGATAGGGATTACATGCAAATAAATCCATCCCAATAGTACCCGCAATCGAAACATTCTTGTACTTGTGCACTGGTGAAACTCGTATCACGAATACGGTCATTAAGCGTCCTTAAGAACGTCACAGACGCACACACCAACCAAGCAAGCAACAACTGTGTTTATATTTTAAATTATTATTAGCCAAGAAGTTTTCAGAAAATTTGTCGTACCATTTTACCACGATAACCTGTATTTTATCAACAATAGATTTAATTTACACGGATTTTTTTTACTTATAAACAGAAGTTAGCAGATGCAAGGTTTTTCATATTATTTGAATAGAATTGATGATTTTATCCAATTAAGATGATTTCCATTGTAATAACGTAGGGGAAATTAAGCACAAAAACATATTTATATTTATAAATTAATGGAGACGCCTGGCGTTTCAGTATATATAAATATATAGGGTGTTTTTTTGTGCAGACGAATTTATACCATAGGTTGAAAAATTCAAAATAAATCGATGTTCACGAATGATAAAATGCACAAAAGTTCTCAGTTTTAGATTTGTGAGGACTTAAAGAAAAGAAACTTTGAAACCTAAAGTAGGAAACCACGTGCGCGCCAATGTTAGCGCTACCTTTTTCACTTCAAATTAATCCAAGTCAAGTTCAATTTAATCCAAGTCAAGTTCATTTTAATCCAAGTCAAATTCAAATTAATCCAACCCTAAGTTGAGTTAAGTATTGACATAACCACTCGTTAATAACCACCTCATCACCCACTCTCGCATTCAGGTCCCCCATCAACTCTACAACTCTACAACCATTCCCCACTCTTGTAACACATTCGGACAACTTCTCCCAAAACTCCTCTCTCTCCTCCCAATTTCTCACCGATCCCGGTCCATATGCGCTTTCAAACACCCATAACTGACTGCTGACTCTTCGGCTGCGTAACCCCTCGCGATCACGTAACCCCTCTTCTTAATAAACTCGGCTGGATTCCTATTCAAGAAAGGCTCCTCATGCAGAGGGCCCAATACGTATTCTCCTCGTTGTATCTTCCTCAGAGCAATGCTGAGATAGTGCGTTTCCATCTACCCACTGTAAACAACAAAAGGCCGAACAGAAACAATAATGTCTTAGTCAACTATCGTTCATCTCACATAGGGCAGAAGGCTCTGCCAATATCAGGCGCCTTACTGTGGAACAAACTTCCCCTGAGTTTTAAAATTCCTCAAAGACCGAGAGAATTTAAAGCCAAAATAATTCATCTTTCGTCTCAACGATAATTCTTAGTTACAGCACATACTGAACACGTATTGACGAATCTCATTTTGCCTGGTATCTCCATTGCTTAATACTCTCCCATGCTCATTTTCTTTATAATTCAAGACATCAAACAACAGTCTCGAAGTAGGCGTAGGTATTATGATTCGTTCGCCTATACGCTGGGATTTGCAAGCATGCTTACTTGTATATGTGTGTACGTATATGGGTGTGCATGAGTGCACAATACACCTGTGTGCACTGGACTAGCAACTGGTATATAAACTATAATTACAAGACTTTTTTTTTTCTCGCTCCCAACTTCTAACACAACCCAACGCATCATTTCATTTGATTTCATTATTGTAACGCAATCCAAAGCTTAAATGTCTTGTACATCTAAAATGTGGTACCTATGTATGTTTATCAATTGCAGACATTTTGCGCCATATTTCACAGATAATGTGATTTTTTTCCTAATATGACACCCATATAGAACATTCATGTTTCTTTCTCTTTCACGTCCAAAAATGCTCTTGGTAGTCTAGTGTAGTGCAAATTATCATACCATCTCTTACGCTCTAGAGTATATTAAAACAACCGCACCTAAGCCTCGCGTACTTCTGGAAATATTTCTGTACTTGGGAACCGTTGTAGAACAATCGTTTTCATGTTTCTGACTAAGGTAGACTGTTTTGTGCCAATATTTTTAGTACGGAAATTTTATGAAATTCATGCCATAATAAAAGATATTTTCTCCGATTCCCTCGATTGGAATGCTAATTTATACTGATTAGTCTACGCTGATATTTGCGCACATGCTTACTTGTGTATATGTGTACTTGTGCACGCTGTGCGTACGTAGATAGGTGAATGTGTCACTGCGTAATACTTCATTTCACTTGATTATTGTACAGCATTTATTAAGTATATATATACTTACATATTTGTTGCGCGATCACCCACATTTGATGAATAAGACGCTTATCAACCAATGATCTGTTCGATACAATATTTAATAGAACATCGTTACAATATTTCATTAGAAATTGTTAGCAGCAACACAATACTGAAAGAGTTATCGCGAATTTTCCTTTGCTCATTATCCCATATTTCAGAACATCGCACAGCATTTTTATAGAACGCGCATATATTGTGATTGCCTCGATGCATAGAAATGTATTTGTGTATGTTGACGTGTTAGGTGTATGTATGTGCGTAGGTACGTATGTGCATGAATATGTGTATATATTTACATGTATATATGCACATATGTGTGTACTAAACTGACAACTGGCATTTTAACTAGAGATAATTTTTTTCTGTTCACTCTCAACTTGTAACATTACCTAACTCGTCATCTCTTTATGATTGTAAAGCGTTCACGTAAAAAAGCTATACATTTGTTGTGTGATCATCCATTTATATTTAAATAAAATGCTTATCAACTAATGACTTATGTTAAAATTGCTTACTTAGAAATACAAATCTTGCAATTTTCGCGGTCCTCATGCTGTTATATGTGTATATTTATTTTTTTCGTGCTTCCTTAAAATGACATTTTTGAACATCTTCCGAAACAAACAATTCTGATATTATTTCCTGGCGTCAAGAATTGCGAAGTTTCATATCATGTATACGTAAATAGTCAATGGTGTTCTCAACCCACAATGAAAATGCATCGTCCATGAAATTGTGTTGTCTCTTACAATTATCATTATGTGTATCGTCAAATCTAGATTAAGCAAGATTAGAAGTACATAGCCCTCAATCAATTCTTTTCGACTAGTGGCATGAGTATTACAATACTCATGTGTGTGTGTATCATCTAAGTGTATTAACTTTAGGATATTTCAAAAACCAATGATGATACTTTTGTACCATCTCTATTGGAAATAAAGTGTTTTTCTTTTTTCTTTTTTCTTGAGCATTTTTTGAGTTAAATATGTATCTATTCGATGAGATCAGCAACACAATGGCTTTTCCTTTCAGCAAGGAATACAATAAATTTCATCCGATGTTACAATCTATAGGCAAGCTGTCGTAAAATGTGCTAAGTATCCAGCATCAGGAGGCAGAGTGTGATTCATATCTTTGAGCGGCGTAAAAGATACAAGTCAAATATAAAAACTTCTCATTGTACTACGCATTGACGTTATTTTAACATTCTACATTAATGGTAGTATGCATCCATTCAAATATTTATGTTCAAAAGGTAATTTTATGTTACACATAGTAGTATCGAGGATTTATTTACACTCAAATAAAGATTTATATTCGTGAAATTTCACTTTAACACATATATGAAATCATATATATATCATACAACTACATGAGGTTATCATTGCACGATATGTAAATTTGATCTTCTTAAAGATATATATAACTGAGATTCACTGAGTACTTTTGTACGATTCCACTGGAATACAATTTATATGTGTACATTACCACACAGATACATACCTGCATTAGCAATAAAAATTGTGCGATCTCTTCAAATTAATAGGCCAAGGCAAATACATCACCGTTGTCGACGAAATAAATTTTAACTTGTGTTTACGAAAATCGTTTGGACGAGCAAAAAAAAATCGTTGTTATATTTCTTTAAAATATTAAATCTACAGATCGTGCAATGCTAACCTTATGTAATTGCATCTATATATGTTGTCATATACAGGGTGTTTTTTTTTACTTTGAACAAACTTCGAACTTAGGTACAAAAACTCAAAATAAATCGATTTTCATGAATGACAAAATGTCCAAAACTCTTTAGTTTTCGAGTCATAGTTACTTGAAGAATATTAGAACTTCAAGTAGGATTGCACGCGCGCACCATTTTTAGCGCTACATTTGATAGTTAAAGAGGTTTTTGGGCCCCACTAATGTATTATTTTTGTAATTTCACAATGAAATTTGCGTGTACACGTTTTACAAATAAGAATACATTGTCCTAAATGAGTAATTATCAATTATTATCATGTGAGCTAACCATTAATCAGTAAGCATTGCAGGACACAGGTAAAAAACATAATCAATACAAACTTTGATGTAAGAACTTTAACGCATGAACAAACTTGAATACAGTTTTATTACAACAGTTACTCGAAATGGCCTCCATGAACTTCAACACATTTACGACATCTAACAGCCAGTGAGCGCCTTACAGATTGAAACACGCCAGGCATTTCCGTAATACGGCCAGCTGAGTCCACATTGCGTCCAACCAGATCCTGTTCCGATTCAACAGGAGTGGCATACACGAGGTCCTTCATGGTTCCCCACAAGAAGAAATCCAGTGGCGTCAAATCAGGCGACCTAGCTGGCCATGCTACAGGGGCACCTCTGCCAATCCATCGGTTTTGAAATTGGTTATTCAGGAACAGGCGTGTTTCACGAAAGTAATGTGCTGGCGCTCCGTCATGCTGGAACCACATTCGCCTGCGTGTCTCCAAGGGCACGTCCTCCAGTAGTCCAGGCAAAACTTCGCGTAGGAAGATGGTGTACGCAGGTCCCGTGAGAGGAGAAGGTAATTGGTACGGACTAATTAAATTATTGCCAATAATGCCTGCCCACACGTTGACACTAAATCTGTGCTGGTGACTATTAGGCTGAATAACATGAGGGTAATTTCCAGCCCAGTAATGATTATTGTGACGGTTGAAAACCCCATCACGACAGAAATAAGCTTCATCTGTGAAGAGAATAAGTTTTGAGAACCCGCGATTCATTCTTTCCTGTTGCATTCACTGCTGGCAAAACAGAATACGAGGTTCAAAATCACCTGGGATGAGCCCTTGCACTCTTTGGAAATGGTACGGATGTAATTGCTGACGATGTAGTGCCCTCCACACAGTAGTATGGTTTCGCACGCCAAGACGTTGAGCAGCTGCACGAGTGCTGGTTCGTGTATGTTGCTCAAAGTATTCCACAATTCTATCCTCCTGTGGATGATGGCCGCGCCCAGCATTCCCTCTGTTAACGTTGAAGCTGCCGGTGTCACGCAATCTCGTATGCAGAGTAGCAAAATACCGGAAATCAGGCACTTCGCGCCTAGGAAACCTTTTTCTGTACATCCTCAGAGCGAGCCTACCATTTCCGCCTGCAGCTCCATAAATCAAATGCATGTCTGCCTTCTCAGCATTGGTAAATCTTTCCATGGTCACAGTGCAACGGCGTGTCAACAAATGGAGAACTGATACTGCAACACGTGCGGTCCAGTAACGTAGATTGTTAATAATAAATTTCTTTTCATTATTTCAGTTTCACATTGCATCTTGAAATCTTGTCGTTGAATACATGGAATGGATAACCCATAATGAAATGAGAAAAAATGCTTTAATTGTATTCGACAATCTCGAAAACTAACAACTTTAAATAACAATTGGTGTGCGGCCTAGTTATAACATGCACTTCTAAACATGCTTTGCGACGCCATAACTCGAAAACTAAAAAGTTTTGGACATTTTGTCATCATGAAAATCGATTTATTTTGAGTTTTTGTACCTAAGTTCGAAGTTTGTTCAAAGTAAAAAACACACCCTGTAAATGATTAAGTGAAATTTCACGTATTTAAATCTTTATATGAGTTTAAATAAATCCTCTGTACTACTAAGTGTACCATAAAATTACCTTTCGAACATAAATATTTGAATGGATGCATACTACCATTCATGAAGAATTTTAAAATAGCTTCAATAAGTGGTACAATGCGAAGTTCTTATACTTCACTTGTATCTTTTACGCTGGTCATGATCTGAATCACACTCTGCCTCCTGATGCTGGAGACTTAGCATATTTTACGACAGCTTTTCTTTAGATTGTAACACCGGTGGAAATTTTATGTATTCCTTGCTGACAGGAAAAACTATTGTCTTACTCATCATATCGAATAGATACACGTTTAACAGAAAAAATGCTCAAATTAACGAATGATTATGGTCATTCTAAACTCAGCGTAGGGTCGGATTTATTTGAATTTGAGTTGGATAAAAAATTGCCCCCTGTGGGGGATTTCGAGAATTCTCCCACCGTGGTCCGCCGCGTGTCGTAAGAGGCGACTAAAGTGGACGGAGTGAAAGGACTGGGAATCTCTAGTGATTTTCCCGATAGGTAGCAGGCCAATGAAGTGGGTGAAAGGGGAAAGAATCGGAGAGAAAGTAGTTGAATGGGGTGAGCTGTGAGCAAGAATAATGTGGGTGCGAGTAAAATGGAGGGTAGAGTTATGGGTGTTTGTGAGCGCATATGGACCGGGATCGGTGAGAAGTGGGGAGGAGAGAGAGGAGTTTTGGGAGAAGCTGTCCGAATGTGTTACAAGAGCGGGGAATGGTTGTAGAGTTGATGGGGGGACCTGAATGCGAGAGTGGGTGATGAGGTGGTGGATATTGTCGTTGGTAGGTATGGAGAAACTGGGGTGAATGAGAGTGGTGAATACTTGGTGGAGTTGTGTGTTGAGAGTGAGTTAGGGATTGGGAATAGTATGTTTGAGAAAAAAGGTGTAAACAAGTATGCATATGTGAGGACGAATGGAGGTGTGATAATGGAGAGAGCTTTGATGAATTATATTTTGGTTAGCATGGGAGTGATTGGTCGTTTGCTCGACGTGCATGTGTTCTATGGTGAGATGAATGGGATTTCGGATTATTACTTGATAGAAGGAAAGTTGAGAGTAAGTAGAGTATGGGGAGGTGTAAAATGAAGGAGTGGAAGGGAGGTGTTAAATGTAAACAAGTGGCATAAATCTGAGCGAGAGTATGAGTATCGGAGAAAATGAAAGTATAGTATGGGAGGGTGAAGGTACGTGAGGTTGGTGGAGTGGAAGGGGGAATGGAAGTTATTTTAAAAAGCGGTGGAGAAATGTGCTAGGAAGTGTGTGGGGTAAGGAAGATTGGAGGCGGGGTTAGAAAGAGGAGTAATGGTGGAACGGAGAAGTAGGAACGGTTGTGAGAAGAAAGCGGGTGATGCTCGAAAGGTGGCTGCAAAGGGGCAGCCAGCATAATTTCGAAGAGTATAGGGAGGGGAAGAAAGAAGTACTAAGATGGCCAGGAGAGAAAATATGGCGGCGGATGAGGAGTGGGGGAGGAAGTTGGGAGGGGACTTCATGGAGAGAAGGAATTTTTTCTGGAAGGAAGTGAAGAGAATTAGGAAAGGATAGGTGGAGAGTGAGGCAAGAGTGAAGGATGCAAATGGTAGGTTGCTAGTGGAGGGGTGTGATGTGAGGAAGAGATGGGCGGAGTGTTTTGAGGAACTGCTAAACGTGGAGGATGATAGGGTTGCGAGAGTGGTAGCTGTTGGATGTGATGTTAGAATGCCTGTGTTTGGAGAAGTGAATAGAAGTCGAATAAGAAGTGTTGAAGTGAAAGGTCCGTTGGATGTGATGAAAAATGGGAAAACTCCACGTATGGATGGCTGCACGGTTGAATGTCTAAAGAAAGGAGGAAATGTGACTGTAGCATGGTTGGTTCCTTTTTTTTAATGTGTGTTTTCAGGCTAGCAAAGTGCCGGTGGATTGGAGTAGCGCGTGTTTAGTTCCGTTGTACAAGAGGAAAGGGGACAGGTATGAGTACAGTAATTTCAGAGGTATAAGTCTACTGAGTGTCGTTGGGAAGCTGGGAAGAGTTTTAATTGGAAGAGTGAGAGTGTTGACGGATGTTGTGCTAGCAAAAGAACAATGTGGTTTTAGAAGTGGTAGAGGTTGTGTGGATCAAATGTTTGCTGTGAGGCAGGTGAATGAGCAATACTTAGCAAAAGGTAAAGATGTATATTGGGCATTTATGGATCTAGAGAAGGCGTATGACACAGTGGACCGTGAGGCTCTATGGCAAGTTGTAAGCTTGCATGGAGTGGGTGGGAGAGTGTTGGATGCGATCTAGAGTTTCTACGTTGATAGCAGAGCATGTGTGAGAGTAGGGAATGAGGTGAGTGAGTGGTTCCCAGTTGTGTCAGGTGTGAGACAGGGATGTATGATATCGTCGTGGTTGTTTAATTTGTTTATGGATGGTGTAGTGAGAGAAAAGAATGCCAGAGTATTGGGAAAAGATGCGCAGTAAGTGGGACAAATGGTAAGAATTGGGAAATGTGTCTGCTGTTGTTTGCAGATGATACATCGCTTGGGGTTGATTCAGAGGAAAAACTGCGGAGATTGGTTGCAGAGTTTGGTAGAGTGTGCGAAAGGTGTAAATTGAGGGTAAATTTAAATAAAATTAAGGTGATGAGATGTTCAAGAAGTGGAGTGTTTCGAACTTTGGATGTGAGGATGAATGGTGAAGTGTTAGAGGAGGTCGAGCATTTTCGGTACCTCGGGTCGGACGTGGCTGTGAAGGATAGTATGGAAGTAGAAGTGGAACATCAAGCGAGCGAAGGCTGCAATACATTGGGTGCAATGAAGAAACTTTTTGAATGCAGGAGTCTGAGTAAGAATGCAAAGAGGTGACTGTTTGAAAGCTTAATCGTGCCAGTTTTGCTGTATGAAGCAGAGTCTTGGAGGTTTGAGAGCAGCTGAGAGGAGGAAGCTGGATGTGTTTGAGATGAAGTGTTTGAGGAGCATGTGTGGAGTAACAAGAAGAGATAGGATCAGGAATGAATTGGTTAGGGGCAGACGGGTGTTGTCAAAAAGATGAGCAGGCGGGTGGATGAAAGAGCGCGTGGATGGTTTGGGCATGTTGAAAGAATGAATGTTGAGTGGCTGTTAAAAAAGATTTATACGTCGGAAGTGAGTGGTATTATAATGCGAGGTAGGCCACGGATGAGTCGGATGGACGGGGTGAAACGTGCTTGGTATGAGAGGGGTCTGGCAGTGGACGTACGCGGAGAGAGGGATGACTGCGGACAGAAGTGAGTGGAAGCAGTGCGTACGGAGGTTATTTTATTTTTTGACGCGGTACTGGAAGCCTGACCGCGAGTGATGGGGTTGACCTGTCCTGTGCGGGGGGAGGGGCTGCACTCACTGAAGCGGTCGAGGTAAACCAGCTATGGCTGTCGGGCCTGACTGTGGAAGATGGTTGTGCTGGGCTGCTGCTGATTCTGGCAGTTCTGGTGCGGCCAGTGCTACCTCTGTCGCCTCCTAGTGACTTACGGTGATGATTGTGGCCTGATGTCAGCTACCCTCCCAAAGGGAGGAGAAACCTGGTATATGTTTGTAAGTAGTTTTTGTTCAAACCATGCTTTTGCCGCCGTAATCAGAAGTTTCATTCAGATATACATCCTCTTTCCTCCTCACGATCTCAAGAACTATAACTTATTCCTTATTTATTACTGTAGACAGTTGAAAATGGTAATTTATGATATCATCTCTGTAAAAAATAAATATATATTTTGACGTTTGGAACCTTACCATGATTATTCGGGTAGAACTTTGTTTTAAAAACCCTCTTCACTGCTGCAGTGTACTTGACTTCTCCATGCTTCAGAATGATGAACTTGGATTTTTCGGCAGAGAAGAGAGAATCTTTCCTGAATCTGAACTTCTAAGCTGAAGCTGAACTTCTGCATCACAAACCCGTGGTTTGTCTATCAATTAAAGACCTGTATATTAATAAATTAAAATCCCATGTGTGATACGTCTCATGTATCATCTTTTTTGGAAACAAACTGTTTTCTTTCTCTTTTTTTCGATCACCACAATCGTGAGCGCTGCTCCTCTATCGCGGACTGCTAGAGTCTGCCATTTAATACGTTTTCTTCCATAGCATTCCGTTCTAGAACCGATACTACGTCGGGTGGACTACATCGATGAAAAGAAAGAAAGAAAAAAGAAAAAAACTTTATTTCCAAAAGAGATTGTACAATATTACAATCATTGTTTTTTTAAATATCTTAAACTTAATACACTGTGTGATACACACACATGAGTAAAAAGAAAAAACATTTCATTGCCAATAGAGATAGTACACAAGTACTATCATTGGTTTTTAAAATTTCAGCCAAGTCATTGTTGAAAAGATTTAAAAGCAACATTCAATACCTCCTAAACGATATTTTTTTCTTATATCTCTGAAAATTTATGTTTGTAAATATCTCGGTTAAACTAATTTCAGAAAACAATCTCCCAATAAAGAGGGAGTTTCATTTTCTATATAACAGAAATAAATACATTCATTTTTGACACTAAATGGTGCAGCTTTTAATAAAGTATTAGATAAAAATTCGTGTCAGATCCTTTGCATTGTTCGTCACGCTTTACGAACCATTCTCTCGCGAAAACATAATATAAACAACGAAAAATTAAAAACATAGAAGTGGCTGCTCTGCTACACTGCTATTCTTATCTACTGCGAGACTCGAAAGAACAAAGATTTGTTTTTTGCTAAAATTCGTAGTCAGTGTGATATCACTTCGTGCAGAAACGTGCACAAAGTTATAAAAATAAAATAATGAAGGCATCTACGGAAGCTTTATTTCCAATCAAGCCTGATACATATCACCTTGTGCATTGGATTTTCAAATGCCTTATAACTAACGCCAGGACGCCATGACGCTTTCCCCCGGTCAAGACCGGTACCCATTTCAGACACCTGCGTAGAGTGGGGTATTGTGCATTGAATTTTTCTCCTATACCCAACAGAGAAACGTTAGGCATAAATATTGCCATCTTCTGAGCGCGGGTTATATTTTGAGAGCAATGCGCGAAACAGTAAAAGAGCCTCACCCGCTCCGCAACTGCCATGCTGTGGCATGCCTCGTAAACTGTAATCTCTGCAAGGACATTGCATGGCCATGCTGGAGGCCCGGAGTTAGCGCTGAGATTGCGCGGAGTCGTAAAGTGATGTGTGTTGTGATGGTGGCACCTCGTGAGCAGCTCTGGTGATGTGTGTTGTGCTGGTGGCACCTCGTGAGCAACTCTGATGATTTGTGTTGTGCTGGTGGCACCTCGTGAGCAACTCTGATGATGTGTGTTGTGCTGGTGGCACCTCGTAACTCATGCGTGTTTACTACACCTGACAGAGTGCGACACTAAGCCCTGTGTTCACTTACTGGCTGTGTGCCATTCTGTGTGCTCTGGCTTGCCTCCTTTCACTATGCACTGACAGTGTTAAAATGCGTGTGCAGGGGGGTCTCGCTTTGTGCAGAGTGCGTGTCTCGTGTTGTTCAGGGTGCATGTGTCTCGTGTTGTGCAGGGTGTGTGTCTCGTGCTGTGCAGGGTGTATGTGTCTCGTGTTGTGCAGGGTGTATGTGTCTAGTGTTGTGCAGGATGTATGTGTCTCGTGTTGTGCAGGGTGTGTGTCTTGTGTTGTGCAGGGTGTGTGTCTCGTGTTGTGCAGGGTGTATGTGTCTCGTGTTGTGCAGGGTGTGTGTGTCTCGTGTTGTGCAGGGTGTGTGTCTCGTGTTGTGCAGGGTATATGTGTCTCGTGTTATGCAGGGAGTGTGTGTCTCGTGTTGTGCAGGGTGTGTGTGCCTCGTGCTGTGCAGGGTGTGTGTCTCGTGTTGTGCAGGGTGTGTGTGTCTCGTGTTGTGCAGGGTGTGTGTGTCTCGTGTTGTGCATGGTGTGTGTGTCTCGTGTTGTGCAGGGTGTGTGTGTCTCGTGTTGTGCAGGGTGTGTGTGTCTCGTGTTGTGCATGGTGTGTGTCTCGTGTTGTGCAGGGTGTGTGTCTCGTGTTGTGCAGGGTCTGTGTGTCTCGTGTTGTGCAGGGTGTGTGTGTCTCGTGTTGTGCAGGGTGTGTGTCTCGTGTTTTGCATGGTGTGTGTCTCGTGTTGTGCAGGGTGTGTGTGTCTCGTGTTATGCAGGGTGTGTGTCTCGTGTCGTGCAGGGTGTGTGGGCCTTGATTTTTGCTGAGAGTGTAAGCGTCGCGTTGTGTAGAGAGTGAAAGCATCGCGTCATGCGGAGCAGTCGAATAGCCAGAAAGGTGGTGTGCTCTACCCTCAGAAGTATTTGAAACTACACAAGTGAATGATGAAATTCTTCTACATGACATCGACCATTACCATGTCAAGATTCGAACTAAAGAAAGTTTAAATTCAGAAACAGTTCCTCGAGCGAAATTATTTTAAATTTGATACAAACGAAAGTCTAAAACCCTTTAACCAACTTGTCACAATGTTTTGTTTTTGGTCTGTTAGTCCCCAAATTCTTAGATTTATTCAGCAACATGCATGGATTATGAATGAACATATGAGTGAAACCATTTTTGAATGAAATTGGGAATGCATCGATGCGAATAAATATTATAGTGTGTTTAAAAATGAATCAAAACATGATTAAGTTTTTACATGCTGTGCGGTTCATTTTCAATGGACCTCGTCACCTTTTCTGGAATATAGCTGACGCAAATTTCTACTACTGGATCCTTAGGACGGTCGATCGGTAGGAAGGCACTGATATTATGAACGATTCTCAAATACTAAGATTTCTTATACATTTTTAAAATATGATCGTAAAATGTTTCGCTAACATTTATATTCGTAAAATGGAAACTTTGGGACTCAAGACTCATCAGCCCCGAAAAACTACGTGTTACCATTTGTTTAGACATATATAGTCTCGCTCCTTCTCTATACAGCCTTCAACAGCCTTCACGAAATCACTGAGAACATCTACTGAAGTCGCACATAGCATAGGATGTCTCGTAATTTTCGAATGTCAATGCACGACTGAGCATTACGGAAAATATTTCCAACAAAGTTTGAGTGATCAGAGTAATTATTAAAGAGTTACTGTTAATTTTCTGTCAATGAGTTACTGTCACTTTGCTGTCTAAAAGTTACAGTGAATTGAATGTCAAAGAGTCACTGTTACTGTCAGCGTTTGGCATTCCTTCGCTTTTAGTTCTCAAATGCCTGCTTTGTTCTTAGTGACTCTTTCAGCATGATAATAATAATGAACAGCGTGACCTACCCTTGCTGACAAGTTAATTCATTGTAAATCAACGTTTAATATCGAACAAAACCACTCTCAACTTTTATAGTTACAGCATTGCAAGGAATATTTTCTCACGTACCTCGAGTGCCACGACACGAAATAATATTGGAGCCGAGTCTGCACAACTAAATACAGTCAGATGAAGTTCAGTAGAAGACTCCAGGCCATGTGATGGGTTGGGCTACTTTACAAGTACCTTTGAGTCGGAATCTAAGTTATTATCCAGAATTATTATCCAATAATTATTGCTTTCTAAAAAATTACGTTTTATAAATGGTTTTTGGAATGCACTTGTAAAATAAAGACAGAAAGTAATTATATCCCATGATGTTTTGAGAAATATATTCGTTGTCTTTCTGGCGATGAGCAGCTTCTGTTATTAGCAGGCGGGCAATCGTGTATTGTTTAATTTTTTAAGAAAATTATCGGTTGGAAACAACCCGTAGGGAGATGTAACCATTGTACCTGTGGATATCAGCGTTCCCATGAGGAGGATGTGTGGTCCAGCGCGGGATGTTCGAAAGTACTCTTTGTTGAATTAGCGTTCGTTGCTGATATCTTACAGACCATCTTTCAATCTTGCTTATATTTTGCTACTTAAGCTTTTCCTTGTTTCATAAATTTGTTTCGTTTCGTTATTTTCACGTGCAGGGTTTCTTCGTTTTATTAACTCTAAAGAGCAACCCCTTCCTTCATATCATGAAAAAAAAAAAAAACTTGTGACTTGGGAGGCTCAATCCAACTCATTTAATCTAATTTAATAATCTCGACATTAAATGAAAGTACCATTTGAACATTTTCTTCTGTTTGGGTTTCTTTGAGCAGACACTCTAGAGATAAACACTATAAAAAATGAGTGACGAGCTTTTCTTGAGTAAAGGGAAATTTTTGCTGCGTGACGACCTCCGCACGGCTTCAACGGCCTCCAACCTCGCCTTCAACGAGCAGGTCGGTGTGGACCCTCGCGTAGTGAATGACTTCCAGAGGAAAATTATTAGCTTTGCTACTGGTGAGAGGTTCTCGGATATTTCATGTTTGCTTGAAAGTGTAACCTCGTTTATCCAATCAGGGTAACGTTATCTACTACACCATGCCTGTAGTGGATGCAGGTGATCTAAGACAATTTGACCTGTTTCGTTTCAATTTGAAGCGGTATCGTACCGCAGTTCTAAATTGATTTTCCAAAATTGTACTTTAAGTTAATGAAGAAGATCGTGGAAATATTAAATGAATAAGTAATTTCTCTCTTAGAGATGCTTGGACGTTTTTCTTTTAATGCCAAAGTTTCATTATTTTCTCATTTCTTGAGTAATTAAATTCTCTCATGTTTTCAAATGTCATTTCTCAGATAAAAGAGCTACAGGAATCGGGTAGAACTATATACAACTTCGGGTTTGGACAATCCCCGTTCCCGTTGCCCCAATGCTTCGTACGGGCTCTGCAGCACTGGGCACCCCGCAATGAGTACCTCCCAGTCAGAGGTGAGAAAGACCACGAGTTGCCCATAAAACATATTTTGTTGGAATACGCGTTCCTTCTGCCCATAGTAAAAATTGTATTCGTTGTACAGCTCATCCAAACACTTCAATACCCTATAAATCGAAAATAACTGAAATTCCTGAAATCAGTCGTACAGCGATTAATTGGTGGTCGGAGAAATAATCAGTAGCTCATTCCTTCCTGTTGACCCTGCGTGGCCAGGCTTGGCCAGTCTGCGCAGAGAGATCGTCAACTTTCACGCAGCTGAGGATGGCTTTGAGCTTTCAGCGGACAACCTCGTTGTAGGACCAGGCAGTAAAGAGCTTCTCTACCTCACCATGGCCGTCTCTAACGCAGGTATTACAACAAGTATGCTCTCACATACAGTCATTAAATTTCTTTCTTTAATAAAAAAACTCAGAGAGTAACTCAAGTTGGAAGAATTGTATAACTTAGGTCTTAATTTGCTTATCCCGTGAGTAAAAAATCAACTTAGCACAAAACAGCCAATAATTTGGACGCATCACTCGAGCTTTCCGGTTGCAGTCGAGACATCGCTGGCGTGTGTGTAACAAAAGTTGTTTTACACACACACGAGCGATGCCCCGAATGCAACCGGAAAGCTCGAGTGATGAGTCAATTGGCTGTTTTGTAATGTGCAGAAGCAGAAGCATCGTTGCACCATTCGACTTTGATCTCTAATGGAAATTAAACTGCAAAGGGAAATTTTTCCTCGCTTTTTAATTCATAGATAGAAACTTTCTAAAGTAAATTATAATATCTTGGGAATTTTAATGCGAAACTGCGCCTGTAGCTTCACTTAAAGCTATTAAAAATGCAACGAAGTGACAATAAAAAGCAAAGTGTTATAGAAATATAACCATACAATTATATAAAGTAAGTCACCTCGATTACATGTACGCGCATACTGTAATCTAAGCCTGTAAAGCATGTAAATGATCTCAAAATTATCAACGAAGCAGGGCAAAATTCTGTTCTTGGAACTTTCTGTTAACATTAAATCTTTGGAGACACTTCTGCAAATGCTAGCACGACTAAAATTTTAATAATATTTGTTTTTTCTGGTTCGCAGTGGTTCGCATCAACAAATTATTCATCAGGCTCTTTCCCAACCTTGTAAGATTTGTTCAATAAAATTATTCGCCAATTACGAAGAAGATAACATCACTTTACAGGAATTGAAGCATGTGATCTCACAATAATACTGTTTATGTAACAAGCTATAAAAGCTTGCTTTTATTTCAGTTTCCCGTTTGCTCAGCACAAATTTTCTTTAGGTAGTGTGATCATTCAAAGGAAGAATTATCATCTAGAAGAGGTCTACCAGTTCAATATCAAAACTGCCAAATTTCATTTCTTCTTATTCAAATTAATAGGTCTCTGAATGTAAATTTATGATCTTGAACAAACATAAATGGCTTATTTTTGCAAGTTCTAAGTTGTTTTTGCATCACACAGCTGGAACACTCCACTCTTCTGGAAATAATTCGTTGAATTCATAGCATATCCTTGCGGTAACTTGAAGCACTAGCTGCCTGCATGTACGACCAATACCAACGCTTCCTGCACCATGCACGAGACCATGCTAATGATTGCCGACTTGCAGTGGCGCTGCTGCCTGTGCCAGCGTGGACGACCTACGCCCCCCAGGCGCGGCTGGCGAGGGTGCGGGTCGTGCCGCTCGTCACGTCACCTCAGCAGCGCTACAAAGTCACCGCAGATGTTCTCGAGGCCGCCGCCAAAGACCTGGAGGGAGAGAGCTTGTTCCTCATCCTCACCAACCCTGGCAACCCTAGTAACTATAGTATTTTCGTATTGTTAAGGGTCTCTAAAGTTAAGAGTTGCGGTTGCTCGTCCCCTCAGGGGGATACAACTACTGTATCTATGGGAATTAGCGCTCCCAGGGATACAATGTGAGGGCCCGAGCTGCGTTAGGCAAGTCTTCTTTTTGTTGAAATTAAATGTTTTTGTTATGTTAAGGACCACCTTTTTTTGGTTCACTGCTGTCCTGTTTTTCAACACCTACTACTGCCTTCTTCAACTTTGATCTTGTTTCATAATTTTCCTTCCCAACTTACTGTTTCTATTCCCTTTCTGCGTAGATTCTGCGTTTCCTTAACTCCATACTAAATGGTGCCTTCCTCCTTCCTCTTTTTGAATCGCATTTGTTGCTGCGGGTAGGGAGGCTAAAACTAACAACTGAACCAAACTGCGGTTGCTCTTCAGCGGAATGATGCCAAAACGCGAAGAAAAACCGCACGGTTATCATTTCAATCAGAACAAGGTTAAAGGAAAAATTGTATTACTTTGTCAATGGCCTGATTCCCGGTCGAGATTTTGAGCCTAAAATTAATAATAATTCCCAGTTACTTCATTTCAAAGTTCAGATTTTTTTTCAGAGCCAGATTTTTTCTATTTAATCTCAATTTTTGATAAAGCATAACTGTTCAAAAGAAGAAGTTAAAATTATGGGGCAAACAATAATTGCACGCTAAATTAAGGCTTCTTAATGTAGTATTCAGTGTAAGAACATCTCCTCCAATTCGCATCAAATAATTTTCTGTTTCCCTTGGCATCGTACTAAACTGCTCTCAGGAATAGAGATAACATTAATCAAAATATTTCTCTCATCTGCTAAATCTCCCATCGTTCAGTAGTTTTATGAAGTGTATTTTTTATGCGTTGATTAATTTTGTTCGTTTACCAACTCACCAAGAGGTATTTTGTTAAGAATTATGCTGACTGAATGTCAATATACAATAGGATTTCAAACTAAATGGTGAACACAAAATTTTCTTTTGATAACTATTTTCAATGCTTCACCGCGCAGCAAGAAATTATATTCCTAAGTTTTAAGAGATTAATCAAGCCATTAGAGAATGATCCAGTAACGTAGTAGATTACAACACAGTTCTATCTGGCGATGCCCTACTATGTTTTCAATTAGTGTGCAGAGTATTAGAAAATTTCTTAAGCTCATTATCAAGACATGATCGTAATTCGGCTCATTTTTTGCCAGGTGGGACCTGCTACACGAGCGACGAGCTGCAGGCGCTGAGGTAAGCAGCTCGCAGTGGTCTCCTTCAGTTTGAGAAAGTGCATTCCTACCATCGAACTTTTTTATATGTGAGAAATGTGAATTGAATTTTGGAGGACTAGTAAGTGGCATTAAATCAAGAATATCAACATTTCAGCGTCGTGTGCAAGTCCCGCTCCATAGTGGTGCTGTCCGATGAAATTTACGCCCGACTCAAGTTCGTAGGGCGGCACGCGTCCGTGCTCCAGGTGAGAAATGAACTGCAGCTGGTAACGGTGATGTGGGCCCGGTTACTGAGGCAGATTTTTAACTTCAGCTTAATAATAGAGTGAAGAATAGATTGATGTTTGGTGACAACACTTAAAAAGGTTTCTTCTCAAATGTTCAATGGTGATTTTTGTAAGGATAAAAAGGAAAACCAACGTAGCTAAGAAAATCATGATATAAAACAGACGTTTCGGACCATAAATAATCCATCCTCAGTGTTCTGAAAAACAACAATGTGGAAAACACAAATTTTTTGATGTCAATATTTTATCTGTTGGTTTATTCAGCAAATTAGAGTTTAGAAATAGTTTTTATTACTTTAACTTATTGTTTTTCAGAACACTGAGGATGGATTTTTTATAATCCGAAACGTTTGTTTTATATCATGATTTTCTTAGCTACGTTGGTTTTCCTTTTTATCCTAAAAGTGAGATTCCCTAGAAATCGTACAATTTCATCTGATTTTCGTAATTATTGTCAATTTTGTTATTCATTCATGGTTGATGATTCTTTAACACGTTAACTACGTTTGCGCAGTTTTTACGGTCGGTTTGGTTCGATTGGAAGTATTAGAATTGAACAGCCGTATTTACTGCTTGATGGGACTGCTTATCCTCTGCTTTATCCTCTTTAAGAAGCGGGAAAAATATAATTGCACGATAACATTTCAACTGATACGCCGTAGGCTAATTTAAATAAAGGTGGTGATATAACTGATATGCTATCCCTTGATACTAGTACTTAAATGATCAATTTATTTGGTGGTACACGTATGTACCAACACGCAGTCAACTCATTAACACTGCACTGTAGTGTGTACGCTATCTTCTTTGTGCGTTAAATGACCCCTGCGTGGTTCTGAATTTAAAGCCATCCCCTATTCATTTTAGATGCTTAAATGATAATATGCTAAAAAACGAATATTTATTGCCTTCATAGTTTCATTTTCAAAGTTATACCTAAAATTAAACTTTAAATTGTTAGGTAGGATTTACTTCTTAGTTTCGTTCATTATAAGAATGATGATTTAAGGAGTCGTCAAATTTCCGTTGTTAATTGAAGGACAATGTGATCTGCCTTCATACTGTTCCCTAGTGTTTCTGGAACTAAAGACTTCACGCGTTACTGACGAAGTCTAACTGACTCAGCTCAGCTTGATGCTTAACTTTAACTTTGAGAAACCAGAGCGGTTACGTACAATTTAATTTCTATCTCCTTACTAACTGTATATTACGTGCATACTCATATTCAGGATGAGTACTTCCGAATTACCTTCACCACTAATTACAACTCGTAGTGTAAATTTTTCTCGTTTTACCAGATTTTAAACACCAAATTAAACATATAAAATTTGCCAAAGATTTATTATTTAACAAGTCGTAAGTGATTTGATTTTAAAGGTTAAGCCATATCGCTGAGTTTCGATTTGCTAAACGGTGTTGCTTACATTAAAATTAATTTTCTTTAATTTTAATGTAAATGTCTTAATTGCTGCAAAGAAAATATATCAGATGCATTACTGTCAAAAGAATGACGGGTTGAAGAAGGACTTCCAAGGGAAAATCAAAAAAAAATTTTCGATCTTACTAGCGCTGTGTTACTGGGCGTGGTCTCGATGAAAGGTCACCCGAATACGAATAATGCTATACATCTCATAAGTTCAGCATAGTGAAACATTTGCATGATGAACCTGTTATATAGTGCGCCATCTTAATTTCCGAGCACTATAGCTCATAAGCAGAGTCGGTGTATGGATGATTCAGTACAAGAATAGGAACCTAGCTAAGAGTTTCCTTTTCCTAGTCCTGAAGTTAACGCTTCAGATCGGTAGTTACAGTTACCGATACTGTAGTTTGCAGCTACAATTACTAATCCTCGTATCGTGATGAAAAACCAAGATACCACAAATGGCGACGAAGATTTCGAATCTCCAAAGAAAATTTGAAGGTTACAAGTGCTCCGAAATTAAGATGGCGCATTCTACAGTTGGCTGTACTCCATTCGACGTTGAAGTGGAAACAGTGAGTAATAATCTACAACGAAGAATTTAACCTACGTTACTCACTGATGCTACATATAAGGAACTTGAAGGAAAGTTAAACAACAATTTAAAATCAAAAAATTCACTGTTGGCGCATCTGTTACATTTCTAAACAGAGAGCAAAGTGTTAATGAATCCATACAAAGTTATGCTAAAACGTTAAATGACTTAGCATCTTCGTGCAACTACGAAAAGTGCGGTCGCGATCGTCTCTTGAGAGATGCTCTTGTGGCCGGTCTACATTCAGCGCAAATTCTCAGCGCGGTTCTACAGAAGTGTGACAGCAAGTCCTTCAACAGTAAAGCTTCGACGCTCCAGATATTATTCGTGAGGATTCATCTTCATCGTTTTTCACTACAGAAAAACTACAGCCGAATTAAGTATGCATTCGCTGCGGAACTAAGCAGAAGCACCTTACAAAGAATTGCTATGCCCTAAAATTAAATTATCAAAATGCAAAAAATGTGGAAAAATAGGCCACATTTCTAAAGTTTGCAAATCTACGACTGCAGCACGACCTTCTCCTGTTACACGAAGGGGACCTACACGAGAAGAATTTGACGCAGCTCGCACTTACATAGGGCAGCCGGAAAGGAGCGGTTGTCAGGGCTACGTCGGAAGAGAAAATGTGTCAATGAAGAGTTCAAGTAAGCCTCTACAGCAGTAGAACGAAGTTATTCTACAAAACCCTAGGAACGATACTTGTGACGGTAACTCTGTTCATAATTTCTCTGATGTACAAACTAATTACGCGTTATTTCAATCACATTGTATTCCTCAAAGTGTCACAAAAATTGCTCCCTCTGTTGCGCTAAACAATCGTAAATATGTTACTTCTAGAGATAGAGTTCATCCTAAATATTCTGTGTCCAGGTCTAAGCCTATGTATGTAACTCAATTTGATGTCGGTGATCATGTTCTTGCTCTGAATTTTAGAAATGGTCCCAAGTGGCTGAAGGGAATTATTGTTAGTAAAGAGCTGTTAATGTCTTTCATGTTCAAATATTAGCATTAAATGTTATCTTGAAGAGACATTCAAATCAGTCGTTGCACAGTAGTTTGGGATATATCCGTAGTGGGGAAACAGAGACTCCTGATTAGCCTGTTAGCAGTTCCCCTGTGCAAAATTAACCTCGTAGATCAAGTTGAGTAACTAAACCTGTAATGCGAATGCGTTGCTGAGCTCTTCCTTCTTTTTGTCACATACATTCATTTAAAGGAAGGGAAGTTGTCATATAGTGAAGTAAGCATCGTTGGGTTTATGGGTTTCCGGAAATGAGGTTTGCGCGTCTTGCCGGATGCCTTATTGCGTTCAGGTCAGATGTCTTTATGGGACCTCCGCCGGAAGCTGTGCCTTGGGGGCGCATCGCATTGGTATGCACCGGAAGAGCATTGTTTAACTTCCGAGCACTATAGCTTATAAGCAGAGTCGGTGTATGGATGATTCAGTACAAGAATAGGAACCTAGCTAAGAGTTTCCTTTTCCTAGTCCTGAAGTTAACGCTTCAGATCGGTAGTTACAGTTACCGATACTGTAGTTTGCAGCTACAATTACTAATCCTCGTATCGTGATGAAAAACCAAGGTACTACAGAACCAAGACCTCATTTTCATTAGCTTTAGTATATAAATCTGTTTGGTTAACATAGATTACGCTCAAAATGGCAACGTGAGAACTAATTGACCTAATATCACAACCTGAAATCCCCGCTTTCGCAGGACTACTTCTAGCTCTCCATCTATTCCCCTATTACCTACCCTCTTTCTAACAGCACTACCCGGAGGGCACCATTCTGTTCAGCGGGTTCAGCAAGTGCACGAGTGCGGGAGGCTGGAGGCTAGGCTACGCGCACTACCCTCCTCACCTGGCGGCGCTGCAAGCCGCCGTCGTGGCCGCAGCCTCGCAGACGTACTCCTGCGCTCCTGCGCCCGTACAGCACGCCGTGGCACACGTGAGGCTCCTATGTTAACTATTGTGGGTCCAAACTTTAAAAATACGGGGGAATAAATTCAATTTATAAAATTATCGGAAAACTTTAATGCATATGAAATTTCCCTTGCATTGGGCTATTCCCGTTCACGCATGCACCAGTTTATTTAGTTACGATCACATAAATTGTACTTTCTGGAGATAAAAGAAAATTGCAATTAATTGACCTTCGTAACAGCTTATAATATGGTCTCATGAATGTTACTACTTGCCCTAAATCATGATTATTTTACGTCATATTCTTCTCCAATTAGTTTAATTACTGTGAAATATTACTCTTTTTCTCAAGTGGCTATCAAAAAAAAGTGATTCATTTAGTGGCTATCAAGGCACTGAAGTTAACGTCACTTCACAAAGGGCCAACACCTGTAAAAGTAGATCAAGGTAAATGCTTCCAGCCATAAATGAATGATCAGGTGACATTTCAAACCTACATGTCACGTCAATGGGTAGTTGCAGCAATATGCCCAATGATTGCGGCAAGTTAACATATGCTTCCGGTGGCTGGGAAGTCAGAGTTAAGTATCAAAAAAAAGAAAATTGGCCATACAAATTGAGTTGGTTAATCATATTTGAAGTTCTGTTAAGGTCTTAAAGAAAAATGAATTTATATTCCAGTTTGGTTTAAGGTCAAGGTATTTTCTGGTATAGAATTATTGAAGGAAGATGAGCTGATGCGTTTGTGTTGTAGCGCCGTCGAAAGTAAATCTCTGCAATAAATTGTGAAATAATGTCTCCACAAAAACTATTGCTTAGTTACCCGTTTTTGAAACACGTTATTGAGTATTTATGCATAATGACCAAATTTTTCTTGACCATGCAGTAGCCGTCACTGCCCTTATGAAGGAAATTCATTTCTTTAATCGTACTTTGTGAATTGTTCTAAATAGACACTACAGGACTGCAAGCTCCTATTATTGAAATGAGTGTAATCAAACTTCATCAATGATTTTCACCGATTGCACTGGTGTCATAATAAACGATTATTTTGTTAGAAATAGCGAACCCAACATGACACTAATGGCAAGAAAGAATATTTAAGTAATTTTTTTTTTTTTGGGGGGGGGGGGGGGGGGTTTGGGGGGGGGGCTGAGGTCAATTCTAAATGATGCGTATGCTAGTAATGCAGTAGTAGTCAATCTCAGCGATTGTGTGTCGCAGATTTTCACGTGTCACAAAAACCTAGAAGAGACGTCGCCTAATTCTGTCTCGGATTAATGAAATAGCATTGAATTTTTTGGACGTAGTTATGGCGAGGACTTAGGTTGATAACTAGCTGTCGCATTGCTGAACTCGGAGCAGTAACTGCACCGACTTCGTAAAACGACTCATCCAGGGTCTCGAAGTTGACCTTTGGCGGCTGTGTGATGTGTTAGTGAACAATACGCGTGTTGGTTTCTAGAGAGGCAGAGCATAGTGACGATGCCAAGGGCATAGAGGAGGATGTACATCGAACATGGGATGTGCATAGAGGAAGAGGAGGATGTGTTTCAAAGCTTTTGCCTTGCCTTAGAGTCGAGCAAGTTGCTGCATCGTGAAGATCTCTTGGGTATCTTGGTCAAATCTCTTGGGTATCGCTGTAAAGTGAGAGCAGAGAGAAAAAGAGTTCGCCACCGAACGCTGTCGCTGAAATTACTGATGCGGTAAACGAATTAGCTAAGAAAACAGCTCTCCTTGAATAAGCCTCATTCTGGAAGTGTCCAAGTCGTGAAGCGATTGATCCGCCTAGGCTGGTGAGTCGACGTATGAGGTATTTTTATGGACAGCTTTTATGGACAGCTAGTTTGGCGTCACCACATGCACTGCGTTGGTTTTAAGTCTGCAGGAAGTCGCCGTACAGAATAACCCACTATTTAATAGATCTTTCTAAAAAAAATATCATTCCCAAAGACATGTTCAAAATTATGTTTAGCCGCGTTAGAAAACGTATATTCTAATTTTGTTTTCAGAATGTGTTTCGCTATCATGGGTAGAACAACGGTAATTCGTTGGAGATTTATTTTTTTTTGGAGATTGCTCTTTTATATTAAATATTGGTCATTCGATGTTAATCTAAGGGAACCTAGAAAGAATGAACCATAGTCGATAATAACTTCAATTACTGTCAATCTCACAAGAATTACACATGACTGCACTTTCTTAGATGTTGTCATTTAAATATGAGCTTCGAAAAAAAACCTTGACAATATCAAACTACAGCTAGTATGGTTTGTTCAAATTTAAGTCATGTTTTAATGTGCAGCCACGCAATACACTTATCAACACAAGTTCAGCGACCGTATTATCGACATAGGAAGAAAGTGCTAAAGTTTTGAGATTTTATGAGCGAGATAAGCGAGCTTTATGACTGCCAAATGATAATACTGTGTTGAGGAAGTTTCTTGATTTAATAAAAATATCAGTAGCTGCTCTGCGTAACACGATACAATGTGACCACTTTTTCAACCATGTTTGGTAATCATATTGCTTTCCAATCTAAATAATACAGGTCGGATACCGAAGGAGTAAAAATTCATGGGGCTTCTGAAATGTCTTTTGACGCGTCACACCTCCAGTAAACTCTATAAATCATATTACATAAAATAAATCGACAATACAAATGTAATTTCAGTACTGCAACTAAAATCAAAGCTTTACTTACGCATCAAAATTCAAACACAAATCGTAAGGGCTGCAATGTATATTTTGTAAAAATGGTCATTTCAAATCCGATGCCTGACACACTATGCAGGTGCTCTCGAGCACAGCAGCCTTTCGAAGGCAGGACGTTTAAAACAGAGTCAAGGAATACTACTATCAGAGGGTGTCAACAATATCAATCAAAGCAGGATATAACTTATGTTTCAATGAGCGAATAAGCTCGCAAGAAAAAAACTTGAGGTTTCTAGTTGGTTAGCCTTCTTTTTGACTAAGTACAATACCTCTTTTTCTCACGAACTATCTTTTTTCAGCTTTCCGCTGTCATTTTTTAGCACTTAATATTTTCTTCTTTTAATATTTACTTATTCCAAAAACTTTTTTAATCTTTTTATAATTACGCGCAGAAAATCCAGTTTGGGGAGACACAATTGTGCATTGATGCTTCGTTCCCTTAATTCTGTGCAAAATGATGGTTTCCTCTTTCCTCTCTTGAGATAACGTTTATGGGATAAAGAAGCCTGAATTAATGTAAAACCTAATCTGTAGACGTTGTAGACGATAATGCAAAAGAACAGAGAAGGACCCTTTAAAAAGAATGGGAGGTTTTGATATCCACCTGATACTTTGGAAGTGACTCGGTCCCTCTCCACTGCAACCTGACCGCGAGTTAGCCGTACTAGTACTACTTATCAACTTCCTACCTTGTGCAAACAAATAATTTTGCACCTAGATTTCAGCCCGGTACTTTTTAAGTAGTTTGAACTACTACTCGAATGAGTGAGGCCGGTATAAAAATCAGTTTTTGCTGCCGGACAGTTATACAGTGAACTCCTCTCTAACCAAATCTGCATTTAACGCAGAGACAGCACAGTCTAGAGACCTATCTCTACGTTCTCACTATTTTGCCCAACTCAAAAGTTCCAATTTCGGGCCTGGAGCAGAGCAATCAGTGCTTAAACTCGCTAATCCTTGGTAACGAGCAGGTACTTTTAAACCGTCGTTACTGGGCGAACGCTTTTACACAAACGCTCCCACGCCACGCCTTTTCACGTATGTGCTTTTTCGCTAAGCGCACCTGGAGCCTTCATAGTCTCTATGTATCGAGTTACCCTGTGCTATAGTTCGCACTTTCATCTTGACGACTGGTCCAGCAACCCTGCAACCTGATGTACCCCGTAAAATATTTTGACTCACCTACTCTGCAACCAACGCTCGCTATCGAGATCCTGAATCATCAGCGAAGCCGGCGCAGTCACCACTCAGAGTTTACTCAGCTCAACTAATCATTTAACCGAGGTCTCGTCGTCAAGTATGTGTACGCACCAATACCACTGGTTTCAAATGCTGGGGATAGTGTACGGCGGACGTCACTTGAACTTTTTATTAAGCCCCAATGGTCGCAGTGGAAGAAAATCATCCTCGCGTATAATGGCCCTAAACGTGTCTAAAGAAAAGGGCTGGAGCTGGAGAACTGAGAATACCTCAAACGAACTCGAGTTCTAACAATCCTTTAGTCCAAAATCGAAGGGAACAAAATACTGTAGAATAGGAAACATAATGTTGGTCACAACTTAACTATAACTAACAATTCATTCAATTCTACAAATCAATTATGATATGTTCCGTGTAATTTTATTTTTCGAGATGAAAATTATCTGCATCACGAAATGAAAACTTTGAATTCAGATAATCTGAATACATTTAACTTTAGCTTGTGTTTGATATTTTCTCCGCCGTTAACTAGAAGATAAAATTAGAACTCTATATTTTTGGATGAGTTCTGGTTATAAGAAGCGTTACGGAAAATTTTCATCAAAAAATTTACAATTATTCAAATTCTTTAATTCATCGGTAATTTTATTGTTTATTCCAGAGCTTGCAGCATAACTCTGAGGAATTAACTCGCTACCTGCGGGACTGCAGGAGAATTTTGGCCGCCGTCAGTCAGTTCTGCTACAGGTACGTGATGCCGTGTGTCAGTTGTGATGGCGGTGTGTGATGCGGTGTGTCAGTTGTGATGGAGGTGTGTGATGCGGTGTGCCAGTTGTGATGGAGGTGTGTGATGCGGTGTGCCAGTTGTGATGGAGGTGTGTGATGTGGTGTGTCAGTTGTGATGCGTGGCTGTGGTGCAGTGTATCGTTATGATGCATGCGTGTGGTGCAGTGTATTGTTATGATGCAGGTGTGTGGAGTAGTGTGTCAGTTGTGATGGAGGTGGGGGATGTAGTCTGTCAGTGTAATGCAGGTGTGTAGTATAGAGTATCAGTTGTGCTGGTGTAAGAGATGGTATGTAAGGTATATTTCCCTTGTGCGTAGTGTGGTGTCGATTTGTTTTTTATATACTGCCTGTGAAATATTGCTCCAAGTCATTCCATTTTCCTAAGCAAAATCAGTTACAGATTTGCTATTATATACCTTAAAATGAATAGATTTATATTATGGAAATTGGAAATTTCAAACACATTCTTTGTTTTCCTTTCGTTTTTCTGTTGTGTTGTACATACAACGTGGATATTGAGGTTTCTTCGATGCAAATAACCAAGCCTCAAGTAATCAAGGATATTCAATCCTCTTTACCTGTACCTGATCTGCTCAGGGAACTGACCAGCGCAGGACTGCATGCAGTACAGAGCGAGGCTGGCTATTACTTCATCCTCGACTTCGCGCCCCTGCGGCAGCGGCTGCAGCAGCGGGGCGTCAGCACGGGCAACCAGCTCTCGCTGGCGCTTCTCGAACACGCCAACGTGGGGGTCAGTGGCACGCTTCGTGATTTGTGTCCCAGACAAATGACTGGCCATTGATGTGACATATTCCTGGGATTACACTCCATCCCTACAACTGGTTATGGTGTGGTACACTATCTGAATCACAACTGAGAACAATAATTGACAACAGGTGAGACACACTCTTTGCATTACACTTTAACCCAAAACCTGAAATTTGGTATGACGTAATCTAAACTAAACACAACACACCAGCTCAATAACTGGCAGTTAACGTAAGCTAGTCCCCTTGTATCACACCTCAGCCCAAAGACCTCATTCGCTGGACTTTCCCAATAATCAAGTATTTTCTTCTTCGGGTACGAAATAGATTACAATCCTTTGCTCTAATTTAACTGCGTAGCTGTCTTGTTTCTAAAATTTTATTTGATCGTTCCGACGATGAAGTTTCCTGAATGATTAGAATTTTCCTATGCTACACACAGCCACCGTACACATTTCTGTCTATCTCCAGATAATCTATCCTAGTATTAAACAAGAGGCTGGCAGCACATAGGAATAAATGAATAGCGTCGCAGATTGCAAGGTCAGCACATCGGATGCTCAGTATTAGGGTCACTTTCGTAGGCCAATGATGATTTACGGCCTCTGCATCGAGAAATTTATGTTGCCAGAGTCCATTCTTTGGTCCCGTTCTGGGGCTTTCTCGACGGAAGGAATTTGATGGAAATGCTTAACTAAACTGCATTCAAATTAGTTTTTTTGCGCGTCTCTATTAATTTCTCCATTAGCGCAGCGTAATCATTGGAGTTTGTTTTTGATCGAGAGCTAAGATATAATTTCTTCTGAAGGAAAACGAACTGAAGAGGCATGATTGACTGATTACCTTGTTTATGGTGGCATTTGTAATTCAATTAAATTTTTTGAATCTTAGTACAAAAAAATCATTCTGTTCATAAATACTTGAGTTACTGGAGGTGAAGAAAAAAGAACTCTACAATTGTAATAATAATTTAAATCTACAACAAAATTCTGTTAACTTACGGCGTACACGATCGACACACACACACACACACTCGTAACTGAAAAGTTTGAGCCAAAATTCAAAACGAAGTTAACTTTGGAAAAAAGTGGTAGCCTATTCAAATTCTTAATGTTTTTGTAAAGATTTACTTATTTATTTGGAATAGTAATAAAGTGCTTTTATTTTTTCTTGATTTTCGTTGACTTCCCTCTAACAAATGAAATCCAGGTTATGTTGTAACATCGAAATGTCATTTCCCTCATCTCCCTTAATCCCAGGCCCTGCCTCTTGCGTCTTGGTTCATGGCCGCAGTCTTACCCAAAGTATCGATTCTTTTTCCCGATATATTGGCAACCAGCAAAATTGGATCCCAAATCAGTTGGTCCCTGTCTCTCTCGTCTCGCTGTATCGTTTAAAAAGCGTAGCTCACCCGCCACTCACTCGTAATACCATCACAGTTTCGCCTAAATCAATCATAACCTGAAGCGAAACCACGTGAACTCTTCTTTGCTTGAAATTACGTCTTCATACTGCATTCATATTGCAACAGAAGATATCATGCAATTACAATCCTTGACGAAACGATGAAATGTTTTAACCACGTGTGCTAGAATAGTTACATTACTCGCATACATTACTCAAACATACATTACTCAAACGATGAAATGTTTAAATCACGTGTGCTAGAATAGTTACATTACTCGTATACATTACTCAAAATGAGATCATTTGTGACATTTTTTGTTGGTTTGAACCTCAGCCTATTTACAGATGAAAGAACAAGGGTGATAATATTAATCCTATTATATGATAAAAACAAATTTCTTAAATTAAATTCCTTTAAATTTTTAATTAATGTTGTGGCTATAGTTCTTTTATTTACTATTACATGAAGAAATATACTTAAGGTGCAATGAAACCCTGTTTAACATAATTGAATAATAAACAGAACAAACTTTGACAAGACTTCCTATCTACGTATTATTATCAAGCTGTTTAGGTACAGATATCTCCAAACTGGCCATAAAAAGTCCCGTTATATTTATTTTTTGTTCAGTTGAACAGAATTTCTTGATCTTTTTAGCATCATTCATTGCCTAGATGTGAACATGTGGTGAAAATACAATTAATATATGTACCTACGCTGTCAAACGACTATGATAGACCTAATAATTTCTATTATGTCAAACACAACGAAAAATTGACTAAATACAGTGCTCTGAGTCCCTACTGCGGTGTCTTCGGTGGTCAAACCCCGATGTAATAATATCAAAAAAGTAATTTTCTCAATATTTCATGCAATTGAAATCGATATAACTTCCCTACCTTACTTGTAATTTTTTTTTAGCACTGTCATTGTTTGTTGTGTCTGAAATAACTTCGAACGGTGGACCCTCCCTGTCTGGAGGATACAATTATTGTATGTATGAGAATTAGCGCTCCTAGGGAGAAAATGTAAAGTCCTGGGCCTAAAGTTAAGTAAGCATTCCTTTTGTTAACAAATGTTTTTTTGGGGGCTTTGTTATGGATCATCTTTTTTCGGATCACTCCAGTCCTGTTTTTCAGCGCCTGTTACTTTTTTTTCAAGTTCTATATTGTTTCATAAACTTCTTTCTCAGCCTACCTACCGTTTGCATGCTCACGCGTAGTCTCATGTGGGAACCCACCTCGTGCATAGATTTACGTTCCCTAATCTCCATACTAAATGGTGCCTTCTCCCTTCCTCTCTTTGGGGCACCTTTGTTGTGAGTAGTTTTGGATGCTTAAATTAATGTAATCGTAAGACCCTCTCGAAATGTGCTGTAGGATTTGCTTATTATTTTTGCCCTCGGAAGCTCTGAGTTCCCTAGCTGGAAGTTAATTAGACCTTTAATTTAAATGGAAAAGTTTTTTGTTTTGTCGCTGACTTTGTTTTTCATTTCACTGCTTTCTTTTTCACAGCTCCTATCCCTTTCTCCTAAAACTATCATCTTACTTCATGAGTTTTTTTTTAATTTTACTGTCTCTATGTACATTGTGTGGAGGACACACTTTATTCTTGATTCCTCTTTCCCATCATCAAATACTAAATGGTGTCTTCCCTCTTCCCGTTTTGGGAAAACCTTTGTTTTGGTATGGGAGGCTGAATCGAATTAATAATTTACCTAAATTGACAATAACTGAAACCTTAAAACGCAAGCTGAACATTCTTTTCAGGTCCGGCAGATCGTGCCAACTGCTTAGTTGGGTATAGGAGAAAAATTCCAAGCACAATACCCCACTCTACCCATGCAGGTGCCTGAAATGGGTACCGGTCTTGACCGGAGGAAAGCGTCCTGGCGTTAGATATAAATCATTTGAAAATCCAATGTACTAGGTGATATGCATCAGGCTTGATTGTAAATAAAGCATCCGTAGATAAAACATCCGTAGATGCCTTCATTATTAAAAATTTCATCATTCAATGTTTGCGTGCTGCTTCACTTGTACTCACGATGCCGTTTTAACACGTTTCGTGGGAAGGGACCCACCGGTGGTCACTGAGGTAATTTTCCTAATGCTGCTGACCAGCCTGCATTCATTCACTAACTCAGTTTTTTATAAACACTTTATGAAAGCTTAATAAAGGCATTATCCAGTAAGTGTTTGCTATTTTAAAAATTGCTTACCTCAAGTGGCGTTCAATTTGAATTGAATATTGAACTTAAGTTTAACCCATCACAGTAAACGTTTTAATTACCGAATGAATGCAAACCAACTCATGGTGAGAATCGTCCTTCATTTACAGCTCTCGCACCTATTTTCTGCGCAGTGTGCATCACTCTTCACGCATGCTATTGCGTTCCATTCCGCTTTCATTGCTACGTTTCTCACTTTTGCTTCAGCGCACGTCCATAATTTCTCTCTAGCTTCATGTAGTGTGCTTAACAACCGGCGCTACAATATTTGACGATGTTCTCCATTGCAGCTGATGGCGTCTTCGCACTTTTTGATGCCGGACGACGATCTCTCGACTCGTTTTTGCTTCATTTGCTTTGATGGCGCGGCCAGTCTCGCCGCCCTCGCACAAGCCCAAGTTGAGCGCGTCGTGGACGACGAGTTTGTCAGGACATACTGCCAGCCCGTCCAGTGCCTCAAGCAGTGGGTGCTGACGCTCTAGCAGCTGCTCCTTCATTTAGCCCACGTTTGAACTCAGTATTAGACCACCACGTTAATTAACATTTTGAAGCGAATTTAATTCTAGAGAATTTTAAGATCTGGTTTCCAGCGTGCAAATAGATTCGAGTATTCATTTACCGCCAAATGACTATTTTTTCAAGGGAACACAATGGATTTCAATTTTGAAATTTAAGCCTGTTAATGGAATTCCCGCTCGAGATGATCGAAGCTTCCGGCAGCAAGGTAATTACTATCCCCCAGCCTCCGCAGGCTCGGGATAGTCAACGCACGGGCGGTAAATTGCGCCTCATGGAAAGTACGGCGGTCATCGCCGCGTAATGTCCGTGTGGCTGGAAATGTGGCCAATTTGTGCACTTTATTGTTGAGTGAGCGCAGCCAACGGGAATTGAATGAACTTATGACTTTAGTCTCTGCTATTCTGCAGGGACTTTTGTTCGGTGCGGTAATTATTTAGACAGTTGGTTACTGCAATAAATGTTTAGTCAGTTTGTTAACGCAATAACTATCTAGATAGTTTATTAGAGCAAAAATAATCTAGTGTTTCTTACTATAATAAATGTTTAGTGTTCCTTACTGTAATAAATATCAAGACGGTTTGTTGCCGCAGAAAATATCAAGACGGTTGGTTTCGTAATTAATACCTAGCCCTTTTTTCATGACGATGGATACATGCATCAGTAATAGCCTTATTGGTGACGTGAAACGATGACACATTAACAATTTCACTGCTATATTGTACAATACTTTTTGGAATGAGATTTATCTACCAGAAATAATGAAATACTCTTTAATAGAATATGCTGCAGACTAGTCTTCATGAAAAGTGTCCTCTCTCCAGTGAGCTGCGGTATCAATATGAAATCCCATTGGGTGAGATTTTGTAATAAGGATTATTTCGTGGCCTAATACATGAGATGAGCTCGTGGGCAATCTACTAATGCAGATTAACAAAGTTCCTAGTAATATTGGTAATGCTTTCTAGTTCCTTGAGGAAATTATTTTATTTTGTGCTTGGATTTTGCCTTTACGTAATTTGAAATTATTGTAGATAAGAGAAGTACGACTCTGTCTCAAGCGTGTCCGATTGCTCGTCATTATATGTTGTGCCTCTGGCACTGTAGCCCCATGCATCGTATTTTAATGCTTGTAATTGATTTCCGTTTTTTATTTCAATTTCGGTCAAGCTGAAATTGTCCCTGGTAGTCCTTGTTGCCGCTGTGGTACAGTTCACAGTCTGCCTTCACTGCTCATTATAATTACGATGCTTTGATTTATTCGAACAGTTTGCACTTTCTCCAACGGAGTCTTTATCTACCTCACACTTCAATATGTTCGGAAAACTCGAGCGTCATCTGTCTCGTTCCTATATTCTGGCGGCACGGACCTCGGGTGTATCAAATTGAAGGGCTAAATTTCATGGACATTAAAGAGCAATTTAAACTACCGAAAACTCTTGAAACCGCAGCTATGAAATGTCATACTTTCTCTTACCATGAGGGCTAGACTGTGAGACATATATTCAGCTTAAATATAGTGCTGTGCTAATATAGATATCATTTTTTAGAATTTGCTTAGCAATGACACATATTTATTATTATCTTGTGTTTATTCGGAATTTAACTTTTGTATAAATAACAGTTTTTACTGAATGATTAATTTTTGAGTATCCGTTCCCTTCACTTAGTCATGAAAATATTTTGGTGATATTTTTGCCTACCATTAATTGTTGCAAATAAAATCAAATAAATTTACTAGTTTTTGAGCACAGGCTGTGGCACATGGGTCTTACTGTAGCCTGAATACAGTAAAAAATACGTATGAAGTCCTTGCTCGTTGAAAATCAATGAATCCGCCTCGTATACGCGTAAAGGACGAAATAATAACATTTTAAAAATATATCATCCTTCGCAAGATGTAGCAATAATTTACTATTTTGTACGGCTAGAGGAAAAGTATAAGTTCTGCATCTACCAGTGTGAGAGTTTTGTTAACAATTTTTTTCCCTAGCCCCATCGTTCAGTGGGGGGGGGGGGGGGGCAAAATAATACAACACGTTGATTAAACGCCAGATTTTACATTCTAAACCACGTACAATTACGAACATTGCACTATGTATAAACAATGGTATAAATTAATAATACATCTAAAACCCACAAATATTTAATAGAAAAATGCATAAAACACGTATAATAAATACGTGAACAAAAGTTTACAACACATTTCAAAATATACATCCATTAATTCTTCGTTGCTTAGCTGTTATTATAATTTTTACTTCGAGACGTTTAGAGTAGTTCAGTAACAGCCTTTTACAAGTTTCGGGTGTAATCTTATTCCATTCTTTAATGCAAATTTCTTTGAGTTCAATGATGTCAGTGGGACTTCTCTTCTGAATCTTCAATTTCATTTCCCTCCACAAGTCTTCGATCGGATTCATGTACGGAGATTAACTTGGTCATCCTAAAATGTTTTTCTTCTTCATCCTCAACCATTCCTTTATTTTGTTTGCAGTATGCTTCGATCGTTATCTTGTTGAAAGGTTCATCCACGTTTCAATTTTAACGAACGATCTGAAGGCAGGAGTTGCGCGTCCAATATTTCACGATATCTCCGGCTATTCATGGTTCCTTCAATGATTTTAAGTTTACTCATGAGCTGAAACATCCCCACACCATGATTGAGCCACCTCGAAACTTAACCATGGGGATGGTGCACTTTGGTTTATACTCTTCGTTTTGTTGCTTCCAAACATAGTTTTTGCGGTTTCTCCCAAATAGTTTGATTTTGGTTTCATCTGACTACAATACTGAGGAGTTCCAAAACGCTCCTGGCTTGTTCAAATGATGGTTGGCGTACTTCAGCCTGGCCTTGACGTGACGTTTCTGGAGAAGAGGCGTCTTACGAGGGGTGTGGGAGCGAAGACCTTCACGACGTAGTAACTTGCTGATCGTGTGTTCACTGGCTTCGATCCCAGATGCCTTGAGATCATCTTTCAATTCTTCACGAGTATTTTGAGACTTCTGCACTATTGTTCGAACCGAATTTCGAACAGCACGGTCGTTAATCTTCCGTCGACGCCCAGTTCGAGACTTGCTGAAAATCGTATTCTAGCATTTTCACTTACGTATTACGGTTCCAACCGAGACTGTAGGAACACACAGTTGTGCACATAATTTCTGATGTACTAAACCTTCATTATGGACCTCCACAATGCGTTCGCGAAGGTCTTAGCTGATGTCCTACTCATGCGAACGACCTTTCAAGACGAGAGCTGCTGTACAAATGATACGTTATTGGAGATGAATGTTGACGAAAGTTTGGTTGCCAAATCGTAGAATGTATTAGAACTTTCTGGAATAATCCTACAACAATTTTTTGCATAATTTCGAGAAAAAATCAGTATTGTAAACTTTGGTTCACGTATTTATTATACTTGTTCCCATATATTTTTTCTACTAAATATTCGTGAGTTTTAGATATATTATTAATCTTTTTATATTATCGTTTATGTAGAGTCCAATTTTCGTAATTGAACCTGGTTTAGAAATGTGGAATGTGGCGACTTAATCAACGTGTTGTATTATTTTGCCCCCAATATATTGCACCTATCTCACGTGCGCAGGGGCATGATGATAGCAGCTCGCCTCGCTATTGAGTCCGTGTTTAGAACAGTTAACTTTGAGGGTGTTTCGAGGAGAGCTGGGGATGCAAGAGCCATGACGTCTTGCACAAATTTGAGAAACGTTTCCTCTGGAAGCAGAACATAGAACGTAAATGGAAGTTGACCGACCGTGAGAGACAAGTGTAGAAAATGATAGTAGTCTGTAATGTAAGACTGCTCTGCGGCAGATAAACGTCATAATATCAATAATATTCATTGAAATCAACTTGATGTGGTCGTTGGATATTTTAATGGTATGCAAATGAAAAACAGTTGTCTATGTATTAGGGCGTCCCAAGTGTATAGAGGGAGAAATTCAAAGTAATGATATCAATTCCAGCACATGCTGCTCTGGTTCCTCGTCAAATGAAAATGATTCCACCAAATTTTCAAGAACATTGGGCAATATTTAATGGTCGCGCAAAACGAACGTTTTTTATAGCTCATGTGAGATTCGACCTGAATTTCCATCAAATAATAAAATTCTGGCTTTTTCTTCAATTGCATATAGACCGACAACTAATGGCTGTAGATATTTGATATTAATTGAAAGTATTATAAAATTCCATTGAAAGGAAATAAATATAAACTCCATCAAATTTTCCTTTTCAATATATTGATAATATAATCATCATAAGGCATCATATTTTACCTTATCAACAATTACGTCTCAGGACAACTAAATTTTATCAGTAATCTAACATGCATCGTCTACTGATTTCCTGCAGAAAATAAAGTGTATTTGCTGTAGTATTTGCTGTAGAGGGGTGAGAGGTATTTTGGGTGAGTGGTGCCTCGCTATAGAGGGGTGAGTAGTGCCTCGCTGTAGAGGGGTGAGTAGTGCCTCGCTGTAGAGGGGTGAGTAGTGCCTCGCTGTAGAGGGGTGATTGGTGCCTCGCTGTAGAGGGGTGAGTGGTGCCTCGCTGTAGAGGGGTGAGTGGAGCCTCGCTGTAGAGGGGTGAGTGGTGCCTCGCTGTAGAGGGGTGAGTGGTGCCTCGCTGTAGAGGGGTGAGTGGTGCCTCGCTGTAGAGGGGTGAGTGGAGCCTCGCTGTAGAGGGGTGAGTGGTGCCTCGCTGTAGAGGGGTGAGTGGTGCCTCGCTATAGAGGGGTGAGTGGTGCCTCGCTGTAGAGGGGTGAGTGGTGCCTCGCTGTAGAGGGGTGAGTGGAGCCTCGCTGTAGAGGGGTGAGTGGAGCCTCGCTGTAGAGGGGTGAGTGGTGCCTCGCTGTAGAGGGGTGAGTGGTGCCTTGCTGTGCGTGAGTGTTGCATTGCTGTAGAGGGGTGAGTGGCACCATAAGGCACCACCCACGCCTATACTCATCCCATAAGGCACCATAAGATGAGTGAAAGCTAAATTTCCGCAATAAGTCCGATGAAAAAGCAAAGAGCAAACAAGCTAACGAAAATTTGAAAATCGTGACATAAGCCTGATTCGCAAGTATCTACGATACGCGAACTCAGTTTATCCTATGGAAGCATTATTTTAATAATTATTATTGTTTAAGAAACTTTTAGTCTCCTTTTACCACGATAAAGATGTTCAAAAAGAGGAAGGATGAAGGCACCACTTAGTATGGAGTTGAGGGAACAAGGAATCTATGCACGTTGCACAAGGTGCAGAGAAACGGTAAGGTAAGAAATAATGTCATAAAACAAGAAAAATATTTGTTATCGTAAAATAGAGCTCACCTAATGCCCGGACAACATTGACCGCTGCACGCTATACCAGTGACTGCTGTACAACCTGACGCCCAGCAGAAAGCTGAATGAAATGCGCGACCAGTAAATGACGAGAAAGGAAGCTGAAAATTTTCCTGGTTAAATTTCTCACGACAGAAAACAAGGGCAACAAGTGCTGGAGTGTGTCCGATTCACTTCGATTTCTTGGCACACCCTAAATTGTATAAATAGGCAACAAGAATAAGCCCTGTGTTTGTCCAGGTGCACAAGTAACAAAATTTAAAACTATTTTTTCATGAATTAAGAATTGTCCATCATGTGATGAATCCCTTTTATTTTAGGATCGTACACATCATAAAAATGAAAACCCTTATTCTAATTAATTCGGTCAGATCATTCTGAATTTTGTAAGACCATGCTACATGCCTCAAAGAATGTGCCGACAGACGGGTTGCTTTGCTGTTACAAATCAAAGTATTGCACTTTGAACATCTCCGAAATGAACTCCTCCCAGAACCTCGTCCCCACCAAAAGCGCCCAACTGGACCTGCAAGACGCTATTATTCATGGGAATGGTCATCTCAAAGTCGTTAGCGACGCCGCGGAATGCGATGAGGCGGTGACATTGGTGCTAAGGCGATCAAAACCGAATCCAACAGCAATGGCCGCTGGTATCTAGTCTGAAGAATCATCATTCAAGTTATATCGGATCAGCGGACGTGTGTGCTCGTCTGGTGAACACCAGCAGAAGCAATTTATATTGACTCAGGTTCCTACGGAGAAACACGGAGGCAGCTCTGCGATGTTATGGTGCGCAATATTTTGGCCAAGCTTTTTGCCATTAAGAGACCACAGACTGTTATTATTTTTGTGGTTTTGAAATATGAATGAATGACCCCTATACAGGATGTTTTAAAAAAAGAGATGTACAAACTTTTTCAGTCAGCAGAAGCACGTGAAATGAGCACTTTTTCACCCGCACCGAATGTTTCAAAATTCATCAGTTTCATTAGTTAAATTGGTGAAATTCATTACATTGTTGTTGGCGGCACCGAAAGCCATTGGTATATCCGCCATTTCTTCATTGTACAAGCACACAATGATGTCAGCACTTTGTCGTAGCATTAACTGATTCACAAGCACGGAGCATTCAAGCGTTGCCAGTTTTAAAGGTAAAATTTCATTTGAAATTTATATATTATACTCACGAAAATGAGACAAACTGGGCCGGAAAGTCAATACTTGAAACTTCAGTATCATGAAAAATTAAGGAATTACAAAATGTTTTGTCAACAAAAAAATTTTTGGCGTGTACCTGCCTATTGTCAAAGCATGCGCTTCTTGTTTTTTAACACTAGTGCTCTGAATATAAGCTGACATCCGCAGAAGGCACGCTGCTGGGGGCCTGTCCTACAGCGTATTTTGTGCGCTTTGTGTCCGTAGGATCCTGAGTTACACTCAGTGTGGTATGTAGACAATCTGTCCTTATCAGAATATCGTGGGGAACATACCTCATTACCCTGATTACCTGTCACTACCAAAGAGATCCTTGGCCACAACATCAGCAATACTTGTTACAGAAAGCTGTCGCAGGCTTAGATTTGTAATTAAAAAAAAATCTACTCCTCCTCAAGGAGATACATCTATTGTATCTATGAGAATTAGCACTCCCAAGAAGTTTATTTCACATCCCAAACTGAAAGTTGTATAGGACTTCCTTTTGGTGAGATAAAGCAAGTTTTTTGTTTTGTCATTCATCCACTTTTTTCGGTTCACTACTGTTTTGTAGCACCTATTACTTTCTTCTTCAACTAATCTTGTTTCATAAATTTCGGTCCTACCTTGATGCTTCTATGTGTAAACGATTTTGTGTGGAAACACACAGTGTATAGATTCCCTATTCTCTTAACTCCATATGTCTACATGATGTCTTCATCCTTTCTATTTTGAAACACCTCTGTTGTAGTTAGCTAGGCTTAAATTACCGTTCAACCTGTTATTTTATGTTTTTCCTGTCTATCTCGTGAGGAAGGTTGGCGTATTATGTAACAGATCTCATGAAAATTTTTTTTGTACTCTTTATTATCGTTTGATCTTTCGATTCATCGAAGTACATACGCCTGACGACCGTACTGAGTACCTCCAACCTTAGTGAAAGTTTGCACCCTAGTGGAGCCTCAATATAGACGGAGTCTTTCTGTGGCAATCACTTACTAATGTCAATACGGATGTTAAGTCTAAATTGAAAGTAGTATTAATTATAGTAAAGAACAATAATATTGTTCCCGTTCGAGTCTTTACTTTTTACTGTTTAATTTCAGGCCCCCTTACAATTATATTGAGAGGCATGCGCCTTCTTACGCCAGCGTAGCCGCTGCGGTGAACGAGAAACTGAAAAACATTGCCTCATTGTGGAGCCCCTGTAGATAGCAAGAATAAGAAGCGATTGATTCTAAATGCTCTGGTAAAACCTCAATGTAGAATCTTCGATAGTAATCCTTACCGTATAATAATATTCTAAGATAATAACTCCATTGTTCACGCAGCTCACCGTGTTCCAACGTTGTTATATAAGTGTAATTATGTTATAGAAGAATATGAAGTTACAGTTTTCACTTGGTTTAGCCTTGTGGCGCGTTGAAAGACAAATTCTGAGCTCGATTTCCTCCTCTACGCACATTACATGAGCTTGAGGCCGCTCTATACCATGCTCTATACACGCAGAAGGGATGGCAGCGAATCACCTTGGACTCTGTGCCCCATCGTTAATTGACAATGCCACATCGAGGATGCAAGCTGTCCTTCAAATCGAAGGAGGTACAGACCCAAGTGATAACCTCAACAACGTGCATGCAATCACTATTGTTGGTTGTTCTGTCTCATGCTTTTCATTTTTACTTCCATAGAAATTTAGAATAACCAGTTAAATATTTATTTAGAGTTTTAATGTACATTTTACCAATTATGTTCAGTATGTTTTCCTTTAACCATAGGCAGAAGATCAAGTTTGCATCGAAAATTCGTTGCCACAACACACGGTATCGTTTTGGGGTATTTTCTACTATGCCTTTGACGGTGCGCTGCTGCTGCTGCGTGGGAGGAATTAAGCACAGGCCTCAAACACCAGAATGAAACAAACCAAAAAATCCATTGCACCCAGCAATGTCAGAGTCCACATTCATTTCCTATAAAACTTAGAAAATTGCCCTGATGCTTCTGTTTTCCACCTTGACATATGAAAGATAAACTGCTGCTGAAAAGTGAACGGCTTGCTTTGAAAAGTCTTTTAGCCTCTTCAAGCATTAGTTAGTTTGATGCGTCAATTTGTGTTCACTTTGGTGAATTTGAACTGAATTCCTGAAAGAAATTTGTCTAAAAAAATGTACGTACTATTTACTTTTTTATCTTCATACGCGCATAATTTCGATGTATCCCATTTCGGTAGGAACTTCGTTTTCTACTTCTCCTGCATTTCTTCAGTCAATTTCTCTCCATAAAATATGTCTCCCTCTATCCCCACGCTTCCCTTAACCAATTCCGCAAGGTACATTTCCTCTATGATCCTCACCCAAGCAACTCCTTTGAGTACAGCGTCTACCTTGCTACCTCCATTCGTTTTCCCCTCAACTTGCCAGAATAACGCCTTCCCTGTCTCACTTTACCAACTCTGTGGGAGTTCTGTACCAGATCCCACAGCCCCGCGCTGCCTCTCTCACCTCCCCAGCTGCAGCGCTCGCTATCTGCCGGCGGCGTGCCGTGGCTGCTGCCGCCTCCGCCGCTTGATAGGCTCAAAATATTCACAAAAGTTGGCGCGTGCGGCAGTCATTTGCGCTCCAGTAATTTGGCTAGTCGCCCCTCTCCCTGTTCCTCCTCTGAGAGCTCCCCAAACACTTGTGGAGAGTGGCAAACTTTTCCCCAAGCTCCAAGATCACAGTGCAACCACTATAGCAAACACTGTTCCTTTGCAGTGAAGGTTTTGAGTTTTTCATAATCTTGTTATGTCGTATACTATAAAGTCGATCAAGAAAACGATCAGTTTCTGTTACACTTTTCACAATAGGTATCCCTGGAATTTCACAAAATTTAAATGGGTTTGCGTATGTGCGAATACCCATTTACTTTTTTGATATTCATTTTGATTTTTATCGTTCATGATGGAGATCAATGCTCGTTGTGTTCACGTGGGTTATGCTGAAAAGCCTTCCATTTCTTCTATTTTGTCTCTCTAGCAGCCACAGAATGAAAGAACCAATCATTGCAACGCTTGCAAGTGGGAAACATTCAAACTGCTGAACTTAAATTTTAATTGTCCTAAATTTTCTGTTTCAAATTTATGTTCACATTCGATTAAAATATTCGCGTACGCGGTAACTTGCCTGATAAAAATTAGAATAGCATCAAGAAATAAAAACAAAAATAACTGCTTCGTTAAGAGGCTACTACTCCCGTATTCTAATTCTGAGGCTTGGCTGCAATAGACAGCTCTTCTTTATTTACAATCGAAAAAATTGAGAAAAAAGCTCGGCATAAGGAGCGTACTAAACTCGGCTGAGCGCGTGGGCGAAGAAATCCAACCAAATAATTAAAAAGCCCCGGCATTCGAAAAGATTTAATTATCTCAGCTGCATAAAAATTATCCCATATTTGAATCTAATGATCTCCTAAAAGATTTTTTGAAGCTGATATCTTATCCATTATTTAATGGCAGGGTTTTGTTTATTAAAACGTATTATATTAACGATCGGATTGTACAGATTATGCTGCCAATTTTCATTCCGAAAATAAATACTGAGAAACGTTTCGAGTCATCTTTGTGATTGCTGTGCTTCTCAAAGGGTTCGAAGTGAGTGTCATCTACGAGCTGCTCTACTGTGTCACCGAACAGTCAAACTGGACGCAGTTCTTCAGAATAGATAATTTTCCTCTTCCTTGAATCTGATATTCAGAAAGGTGTGTCAAAATGAGCTAACTTAGGCAAAATGATGCTATATCTTCTATTGGAATTACTCCGCCCTATGACACCAACTTCCTCAGTATTATTACTTGCTTGGGTCGTACAAGCTGGCCTAATTCGAGCGCAGCTTTCTTCTTTAGCAATAAATTGCTCGGTAAAGTGTTCATTGCCTTCGAAAATCAAAGGGGAAAGTTGGAGAAGCGCGTACAAAGTAGTGTGTTTCTCTATGCGGTGCATCGTCTTCTCACCTTGCTGAGGCTATGAATGCGGCGCTGTGAGCGGCGTGTCCTGCCAAACCTTCTTGAAGGACATTTGAAATTAGAGAATATGTGTCAAATGTGTGCTAAGATGAAGTGCACCACTTTACCTGCTGTGTTTAATCATTTTCTGCTGTTTTTGAATTTCCTTCCATCATTTCAAAACAGTTTTGACGGCTATTACGATTGATTAATGAAGACATTTCAGTAATATTTAATTTATTAATAAAGAATGTAGTGTTTTTGTCAAAATAATTTTGTAATACCTTGATCGTGAACAAGGATTTGCATGTACTTTATGGCTTTGTGTAGTTTTCTTACAGGATAATACACTTACAGAAGAATACAAGAAAATATCACGAAAATTGTTACTTACATATCTTACTACAATTCGTGTTTATAAAATTAATTTCTCTCATATATTCTGCAAAATCATTTCCCACGTATAATTCATATAGAACGGCAAAGGGGAAAATTATTTTGGTGTCATATGTAATATGAACTTAGTGCAGAGAATACCCTCATATGCCTCACATCTCTACCTGTCATAGGGGTGCATCTATTCTGAATAACATTCGAAGTATTCAGGGAACAGCTCATCAGTACACATGATATCAAAGCATAATAAAGACGTGCGAATATCCCCGGACTCGGGCAAAACAAAACCCAAAGCTGACATCGCACTGCGGTCATTACCTCTGCATGACTGATTGTTTGCAGCATAATGAGAGCAGGCAACCAATTAGCGATCTCTTACAACAGAGGCTCATTAATGCTGTTATCAACACAGCCACTCAGCTGGAAGGCACCTCCTTCAGTTCACTAAACTCTTGACCTTTGGTAATTTGCAGTGAGGTCATGGAGAGGTAGGCGGAGCATCGAACATTGTAGGTTTTTCATCTGATTTTTTTAGGGATGAAAAGAATCGCAGAAGTACAAAGATAACCTCGCATTTGAAAATCTACTCTTGTTTTTTCTGTTATTGTAGCGAGGATGAAAGAGCTATGTATTGAACATTATTTTATCCCTCGTGAAAATTTTTAAATCAATGCACAGTTACGCTACTAAGAGAATAAATGTGCCATGTAGTCAAGTAAAATAATGCAGGGAACGGTGGAAATTTATCGATGAAAATATTATCTATAAATACACACGTGATGTTAAATTACAGTCGCGCTACTTCATGGTAAAAAGCAAGAGGCGGAGTTTGGGAACATATGGAATTCAAGAGGCGTATGCAGGGCTGCAGGACAGGGTATATAAAAGGGAAGCTCTGTCGCGCTGGGAGCTGTGTTCCAACGGCAGTCGTGCAGGAAGGAGCTATCAGTGTCTGGCTGCTCGGCTTTCTGGTAAGAAAGAAATCTCCTCGTTTTTAAGCTTTTTTATAAGCACAAGTAAAATTACTGCTAGCATACTATGATGTGTAAGATATTTTCAAAGATAATTTGTTCAAAATTAGATGGTAAAAATTTAAAATTTAGTTTTATGTTCTGTTCATTGATCTGCCTTTCTTTACTACTGATATTGTTGAGCCACAGCTTTATTTTTCTAGGAAATTAGGAGCTGAAACTGTTTTATGCTTACTTAGGCTGTCCAAAATGTATCATCAGCGCTGAGACCACGATTTGAATGATAGTAATTGTACACGCGAACAGCTTCAGTTCATTCTAGTTAGTTAAATCTTTGGTCTAGAAACCGTAGACTTTTGTTCCCATCCCGATAAATGTTTTAGACTAAAATATCTGTCTTATTATGAAAAGCTTCTATAATACTCGTAGTTAATGAAAAATGATTTATTAATTTCAGTGAGAACTTAATTGAAGTCGAGTATTTTAGCTTTTTTACCTTTTTCCTTTTACAACAAAAAATTCTTGGTAGTAAAATCCGTAGACTGCTATCCAACAAATATATTGTTATTGTTGTAATTAATTAAAGCATGTTTAACTGGCAATAAGCGAAAATTATTGAGAGGAATTAAATCAACATTACTGTTTTTACTCTCACCGCTGTTTTTATCTCGCCCTGGCGTTTTGGGTTAATTTTGTTGCCTGGATTTTCAGTTTGTCCTCTAGCGTTTGATGCTGAACCGTTAGTATTATTTTGTGACTGTGTAGTGAACTTGGTTCGCAAGATGCTATGTTAGTACACAGCTTATGTCAGTTTTTAACGATAATTACATTAATATGAGAAAGTTCATAAACTCAGTGACGGTGAAACAATTTTACTGGAGAGAATAAAACAAACAAATTTAACATGTCGTGGCTTTCTTAAGCATCTGGGAAATTTTATTTCATGCTTCCTCTAATTTCAATGCATAATTTAGGATATCCTAGAATTTTAGGCGGAGAATGAAATTTCATTTTATTGGATGAAAGTAGCTGGTTCGGGCAGCCGCACCGTGAGGTGGTCATGCTGGATACACACCTAGGTCACCGCGCCGCAGTCGCACCGCAGCACCGGCCGCCACGGCGATGACGCGAGCAATAGGACAGGCGCTACCGTGCGACGATCACTGTACACGTCGGACACTGCTGATGTTCATGACAGTTCGTTGTTGTCAGTGATTCTGGTAATTTATCTCGCTTTTATTTCTACTTTATGAGCGAATCTCGCAGATTTCTCATGAGTCCATTGACTCTGGCACAGAAAAAACTTGAACTAGCAATTACCGGTATTCGAAATACTCAAGTAAGAGCAGTCGGCAGGCATAATTCAACTGATTTTAGAAGTAGGATAAAATTGTCTGCAAAATTTATTTCGATCCAAAACTGTTGGTTTTGAATTAGCTGATGATATTCGAGAAGGGATCGTAAATACACCTGTTTCCGACCTAGTGCCCGAGCATATGTCTCCTGACGGTTTGTACTATTAAATCCATGATTTGCATCTTGATTTGTTGGTGATCGAGCTGTTGGTCATGTGCTCCATGTGAGGCTATCTATTTACACTCTGAGTGGCCGCCTGCGTTCCCTAGCGTAAAACAATTCTAAGTGACAACACGCGCTCTCGCTACATCGCTGCTACTCTTCTCAGCCAAAGTTCCGTGCACATTAAAATTCAGGTTCAGTAGTTGCTAACTTCCCTGCTGACCTCCAAGACCTTCAACGAAGGCTGCAAAGTGAGCGCATTCTTCAACAGTTCGCCTCGCTTTAGAAATAGCGCGTGCATCACGCTAGAAAATATCAGGAATTGCTTCGCGTTCCGTCAAAAGGGTGAGAAAAACGTTTTCAATTGGTCCTTCTGTCGGACAAAAGCAACATTGCTAAATTTGATTCTGGAGCCAGCGCTTGGTTTCTATCTTTTCTTTGCGATTGGTGAGACCCAACCATTTCCTTGCTTCGTATTGGGACACCAAAGACCAATAACTCAGACTCACAGCACTCACTTCGGTCGCGCTCAGCAATGTGTTTATTTGTTCTATCCTGGCAGCATCGAGCGCGTCCGCAAAAGCTGATAAACTATCTTTTATGCTTGTTGATTTCTGCAGGTTTTCGAATCGCTCCGAGAAATTTTTCAAGCCTGTTTACTGAAAGACTTCCAAAAGAAGATCCCTTACGCATTTCAGAATTTCTGGGTTTTTATTAATCTGAAATTCTCCCATCAAAGCTTCCGCTGCAAAAATGCAACTTTCGAGACCCGTATTAGATCGCCACGATGCATCACCGTCCTTCTCGTCCCACTGTTGGCTGAACTCAGTAAGCTCATGAAGGTCGCTCAAAAGAGTCTTCACAAAATCGAAAAGCCTTTTCGAATTAGGAGGGATTTTTTCGATATCTTCTTCTATGAGCAGCCAGTACCCTTAATCTGTCTCATATGCTGCCACAAACTCATCTTCGCTGCTGTCGAACATTTGCTTTAGGGTTTGAAATCTCAAGTCAGGATCGAGTACTAGTTTTCTTGTCAAGGGTAGACATTTTTCTAACTTGACGATATCAAGCCCGTCGTTCAGAGTTGGCAGATCGAGTGAGGCGTTCAAGTTCGGGTACATATATTCGATGAAATTTTAATTCGACTTTAATGCCTCTGTTCTCCGGCCGTACATCGTATTTTACCCTTTCACCCGAATCACTACCTCGATTTGAAGTCATTGACGATTTGCTGTAACCAGTCTACTTGAATCAGTGGTGGTATCCTCGCTACGCTCCTACTTAGAAGACAGACTCAGCGATTCATTTCTGGGCTTCATCATGTCTCCATCTTTGACTTTCCAGTAGAAATGTTTAAAGAAATTCGAGCATAATACTTGCAAAAATATTATCCTCCCAGTCTCTATTGATTGACTTGACATAAATATCTCGAAAGCTCATCACAGTCACCGTACAATTTGATAAAATGTATGCCAGCAGAATAACTGTTGAGCTATGTACTTTTTGTTGCAATGTGGAATTTGGATTTTACCGATGACCGATGTATCCATAATACGATCGGCGGCACATCAATTGCATTATATGCTTGCCTAGAATTATTTAATAAATCGCAGTGTTTTCATTTAAAGAACAGTTACTTACCACAGCAATGTTGCGTGCACATTGCTAGATTACGAGCAAATAATTGGAGGGCAAATATGCAGAGTGTCCTTACCCACAAAACACATAATTTTAGGACACTCAAGTTAGAGGCGTGGTGCTCATCGCAGGGTTTCCAAACTGGCTTTTCTTAGCCAAGTTACTTACTAGGAACTGAATTAGGAACTAGGCCATTCTGCCTGAAAGACATCTACGCCGCTATGAGGCGAAATTATCACTTCATCCACTCTCCAGTTTTGATCTCTGATTTCTTGGTTAGGACACTCTGCATATTTGCCTTCCAATTTTAGATTCAGAGATTTGAATATTTTTACATTTCTATGCGTTACGTGAAAAACACTGAGATCAGAGGGGTGAAAGCAATTTCATCAGTATTGGTATTTACGTTTTATTATCACACTGCAACAAAAAAAAAATTAAAAGTTATGAATGTTCTCGTAGAAATTTTAAACTGGTAATAATAACTTAGGATGAATAGTTCTTGAAGTCGTAACGCTCGACTTACAAAGTTTTCCTGCTATTGCTATGTGTGCAAGTAATTAGCAAAACACCGCGCTGTGGTTTAAAACGACAGGAATAATTTGTCATCGTATTATGGAGGGCTGATGACAGTAATGATTTTTTTTTTGCTGATATGCATAAAATATTTGAGAAAGCGTTTTTTGAGGGTCTGAGAATAAATACCGGTTAATCTAAAGATTTTTTACTCCCGAAAAGAAATAAAAATAAAAGAGATATTCAAGCTGCGTTTAACATTCACTGTACATTCATTATTAAGCAAATATCAAATTTTTCGGCCTTAAGCCATAATCAGCGTTGAGAAAGATCTATAACAACGCTGAAAGTTCACCTCTACATGCATAATCTAAAGCATTAGTAAAACATGATACTAAGCGCGGTTATCCTCTGTTTCACGAGGCAAGGAACTGAAACTGTTGCATAATATTGAACTTAAGTTTCAAGATGTACAAGGATTCTAAGACTCTCATATCGGAGAAAAACAGCGCTTTCATTAAGAGAAGTTAAGGAAGAAGTTAAGGAAAGAATTAACCAGTGTTTTTTTAACTTACTTTAACAGACTCTCAAAAATTTCACTCACGAAAAACTTAAGAATTGGTTTGTTAATCACACATTAAGAAAATTTCACGCAGAAATGAAAGCTGTTTCTGTTTGAAGTTTCATTGTACACGTTGTGCGGCAGAGTACTGGGTGGCTCATAAGTAACTCCCCCTGTCTGAAAATTGAGACCTTGAAAATTATGCAACGTAAAGAGTTTGGGATAATTTTGAGTGGAAGAGGGGTTTTAAAATTAACCGATGTGTTGTATCTAATCAACCAACAGTCATAACGTATTACTCTCATAAATAGCAAATTTTATCCTTTTAACAAGTGTTTTACATAAAAAAGCATGAGCAATAATCATAGAGCTTTACTTCCATCGTAAATTCAACGCGTAAAGCCAACAGGAAAATTTTTGATAATCACAGAAGATCTGATAAAAAGATGCGTGGAAGTTATGGTGTCTAAATTCAAATAATACGAATCCACAACAGAAGAACGACGCTGTGGGAAACTGCAAACTATTCGAAACAAAGCCAGCCACAATTCAGCAAGTTTCAAGGATTGTTGCTCCTCAACCTTCCACTTCTTTAAGAAAACGTTAAATTCGACTAGGAGTTTCTCGAATGTCACTCTGAAGTTAAATGAAAATTGAAATGTCATCCTCGTAAAATTCACTTCGCCCAAGAGACCCTAGCTCGCGGACTCTCAAAAGCGGAAAATTTTTCCCGCACATTTCTCGCGGTCTCGATAACGTGTTGTGGCCGCCTCGATATCTACGTGTAAATATGCGTGATTTTTTTCCTTGGGGATATTTGAAGGAAAGAGCTCAAATCGCCTGATAAATTACAGGAATTAACATCGTTCAGAAAATTAAGAGTATAACTTGAAAGTTCTGGGATAAAGTTTTGAACAGTACTATTAAAGGAGCTTACGTTTCTTTGAACGTTACTAGTCTTCATCTAAAGAAATGAAATTTCATATTAAATATATAAATAAAATTTTAAACTTTCCTGAATCATTCATTATTAGTTATTCGGAACCCTTCATGTTTCGTAGTTTACTTATTATTGATTTTATTGTGTTGGCCGTCCAGCTCGTAATTTTCATTATAAGGAGGTATACTGGAAGGATTTTTGAATAGAATTAATTTTGACAAAACACATTCTTCATTTCGGGCGGACTTTGAACTGTGCAATAATGTAGTTTCAATTTAATTTTTTATCTTAGGAAAACATATGTGAGGACGAATGGAGGTGTGATAGAGGAGAGAGCATTGATGGATTATATTCTGGTTAGCAGGGGAGTGATGGGTCGTTTGCTCGATGTGCATGTGTTCCGTGGTGAGATGAATGGGATTTCGGATCATTATTTGGTGGAAGGAAAGCTAAGAGTTAGTGGAATATGGGGAGGTTTAAAAAGGAGGAGTGGAAGGGAGGTGTTAAATGTAAGCAAGTTACATGATTCTGAGCGTGAGTGTGAGTATCAGGAGAAGATGAAAGTGGAGTATGGGAGGGTGAAGGAAAGTGAGATGGGTGGAGTGGAAGGGGAATGGAAGTTGTTTAAAGATGCGGTGGAAAAATGTGCAAGGGAAGTGTGTGGGGTAAGGAAGGTTGGAGGGGGGATTAGAAAGGGGAGTGAATGGTGGAACGGAGAAGTAGGAGCGGCTGTGAAAAGAAAGCGGGGGGCGTTCGAAAGGTGGTTGCAACGAGGCAACCAGCAAAATTTTGAAGAGTATAAGGAGAGGAAGAAAGAGGCACAAAGAATGGTAAGGAGAGCGAAGAGGGCGGCGGATGAGGAATGGGGGAGGAAGTTGGGAGGGGATTTCATGGAGAGAAGGAAGGTTTTCTGGAAGGAAGTGAAGAGAATTAGGAAGGGTCAGGTGGAGAATGAGGCAAGAGTGAAGGATACAAATGGTAGGCTGCTAGTGGAGAGTTGTGATGTGAGAAAGAGATGGGCGGAGTATTTTGAGGAACTGCTGAACGTGAGGGATGATAGGATTGCGAGAGTAGTAGCTGTTGGAAGTGATGTTAGAATGCCTGTGTTTGGTGAAGTGAATAGAAATCGAATAAGAAGTGCAGAGGTGAGATGTGCGTTGGATGAAATGAAAAATGGGAAAGCTCCAGGTTTGGATGGCTGCACGGTTGAATGTCTAAAGAAAGGAGGAAATGTGGTTATAGAATGGTTGGTGCGTTTATTAAATGTGTGTTTCGAGGCTAGTAAAGTGCCGGTTGATTGGAGTAGCGCGTGCGTAGTTCCGTTGTACAAGGGGAAAGGTGACAGGTATGAGTGCAGTAATTCTAGGGGTATAAGTCTACTGAGTGTCGTTGGGAAGCTGTATAGAAGAGTGTTAATTGGAAGAGTGAGAGTGTTGACGGATCGTGTGCTTGCTGAAGAACAGTGTGGTTTTAGGTGTGGTAGAGGTTGTGTGGATCAAATGTTTGCTGTGAGGCAGGTGAATGAAAAATATTTATTAAAGGGAAAGGATGTATATTGGGCATTTATGGATCTAGAGAAGGCGTATGACAGAGTGGATCGCGAGGCTTTATGGCAAGTGGTAAGTTTGTATGGAGTGGGTGGGAGACTGTTGAATGCGATCAAGAGTTTCTACATTGATAGCAGAGCATGTGTGAGAGTAGGGAATGAGGTGAGTGGATGGTTCCCAGTTGTGACAGGTGTGAGACAGGGATGTGTGATGTCGCCGTGGTTATTTAATTTGTTTATGGATGGTGTGGTGAGAGAAGTGAATGCCAGAGTGTTGGGAAAAGGTGCGCAGTTGGTGGGACGAAATGGTATGTATTGGGAAGTGTGTCAGCTGTTGTTTGCAGATGATACAGCGCTTGTGGCTGATTCAGAGGAAAAACTGAGGAGACTGGTTACAGAGTTTGGTAGAGTGTGCGAAAGGCGGAAATTGAGGGTAAATGTGAATAAAAGTAAGGTGATGAGATGTTCAAGAGGTGGAGTGTTTGGAACTTTGGATGTGAGGTTGAATGGGGAAGTTTTAGAGGAGGTAGAGCATTTTAGGTACCTCGGGTCGGATGTGACTGTTAAGGATAGTATGGAAGTAGAAGTGAAGCATCGAGTGAGTGAAGGTTATAAGACATTGGGTGCAATGAGGAAAGTTTTTGAATGCAGGAGTTTGAGTATGAATGCTAAGAGGGGACTGTATGAAAGTTTGATTGTGCCAGTTTTGTTGTATGGAGCAGAGTCCTGGGGGTTGAGAGCAGCTGAGAGGAGGAAGTTGGATGTGTTTGAGATGAAGTGTTTGAGGAGCATGTATGGAGTAACTAGAAGAGATAGGATCAGGAATGAGTTGGTTAGGGAGCAGACGGGTGTTATCAAAAAGTTGAGCAGGCGAGTGGATGAAAGAGTGCTTGGATGGTTTGGGCATGTAGAAAGAATGAATGTTGATCGGCTGGTGAAAAAGATATATATGTCGGAAGTGAGTGGTCTTCGAGCGCGAGGTAGACCACGGATGAGTTGGATGGATGGGGTGCGACGTGCTTTGTATGAGAGGGGTCTGACTGTGGACGTGGCGAGAGGGATGGCTGCGGACAGAAGTGAGTGGGGGCAGTGTATAAGGAGGTAATTTTATTTTTGACGCGTTACTGGAAGCTGCCCGCGTGTGATGGGGTTGACCTGTCACGTGCGGGGGAGGGGCTGCACTCAATGAAGCGGTCGGGGTAAACCAGCTGTTGCTGTCGGGCCTGACTGTGGAAGGTGGTTGTGCTGGGCTGCTGCTGATCCTGGCAGTTCAGGTGCGGCCAGTGCTGCCTCTCTCGCCTCCTAGTGACTAAGTGTGGTGATTGTGGCCTGCTGTCGGCTACCCTCCCATGGGGAGGATAAGCCCGGTATATGTATGTATGTATGTATGTAGGAAAACACCGCTTTACTTAGATGTGAGGGTACTTATGTCGTTGTGCACTTCCAAACATCCGCTGTGTTTAAACAATAGGCTCAGTTATTCCCCCCTCCCCCCGCAGTAATGAATGCCCAACTGTTTTCACACCAGTATTTCATCTTGCTACATTTTTTGTGGCCTAAGCCATAACATCGAAAATTCGATTAAAAAATCTGAGTTGAACATTCAAAGTATCTTGTCATGTTTTTCATATTTATTTCAAGTGTTTTCTACCCTCGAATTACAAAGTTCATTTTAAACACAAACCAACATTTTTTTCATTGGTAACTACAACAAAAGAAAATTACTCTCTCACGAAACATTCTCGGGCATAATGCAGTTTCTTCAGATAACAGTAACCTATTTCCACTAGCAACCAAAATTATTTCAGAAACAAAATAGTTAAGTTTTTGTCCGGGGAGATATAAAATAAACAGATAAGGTAATGGCAAACAATACACTAGGAAAGTAGAAGCTCATATATATCTAGAATATTGGATGTAAACGCAACTAGTTACAAATTAACAAGTCCTTCATTACTTGAAGTTATGAAACATCGGAAGAGCGCAGCAAAGATAAATTGTCTAGAATAAAACACCATTCAGCTTTGAATCAGCTATCATGACACCATAAACTTAATGGTCAGATGCCTTATGAGCAATAGTCAGAGCTGTCACTAGGGCGAATTCCGCAACAATTGTGATCAAACATCGGGTTGTCATGTCGATACCTTCAGACAACATTTAGCGCTGCTACAGTGGAAGGTTAGAGAACAATGATCGACGAAGGATACTTAGACTCGCAGTTTAGCACGATCGAACAAAATATTTTTGACCATTGTCCTACGGCAGCTTAAACATATGCGGTTGCGTGAATAATTAGCAATCATAGTTTGCGCTTGAAACATAACTTGCGAATGAAATTTTGTTTTAATTTATTCTCGGCAAAGCTACTCGACCACGGTTTCGTAAGGGACACTTCTCTTAGCGTGACTATTCCATAGTCACATTTACATAGGGGATGCTATATTTTAGGGTCCCTGAATTATAAATACCTAATACACACACGAGTGTTTACCGCCAAATCAGAGAGCTTGGTAGAGTTTCATTTGTGAATTTACAGTGTTTTTCTTGATTTTTCTTTATCTTTCAAGTGTATTATAATGGTAGAATATTGCAATTCTTTCTTTAGCACAATCTATTTTGCTGAATGAAGGCATAAGCATTTCGATGGAACGTAGAGATTAATCCAATTTAACGACACAAAATGAATGTATCTTGTACAAATACTATAAAAGCGATCGGTTTCCTGACACACTTCCTCCTCCAGAAGGAAGAAAGAGAATGGAAAATAGGAAGGAAAGATTAGGGCAGTCTGATTATGAATCAGTAAACGAAACAAACTCCTTCAGCAATTAGAAGTGAAATATCGCACTGAATTTTATAACACAGGGTGCTTCTAAAACATTATTGTGTTGTGCATTGGTTTGCAGGGAGTAAATTCTTGAAAATTGAGCAAATTCAAGAATATTCTTTTACCCGATGGCAACACAATGACTTAGAAAATCAAACGACGATGATTGTGATAGAACTGAATATTTTTTGAAAATAAACCATTTTATTTCCTTTATCGTTCCAGTATCTTTGCAGTTTCGCAGTATTTCGACGGGAAATATTTTCATCAATTGAAATAGTTGCGGCGTTATTTTATACTGATGTATAACGTGGCATTTAATCATTATTACCCTAAGCACTCTTTCTCCTTTCGCAATGTCTTTTCATCGGCAAGCCCCTAAGCTCGAGTTACAGCATTTGTTGTTTGTGTGCCAGCAAAGCCGCGCCATATCTCTGCCCTGAGCCTGCCTCTCCTCCAGCCCGCCGCCTGAGCCGCGCTCCTCCGCCTCTGAGCTCGAGACAGATTGCGCCGTCTTCGCATGGCTAGAAATATTACATAGATGTGCGAAGCATTCTCTCAAGATAAATATTCTACAGATGTGAGACATTTTCATTCTGGATAAATATTATACCGATGTGCGATATATTTGTTCAAGAGAAATGTTGTACAAATGTGTGAAATATTTTCTTTAATATAGAAAAGTTAAATATTCTTTCGAAAGATATATTAAACAAATGTGCGCAACATTCATTCAAGAGAAATGTTATACAGGTAGGGGAAATATTCATTCGAGATAAATATTACACAGATGTGCGAAATATTCATTCAAAAGAAAAATTATAGATGTGAGAAAACGAAATTTGTTTAAAATTTCGAAAGCTCGACAGAAAATAATATTTTCCAGCTGAATACGAATTTCATTTGACAACAATGGAACCTGGATGTCCGTTATTTCAACTAATAAGAAACCATGGAGAAGAAGTTTACCGGAAAGCAAAGTAACTGTGCTCGGCATCGTATCCAGGATACCTGCTTTGGCCATAACTTTGCTTCCAAAAACTTCAGTCTCTTGTCCTGAAAACGAAATTTGTTTAAATTTTCGAAAGCTCGACAGAAAATAATATTTTCCAGCTTAATACGAATTTCATTTGACAAGATGTGAGAAAGATTCATTCGAGAAAAATATTATACAGATGTGCGAAGTGTTTTTCATGGTGCAGTATTTTTGCAATGCAATGAATATAAGTATTGTTAAATTTGGATTCTAAATTATCTGCAAGATAATTATCTAAATTATTATCAAGAACCAAACGTTTAAACGTGGCAAAAAAAATCGATTTACCCCAGACAAAATTTTATTTTTTGTCGAAGCAGTTGGACCATGCAAACTAATGCCATGTACAATATAGAATTAAAAAGCTTGAAACCCTTACAAAAATTTCAGCACTTTCCTTAATTTTACCAGAAAGAAACGGCACGTTTGTTTAAACAATTTTATTCCGATTAATAAAGTTCCCTTAAAATGTTACGTTGATCTTGATTGCCACCCAGAGAATAAAGAGTTCTCCACTCCAGGATATGGGGCGAAATGTCAGCGCTCCCGCTTGTTCTTTGACATAAATGCTTGTTGGATTTACGAACGGCTGCGACAGCTACAGTATTACTTCTTGCCCTTTTGTAGCTTCCATCGTTTGAAGCCAAACTCTGACTAAAAATCATTTTCTTTAGGAGAAAAACCTTCGAAAGAAAATTTGAGCTAGTTTTTCTTTTTGCTAAGGGGAAAATGTTGCATTGGTTGGGAAGAGATCAGAATGTTCGCTTCACACTTACATTTTCCACGTTCTAGGCTAAAGTGCTTGAAGTTATAGCTGATATAATAGTACCGTTCAAATCCAATATTATTAAATAGTCCCTTATCCTAGGTATTTTCCAGAACTTTCTAAAAATTGCTATAGGAGTTCTTCTATTTTTAAAAGTGGCGAAATAACTTGTTTCAACATTTGTTGACCTATCTCCATACTACCAATTATTAGCAAAATGTTCCAGGAAATTTTACATCAAAATTGTATTCTTATTTTGAACAATAATCATTTCTCTGCGATAAAGAATGCGGTTTTTCGTTCTAAAAAATCCACATCACAGGTTGTAATAAATCTTTTACATTGTCTTCATCACCAAATAAATGAAGGAAAGCTTATCTTCTTCGTGTTTCCTGACTTTCGAAACCCATTTGATTGCGTGGACAATAACATTTTACAACCGAAACTTCACTATTATAATATTAGAGGAGCTGCACATGATTGGTTCTAATCATACCTAACAAATCGGTAGCAACACGTTGCCACTGACGAAACACGATTGGAACTACTGACAATTAGCTTTGGAGTTGCACAAGGATCTAGCCTTGGTCCTATTCTGTTTTTATCTTTATTCACGGTCTGATTGAATCTACGTCATTTTTCAATTCATAATTTTTCCGATGACAGCACGCTTTCTACTGCCCTTCCAAATAAAAATCCTATTCTAATTGCGGAGAGTATATACGTAACAAGCTGTAAAAGGTTGCAATTTGTCTTGAAGCTAAGAAAATATGCCTCAATATCAAAAAGACAAAATATATTATATTCTCATTCAATAGAAATATGTCTCTTCCACTAACATAGATTGTTAATAAAAGGTTCCTGTGTTTTATTATAGATAAAATCTGACCGTTAAAAGGCATATTGCACACATCAGAACTAAATTATCAAAGTCCGTTGGAATCCTCAGTAAAATTCATAATGTATTGCTTAAGAAGCTGTGAAAATACTTTATCGACAGCTCATTTCACCATATTTACAATACAGAATAGAAGCGTGAAACGGGACTGACAAAAATAAAACCAATTTGCTCTTTACGCTATAAAAAAAATTAGAGCGGCAAAAAACTTAGAATATAATTCTCACATAAATGATTCAGTAAAAAGTTTAATGATACTGAAGCTTCTGGATCTTTACAACTCTTCTTGTGTAATTTCATGAATAAAACATTGACTAATTATGACGAAAGAGACTTCAAACAATTATTAACTGCACAAACTGGCCATCGTGACCATTTAACCCGAAATTGAAGTAACCTCATACCCAGTCAAACTTTTTCGCTGGAGCATGCATATTCTTCGGATTTTTGGAACATGTATGTTTTAAATCCTAAGGAATTTAATTACTTGGGCGGCGAAAAACATGCATGTAGGCGGCAAAAAATTTAGACTGGGTAGTTCCTTATTATGCAAAAGTTCTGTTACAACATAGCATCCCTTTTATTGGAACTAAGACTTGGATTTCAATCCCTGCTAGGTGCAGGAAAAAACATTCTTCTTTCTATCGGAATATTAATCACATAAGGTAATCAAGTTAAATCTTTCCTGCTATATGACTCATCTTCATGGGTAATTTGTAATGATTAATGACATAAATATTAAGTCTGATCTCAAGTCATTTCTAGAATATTCTGTTCACATCTAGCCCAAATAAATTTTTGCTGTAAAATTAAGTATCGAAATTTTAGTGAACCAATAATTATTCATCGATGAGTCTAGTATGCGACTAGATTTAATTAAGCGAATTAGGTTAGAAATGATTGTAAGCCTAAGTTTAGCGTTGATAATAGGATTGCTGCACTTATTCGAGCCCACAGGCGACTATACTCAAACGTGTCTATTGTACCAGACTTACAAATAATCTATACTGCTGTATCGCTTGTGGTAAATAAATTGTTTAAATTGTTCAAATGATGACGGCCAAGTTGTGATATTATTCTCACTAGTGAGTTACTCGTAATGATCGTAAAATTTTGAAATGAACTTCTCGTTAACTAAGGCTAAAAATTTACACGAAACATGCACAAAAGTAATAAGCACAAAGAGGTTAAGTTCCTCGTAAGTCAACGGCTGTGAATGAAATTATTCGCATGTATCAAGTCTGCAGTTGTCACGCTCGGTTGCCCTTCACTCAGCGCGCAGTTCAAGCGAAGATCACGTGGGAACTTCATTGAACTGAAGAGTCGTTTTTGTGCGCATTGAAGATCGAACTTGCTAATTTAATGTCTCTAACGCATGAACTAGCACTTCGGTACGAAGCATATTCAATATTAATGATTAATTGGTTTTATCGGATCTAGTTAACTAATATAATGGATGGTTGAGCGAAAGCAACTTTTGACTGAGACGTGCTATGATGAATCTAAATGAAATGTTTTTGAAAGTTACGAAATCGAAAGTACTTTATGAGCATGAAGGGGATAATAGTGGTCATGGGGAATGTGATGCAATAAAACAATTTTAAAAATTTGAAATACAAAATTTATTTAAAGTGACTAAAAGTAGAAATTATGATAGATGTAAATATAGAATTTATTGCTATAAAATGACAAAAACTGCTGACTAATGCAAAATATAGACCTATGGCGTTAATTCTAATGTGTTGCTATCTTTATCAGATTCCCTAGATTTGTACAGCTAACTGAGTTTCAACAGAGAAGGACTCGACTAACTGAAATCCGGGAAATCAGCTCGATATATTATACTGTCAGGGCAGCAGGTTATTAAAACCCCATAGAAACAGCATCTGAACATAGCCTTAATTAACAAAGCTGATATAACTGATGCTCAACGATCATTTCCGTCGATTTCTTTTGATTCAATCAAAATCTGCATATATGCGGGGAATTTTTTGGCCAACTTTCCTTAAATTCTGATGAGCATTGCCCTTGTGTAGCACCGTACACGAAATGCGCGGCGTACACAACACTAAGTACTCACAACATTGAGTATACACAAAGCTTATTACACACAACGCTAAATATTCGTAATGCTTCGTACCTATTACAACGCAATGTTTCCGAACGCGCAATTAACATCCGGAACCATTCGTAAAGATCTAGATGGCGTAGTTGCCACATCAGTCGAGTTGAAATAACTTAATTAGCACGAAAAAATGTTTTCGTCTTCTTCGCTTCACCAAATGCAAGACTCAACAATATTTGGTGGCAAAAACATGTTTTTTTCTGGTGCTGTTAACTGAACTGCTGCTATCATAACGGATGGAAATGAATTTACCTCTTCCTCTCTTCACAGTTTTATCAGTCTATGTAAATAATCGAACAACTTCATTGATTTGGTTTAGCCAGTCGACTTGTGTGAGAAGATAAATCGTTTCATGAATATCCCTCCACAATGGAATTCATGATGTTTTAAATGCTTCACACATCAGTTCGACTCTTTAGGATTAACATCATCAATAACGCTTTATTCAATTCTTGATTGATCAGGAATGGTAATTATCATTACCTGATTTTCAAATATTTCTGTTAATTTCTACAACCGTAGATTCAGAACCTCATGCAAGATGACTACAAAAGAGAAACGCCGAGTGGACAAAAACAACGAAACACTTAAACATGTGAGCCGTTTATGCGGCCACATAGATAAAGCTGGTGATTGTTTCATTTAAACCCTCATTGCCTACACATTACTCCATTCTATTTCATGCGTGTCTGAGACGGCCTAGTAGTTCTAATACATCGCAGCTCCTACAATGTTCTTCTATGAAATCAAAGGGCTAGGGTGCCGGACTCAGACTATTACTGCAGGCTGTTTGGTGCTTCAACAGAGTACATCCAAGCAGAAGCGAAGTTTAACTTTATGAACTTGAACTTAAGCTAGTTCATATCTCCGTGTCATTCCTCAGGAAGCTGTTAGGTACTAGTTAGCCAAGGAATTAGCATTACTTTGAATATTCTCCCTTGAAATTAACCGAAAACTCAGTCGACTATCCTACTTAATTACACGGGGTGCATAAGGTATGTGAGGACACCATACGCACTCTTAGAAAAACAGAAAATGACGCTCTTAATCGTTGAAACTTATAATTTCTTGTAACAAAACAAATAAACACAATATTAATCTACGTTTTTGCTATATATCCTAATTCCGCTTCTATCACTGACTCAATTCAAGCCCGAAAGCGACTGCAAGCTCTAATCAGATGGCCTTTATTTATGTCCTCCATTTTTCGGGCTATTGCTTCCATCAGAGAGGCTTCGCGACTACGGGAATGCTTATTAACTTCCTTCTCAACGACACCCCACACGTAATAATCCAAAGGATTAAGGTCGGGTGAGATAGGAGGCCATAAGTCTGGTGTGACATGATCAGGAAAATTTTCGGCTATCCAATCCTCGGTTTTGTGAGCTTTATGGGATGGAACCGAATCTTGTTGGAAGACATAGGTCCTTCTAATGGCTACGCTATCTATCCAAGACATAGGCAACTGCATTGACTCTAAGGCCATGAGGAAAAAAATGAGAAGACATGATGTGACCTTCACTCCTAACAATACCGAAAACAATCACTATTGCTGGAAACTTCGCGTTCGTAGTGTTTCAGAGCGTTGGCAATGCCGTTTTCTTTCGCTCGTGGCCAATTTATCTCCATTGTTTTCATTTAGCTCCTATCTAACTTTACAAACGGAAGATCTGGCGACTTTGAAAATCTTGAAATTTGTAAATTGCTGTTTTTTCGCTTCTATGGACATCATTACAGCGTGTTTTTTTCGTGTCATTAGTTATAGTAGAATCTGACCTGCGATCTTCTGAAATAAAAAATACATTAATTATCATCGGTTTAGTTTAAATTACAAAAATATAAGTGTCTTCAGATTCCTTACGTACCCTATATTTCGAACCCTAAATGGAATGGTTTTGAATACAACCCAAAAATTTTTCCACTATTCTCATCGTCATTCGAGCAATTCAGAATCTCACCTTTTTCATCCACTTTCTTTTTCACTGACAGCGCTAATCTCTTTTCCCGTTTAAGAGCAACGTACGTTTTTTTCATTGCCTGTTGCTAACATATTCATCAAACAAACTACTTCGTCACTTAAACCAGAAAAAATATTCCCGTCAGTACGTTATGACCTTAGTTCAAGGCTCATTATACCCACTTGTCATTCGGGAGGTGCATGACTGAGGGGCTCATAACCCAAGTTTCGCTGCAGTTCTGCGTAGCTTGATCAAGATTTCCCGCTGGAATTTCCGTGCAGAGCGAGAGTTCGTGCTGCAGAGAACCCCTGCATGCTGCAGAGCGCCTACATTCTATCGAAAGCCTCTACGTGTTGCAGAATGCCCTTGTCTGCTGCAGAGAACCCCTGCATGCTGCAGAGCGCCTACATTCTATTGAAAGCCTCTACGTGTTGCAGAATGCCCTTGTCTGCTGCAGAGAACCCCTGCATGCTGCAGAGCGCCTACATTCTATCGAAAGCCTTTACGTGTTGCAGAATGCCCTTGTCTGCTGCAGAGAACCCCTGCATGCTGCAGAGCGCCTACATTCTATCGAAAGCCTCTACGTGTTGCAGAATGCCCTTGTCTGCTGCAGAGAACCCCTGCATGCTGCAGAGCGCCTACATTCTATCGAAAGCCTCTACGTGTTGCAGAATGCCCTTGTCTGCTGCAGAGAACCCCTGCATGCTGCAGAGCGCCTACATTCTATCGAAAGCCTCTACGTGTTGCAGAATGCCCTTGTCTGCTGCAGAGAACCCCTGCATGCTGCAGAGCGCCTACATTCTATCGAAAGCCTCTACGTGTTGCAGAATGCCCTTGTCTGCTGCAGAGAACCCCTGCATGCTGCAGAGCGCCTACATTCTATCGAAAGCCTCTACGTGTTGCAGAATGCCCTTGTCTGCTGCAGAGAACCCCTGCATGCTGCAGAGCGCCTACATTCTATCGAAAGCCTCTACGTGTTGCAGAATGCCCTTGTCTGCTGCAGGGAACCCCTGCATGCTGCAGAGCGCCTACATTCTATCGAAAGCCTCTACGTGTTGCAGAATGCCCTTGTCTGCTGCAGAGAACCCCTGCATGCTGCAGAGCGCCTACATTCTATCGAAAGCCTCTACGTGTTGCAGAATGCCCTTGTCTGCTGCAGAGAACCCCTGCATGCTGCAGAGCGCCTACATTCTATCGAAAGCCTCTACGTGTTGCAGAATGCCCTTGTCTGCTGCAGAGAACCCCTGCATGCTGCAGAGCGCCTACATTCTATCGAAAGCCTCTACGTGTTGCAGAATGCCCTTGTCTGCTGCAGAGAACCCCTGCATGCTGCAGAGCGCCTACATTCTATCGAAAGCCTCTACGTGTTGCAGAATGCCCTTGTCTGCTGCAGAGAGCCCATGCATGCTGCAGAAAGCCCCTATGTCTTGCAGAACACCCTTGCATGCAGCAAAAATCTCATGCATGCTGCAGAAAGCCGCTTCGTCTTGCAGAATACCCTTGCATGCTGCAGGGAGCCCTGGCATGCTGCAGGGAGCCCTTGCATGTTGCAGAAAACCCCAGCGCGCTGCAGAGACCCTCAGCATGCTGCAAATGACCCCAGCGAGCGACAAAGACTCCCTGTTTACTTCAACAATTGTTGCCCAAGCTCTAATGAGCATTTCTAGCAGACGCTCAGTGACAGCAGTGAGATATTCGCTGGAAATTGCTTGCTATAGTAGCGGATTGTGCTAAAGGCAGGGTTGGACAATATTTAGTGCATTTGTACTCAGATACATGTTTAAAAATATTTGAGGATATAAAATGTTCTTGCCTACACGTTTTAAGAAGTGTTTTTAAAAGCCACGTTAAACTATCTCATGAAAAGTTGTTCGCAATTACTTTGAAAAGATTTTCACTCATATTCATTCAAAGTTTTGTACTTGGATCTGCATTTTGACTCGAACGTCCACCGAAATGTAATTGAACGTATATCACGCCATCCTATAAACACGCGTATGATACAAACATAGATATTGCACCATTTCTAATAAGCCGAAGGAGCGAAACATAAATCTAGGTCAAATCTATTTTGATTTCTTAGGGAAAGAGGCTGACCTGGCTTTTAAAAATCATGGCAGAAATTTAATGCAGTCAAACTTTTCCGGTGTAATGAGTGCAAAAAAACAAATTTCTTATGATTATTCATCAGACGACTGAACATAGATCTAGGTGTAGTCGAGCTTCTTAGGGTTAAGCATTAGGGTGCGTCATTCAATTAGAATATTTAAATTAAGGAACTTTGTACTCATGCAATGAGTTGTAACATGAGTAGGTTAGGATCTTCAATTCATCTTTTGAGCAAATGAGTCACACAAAATGAAACTTTTCCACACCATTTCCCCTTCATGTTGATCCGATATAAGTCATATAACCCAAAGTTGTCAAAAATCATCAGTTACAACAAAAGTTTAGTGCAGTTCAACTAATCAACAGAAAACTCTGAAAATTGGGCTACATCATTAGAATTTGTCTGGGCAACACCTCGAACTCCAGAGCTCTATACGCCATTATAATAATGATTCCCCTGTTTATTACTAATTTAAATCAAGAAGCGCGCATTAGGTAAGACCTTTTAAGTATATATTAGAAAAGTACGCACCTTACTCTCTACATTTGTACCACAAGTGCTCTGACAGAAATTATACACAGCTACTCATTTACTTCGATTTGCTTTTTTTCAGACGTGCGTCAGTGTTTTGACCAGTAGTGTGACGTCATAGTTGTATTCCCCATGAATGATGTGTTTTCAGACCCCTCATCACCTGCGTTTGCTGTCACTAGTGTTGCTAACTTCGAGGTTTTGCATCTGAATCTTGATGCTTTTAGAAGAACTTAGATGTCGAATATGACTGTTTGGATGTTAGATATATATTTCAATAATTTTAAGGACTGAAGAGGAATGCGTTAAGTATGAGGGATTATGGGAAGATATGGTGGATAAAACAATAATCAATTTGTGCCCCATTCTTCAATAAAGAATCATATTTTTAATGCATGCATATTTTGTAATAGCGATGCCACTATTAAACGTTATATAAACGTGCAAAAAAAGGCCAAGCGCTCTGGGCGGCACGCGCCGCTCCTCGACTAAAGTCAATTAAGTCGAGGTGTTACAAGAAGTAACAGTTTTGAGTTCAGTTTTTCAGACTTTTCTATTAACGTGATGCTTGTGAAGCTCAATTACAGCAGCTGTTAAGGAAATATTCTATTTTTGCTTCGCTACAGCACGGCATTGCCGCCTTTCGCAACCGGCGAGCAGCCACGTCTCATGGAGGTGTAACGTGAAAAATGAAAAAGAAAAACGGTTTATTTCCAATAAAGATGGTGCAAAAAAAGATAGTACATCATTGCTTTCTTTAAATACCTTAAAGCAAATACACTTTAATGATACACACACATGTGTATTGTAATATCCATGTCACTAGTCGAAAAGTATGTGCAGCAGTCGAACTATTTTTCAGTATGTGCTGCAGCTTACAATTTCTAATTAAATATTGTAACGTAAAGATCGTTGATTGATAAGCATTTTATGTATAATATATGGGTCATCACACAACAAATATATATTTTTTATAAATGCTTTGCAATAATAAAATGAAATGACGTGTTAAGTTGTGCTAGAAGTTGAGAGTGAAAAAAGGGCGGTATTTACAGTTCATATGCTAGTTGCTAGTCCAGTGCACGCAGGTATATGTGCATATATGCACACCCATATGCACACATACACCCATATACGTACATACAACGTACATACATACACACATATACAAGTAAGCAAGTTTGCAAATACAAGCGTATAGGAGATCAAATCAAAATACGTACGCATACTTTAAAACAGTTGTGTAGTGTGTTGAATTAGAAAACAATGAGCAAGGGAGATTATTCACCAATGTAGATACTGAGCAAATGAGATTCATAAATACTTATTCAGCATGTTCTGTAACTAAGAATAATTCTTGAGACGCAAGATGACGAGCCATTTTGGTTTTAAAGTCTCTCGGTCTTTGAGGGATTTTAACACTCAGAGGAAGTTTGTTCCACAGTAAGGCGCCTGATACTGACAGAACCGTCTGCCCAATGTGAGATGAACGAAAGTTAACTAAGACAATATTGTTTCTGTTCGGCTTTAGGTTGGTTACAGTGGGTGGATGGAACCGCACTATCTCAGCATTGCTCTGAGGAAGATATAACGAAGAGAATGCGTATTGGGCGCTCTGCATGAGGAGCCTTTCTTGAATAGGAGTCCAGCAGAGTTTAATAAGGAGAGGGATTACGTGATCACTTCTTTTGAATTCACCGTTGCATACCACCTGGGCTGCGAAATCCACGCACTTCTATAAATCCCTTTGAATGTATTGAGGTAAGTCTCCCCATACTAGGTTGCAGTAGTCAATGCGCGATAACACCATGGATTGAATGGCCAATAATCTGGATTTTTCGTCGAACATACTCTTTATACTCTGAACAACACATGGATTGAATTTAGCGATAAAACTATCGATCAGTTATCCAGTTATAATTTCGCTCTAATCAAAGCTGATAATCATTTCAAGTTAAAAAATTCGAGGTAACATTTTTATTGCAAAAATTTTATTTTTTAGGTTCAGATTACAAAATGCTTTGAAAGGTTTTCTCCTCGTGACGTTTACAACCTCTCGAGCTACTGAAACGATTAAATGAATAATCGTGGTTGTATCTAAATGCTTATGTTGAGTTGAAGTATATAAAGCTTCATCATATATTGGCCAAGTATGAAAGTTACGAAAGAAAAGTGATAAATTTAGTGAGGGAAGCGTAGTTCTCAAGTGATGCATTTATAAAGCTGGTAAAAATCTCTTTCTTTATGAAAGCATAATCAACAACGCAACTTTTGACAGTCCTCGTCGCTCATCTTCTGTACCTGAAAAAGGAAGCAAAATGATCAAATATATTTCAAATTAACAAACAAATAAAATTTTCTGGGTAAGGAAAAATACATTAAAGAGGTGAAGCGTCAGCTCAGCATTTGAAATGGCACAGACCTTGAGCGGTCGTTTAGAGATGGTTTGCGTTTATGAATTAAAATACTTTCCAACATACGTGTAAGGCATAAGGTGAGCACGATGCAGTAATTGTTATATTTTGATTTAAGATAGAAGGATATCTTTACAAAACATGATTTTTGATGTGACTGAGAAGAGGGAAAATTAAGGATCCACCGGCACGAGCACACCCGTGATGTTTCGTCTCCCCACAAATGGCATCGCACTGGCCACGCGAGCACCAATAGACCACGTTGCTTTCCGAATAATTTGGGATACCTTCCACTGTATGAAATAGGTGTCTTATAATGGATGTGTTACTAAAAAAATCTTTCTGACTTCTACTTTTAGATTAAACGCATCAATTATTGTTTTGTGTCTTCTTTTAATCTTTACACTTGGTATGCTAATCATTTTTTTCTTGCTTATTGCTGATGAGAAATCGTTATTATTATTTTTTTTATCAGACAACGTGCAAAGCTGCTGTTCGATTGTTACGTAGAAGAAGATGAACATTTCAAAATGTTGCATTTTTTCCTTCACTGTTTCTGTACAAATACGACACAACTTCATAAACATTATTCGTCAACATCAAAATAACCATAAAACTTGCCTAACTTTATGGTACATAGTTAAGAAGGAATAGTTTTTTATGTAATCAATATAACTTAGAGAAAATCAACAATATTCTTTACGATTTTTATTCCTTTGTACATGGTCATGATGATTCGATTACGTTAGCGTTCAAAAATGGAAACATGGTGAGTAGATTTTAAATACTTAAGCTAAAAAAAGGCATAATTAAGAAACAACTCCGCAACGTACCTGGTACGAGCGGCTCGCGACTGGGTATCATGTAAGGGCTCCCGCGTGCTCTGACCGATAATGTTCCTTTTGTCCAATTCTGATCACTGTTGGAATCTGCAATGACGACTTTTCAAAATATTCAGAATCTATCCTATGTCCGCCAATCGGCAGCCAATGCAGTATGAAGAATTCTTTCTAATTTGCAGAAGAAATCATAAACGTGCCAAATTCAGACTATAAACTGTGTCAAGTATTGGCGCAGTTTCTCTTCCACAAGATTTCCATCAATGAGATAATTGATAATACCATAGAGTAGCATTTTATTTTGGACTGTAGTACGTACGAAGGTTTAAATGGAGCTAACTTCAAGAAATTACTTGAACTGGGTACCAAAAGTAATAATAAATTTGTAATAAAATTGTGTAAGCAAATTGACAGACCACCTAACTGCGAGTCCTCTATTTTTGCCGACTTCTTTTCAAAGTTCAACGAAAAATGGCAGTTTCAAAAATCTCCTTCTGCATTCAGACTATTTATAAATGTGATTCCTGTGGATGATACATCCCTACTATATAACTCCTGGTCTTCTGTATCGAATTTTCTCATATATTTAAATTCCAGGCATTTTTCCTTTAAAGTCAATTTCGGAATCGAAATTTTATTTACCCAGGCATTTTTGGATGACATAGTAACGAAGGATGACGCATTCTTTCTCATCGGAGTTTGCAGTAAACTGAGTTACGAAACTAAGCATGAGGTATGGACAAGCGGCTTAATTTAGTTACAAGATACGATTCACTACTTGTTAAATAGATATAACGTACAAATTGTACTCCAGTTGATAAAATTACATACATTCTTGAACTTTATTTCTGTCTCGAACACAATAAACTTCTCCGACTTCTTGTTCAAAACCGTTTTAAGGAAACTTTGACGGTCAGTACAACAACCGGTCTATTTACACTAACGGTTTGAAAAATTATACTCTCAGTTGCCTGTCGATCGGCCTAATTTAAATACAAAGATTGAAGAGTGACTCAAAACAATAACTCATGCATATTATTCTCAAATAACACTCATGTGTATCTTTTAAATAACATTAACTATAGGACGCTTATTCCCTGCAAAGGATCGGACCTCAAACTGTTCGCAAAGCAAGGTGGTCTTTTGCTGCTCGTGTGGCCAGTGCATGTGATGCCACTTGTTGTGGGGAGACAAAACGTTACCGCCACAAACGCGTTGCGGACCACAAAACGATCTCTTCTCGTACCGGCCAACCCTTAGCTTCTTCTCCTCACAGTCATATTGAAAACCATGCTTAGAAAAACATAATCCTAATTTGAACATAAATGTAAAGTTATAGCACCTTACTCACCTTACACCTAACGCAAATCAGAAAGTACTCGTATATCTCAACACCCTCACTACGTTTTCGCGGTTTCAATGGTTGGTCTGGTTAGCTAGTAAGGAACAGAATTGGGAAATCGACTTTAAATAAATTTCTATCCTTTCCATGAAATATGGAAAATATGATTGCCCTATAACTTTGTTTGATAGCATTCATTTTTAAAAGGTTGCAAAATAGGTGAAATGGTATTCAATTATACTGGTACTTGAATGAACAAATTATCTAGTCGTACACATGTGCACCAATACGCAGACAACGTATTAATTCATAAATTCAAACCGTCACTAAACGATCACTTCACCTGAGTGCCACTTTGGAGCGCTCTTCAGATTTCTCTTTTGATTGTGCTTTCACTTGGAAAGTAAAAACACAAAATTTCACTCGTTTGTAAACTAAAAATTTCTAATTATTTTTTCACCAGTTTTTAGGTATTCAAGATGAGTGATGAGTTTGTTCGAAAGCTATACTTCTAAAAAACTTTTATTAAAAAATATGCTTTCCTGGTGTTTGTGAAAAGTTTTATTTCATGTGTCAAGATTGGCGGGTTGCAATGGAGTTATCTTGGTGTTTGTATATCTAATATAAATGAATAGAAGTAACTATTAATAACATAATATCCACTGCACGTCTTTTACTTCCTCGTTCTCTGTCTCCTTCAAACTACAGGGCTGAACCTAGCTTCTCTGGAGCTATAGCTGCCAGTACTGCAATAAACAGTCCCAATCTCGTGCAATTACAGCGAAACTATTTTCCGTAACGACACAACAACGTGCACAGTCTTCGGTGTATCGCAAAAATTGGTACTCCGAACATATTTTGCCTTGAAATAAAAAGCTCAAATTACCTGGTTCTTGATTCTTAAATGTAAAGTTCAAAGACTTGGAGAAATTTATTTAGTGCAGTTTTAAAATATCTCGCGTCCAATTAGTACTTATAATATGAATACCTTTAAAAAATGTGATTTACAGTTAAAATATTAAATGTATTTATACACTGGCTGCAGCTCAACATTGTAAGTAAAGGATTTCATCCCCCCAACAGTGGCAAGTGCTCGTGGTAGAAAGAATTAGCGAAATTCAATTTTATTTGTAATGTCTCGTTTAACCGAAAAAAAAATTCCATTATAAACGGTATTATATGGAATATTTTCTGCCTTGAGGCCATAATTTTTAGATTTATGTTGCATTGCCAGAGAATTTGTGTGTAAACTTATTCTCGCGAAATGACCATCAGTCATAAGATGGTTGAGCGCACTAACGCACGTAAGATGTTACGTCTTACGATGTAATTCCCTTGAAAAGGCTCTGTTCCCACTACCGTCTTCTCCCTGTGTTTTTCACAACTAAATTCATAATATATTGAGCAATGACAGTTTCTCAAGCACCGTTTATTGCTCATATATAAATCATAAACCTTGTATAAACCTAAATCAAAGTAGGAAAGGCCCTGTTTCATCTTAACTAACGACTAAAAATCGAGTCTATGTGAAAAAAACTGAACAGACGATACAGTGTATACTTCACCTTGATTGTATCCACAACACGACCAACACTCAAATGAATAAGGTACCGTCTGATTCACCCGAGCTTCTGTGCCTACGCTCGTACGGCAGCTCTGCTCTCACAAATATCTCGTTAGAAAACTTTCAGCTGAAAACTTTCAAAATCTCCTCGAAACGAGACGTAGTTTGTAAATTGCGTAAAAACTTTCACATTTTTGTCCGCAGCAACCGAGCTGTCCGCTTGGCAAGAACAAATAAGGGTAAAAAGTGCGTTTTTGGTAAACTTTCTCAAAAAATTGTTGCATTGTTAAACAATTCTTTTCTCAGCACCAATTCCAAGGTGTTGGGAGTAGCAAACTGTAAAATACAATTGCGGGCTCAGAAAACTAACTTGAAAATTCTTTCATAAACTAAAATACTCAGACCATTTTAATTAGGAACTTCTGGAAAGGATACAGTAAGATTTATTTAATTTTAACTCCAAACGATGCCACATTATTTATGATGAATAAAAGAATATTCATTTGCGGAGTCTAGCAGACCATCTGCTAGATAGCTCATGCGGCTTTAATAGCTCAGTGTGAGATGGGCTTTAGATGGTGATGCATACGGTCTATGTACTATAGATAGCACTGTTCGTTTCATATTACGCTTCAACGATCCTACGCTTCAGTGAGGCAGATTATTGACAAACAAAAAAAAAACGGGCAAGCAACTCGGTCAATCCTGCGCACAAGTATATCCTGCGTTTATTCCAACTATGTGATTATTTCACACGCAGATCCACGAACCAAGCCACACTTGATTCACCAAGCATCTTAAAAAACGTGAGCTCGTAAATTCTAAGCAGAACTTCTAAGCATCCCAAGCATCAGTTCTTTAGAAACCCGCAATGTTATATTCACCGTTGTAAGTGACCTGCGTATCCACATAATTAATGCCTTCCATAATGTAATGAGCTTGCATTTCTGCCCGACAACTGCTCCTAAATTGTTCACTGAGTGTGAAAAGAATTTCACTCCAAGAGACAGATGACTTGTGCTCACTTGTCTTTCGACTGCGGTGGCTTGTAGTTCAACTTGAACCAACCTCATTGTGCACTGGGGACAATTTTTCACAGTAGTTAACTATACTCCATATCGTCCGTAACAAAAATTAATGTTACTTGCCAAACCCATATTTCCAAAACATAAATGAATTCCTTTAGAAGTATTCACGTTAATTGATACGCGCTATCTGCTGAGTCTTGAACCGAGTCAGCCCTGTGACATAAAGTTCTGTTGACTAAAAAAAAGCAAAAAGTTCTGTTGACCGATATAATTTGGTTTGTAGTTCATTTAACCAGCTGAGTTTTCCTAGAAAACAAGATGGTAGAGATGAAGTTTTGTAAATTGGTCGTGATGAAACAGCTAATTCATAGACATCTCGCCACCATGATATTTTGCGGAGTTTTTCTATCATTTCAGGTGAGGGAAATTGACCGGCATCTGCATCGTAAACTAAAATAAAAAATGTTATCGATTGTATATGCCTAAACAATGTTTCATAGGTAATTTTCAGGTTCAACAACCATGTTCTGCCTAGGACAAAATTTTTAATGAATGGCAAGAGTAAGTTGCGCACTGTAAATCACAGTTCGCTGAAGTGCGTCAAAAGCTAAGTCCACAAACCAAATTACGTCAGGTCGCTACTTCACAACAACATGTACATCTCCTTTACTTCGGCCACCATCACTCGAAGACCACTCAGTAGAGTTCCTTCGTCCAAATTCATGAAGTAGCTGCACAGAATTATGAAGTGAGCAGTCATTTCCTTGACGATTTCGTAGCTATTCGGGACCATTTGGTAAAGCAATTTTATTTTAAAATTTAAGGAACATGAGCATTTTGAAAAAATTTGAATAAATGAATATTCCTCTTAAAGGCTCCAAAACTTAAAGTCATTTTCTAGGGCCCAAAATTGTCACTGGAGACATGAACATATCGGTGCTGCCATAGCGTTTGGTCTACCACATTTTATAACATGAGATCTACCTCTAGCTAGAACTATAGCGTGAAGTTAGGTTAAGTTAGGTTACTAATGGATATAACTCATTTCCATACATTTAATTTAGCGATAAACACTGAATTGTACATCTCAAACTGCACCTGGGTAGGCGATATATGGAGGTAGACCTCACGCTGTAGTAACTTCAAAATCTCCCAGCCTCATAGTAGACTTAATTAACTACGGGCCATGTTGAGTGGGTTAGCTTATGGTTGTATTGTCTCAGAACAAAGCAAAATTAACTCAGTATATCTTCACATAAAGATCAATTATGGTTGGAGGAACGTTGCATAATTTGACGCTAATTAGAATCTGAAATTGGGGCTTATGAAGACATTATAATACTAATATCTCGTTAAAGCAGTGTTTATTCCAAACTTTTCATTATCAGCCTAGTCATCACAAACGACGCGTTGTCACGAATGGGTGTGTACCTTTTACAAATTTTTGTATAGTATTTTCAATACAATTGAATCAAAACCATTAATCTTACGGAGGAATTGCCGTTTCCAGGATTTGTATTTAAAACAAAATTAAGAGGGCTAATTTCCATCGGCACATGAATTGAACTAAGAAAAAATATTATTCCGTAGATATGAGCCGTAGATACGTATCGGTAGATACGAAGTAAAAGATTTATATTAAGTGTTTTCTGTCCTTTTACTATGTCAGATTAAAAAATATTCTACTAAAGCTGAGAGTACTTGTCGAGTGCGCACATCTTTAATTGTAAGAACACTTCGCTCCAGAAGCACGCGCCAAATCTTGCTGCGCTTGCTTCAGAATCACATTTCAAACTTAGCAGCAGCGTTCTAAGTCTTGAATAACGTTGTTTGTATTAACGAACCCGACGGTGCACGCTGTCGTTAAGTTTATCACTGAACACTTAGGTCCCGCAATTCCGCCAGGCTAACGCTATTACGCTCATTTTGGTGCGGAACCAATTTCGCCAGGCGCAGTTTTCAGTACGACCCTCGCAGACTCGCTCGCGGCCACTGCTTCTTTAAAGCTGCGGTAGTGAGCCTTGCCGCGCTCCGTCTTCAGTGTCTTCCTGCCAAAACTGAGAGCGCTGTGCGATAATGTTCGTCCGGAAAATACCGCCATTACCTAGTCGTTCAAACGCGTGTGCGTTTTTACTCCATATTACGCAGGTTGGCCTAACAAAATGTACAGTGTTCTGAATAATTGTACTCTTTCTTTAACGTAAGTACTGAAATCTTTCAAGACTTTCCTACCAAAAAATATTAATGGAGTTTCCATAGCAAAACCGAACAGTTCTGAATAATTGTTTCATTTCTGAATATTTTTAACCTAAATGCAAATCAAATAAACTATAAATTTTTGACCATGCAGCTAACAAGAGAACAACTATCCGTTGAGGAAACATTCTTTGAATCAAAAACATATCAGAAGATGGAAGGACAACTTACTCTTGATGGACAAACTATGATCAGGTTGACTTTTAAAAGGGGATATTGACATATGGCAAGCTCATGGTATTATTCTGGACAGGAATAAGGGAAATTCTGGCAGAGTCAGAACTACACGAACTAAAGAAAATATTCAGATGGTCCGGCAAAAAATTGAGGAAATCCCTTTCCTTCCAGCCCGACGCCATGGAACAAACCTATCTTGATCAACATTTCAGGAACGGCGAAGAAATTTCTGTGAATGGTTCTTGCAGAAAAATGAAATATTTATCAAATGCATCATTGTGAGTGATGAATCGGCATTTCATATCGACGAACTAGTAAACAGGCAAAATTCAAGAACATATTCCCCTTCAAACACCCTCCAAAAACTTTTGTCGTGAGAAGCTTTATTTCGTTTAATGTACTTACGAGTTTATTTGATTTGCTTTTAGGTGAACAGTTTTTATGAAATGAAAGGATTAAAGAACTGTTCTAGCTATGATACTCCATATAATTTTTTTGTTTTAACAGGAGAGTCTTGAAAGATTTTCGTACCTACGTTAACGAAAGAGTACTAATTAGTTAAAACAGTGTGTAAATTTTTTTGGGCCAACCTGTACTAAAAAAGTATCGATCATATATAAAAGGCAAATGCGAGGTTTGGAGAAAATAGATCTGTTGTAATTCGAAACATTTTAGAGTAACGGCACCTAATCTCAAAGATAAAGCAAGCCAATGTTAGGCAGAAAGATATAGCTTATCAGAACACGCACTTGTAGATCATTGATACGGAAAGAATATATCTGAAGTTGACTCGCTGCACCACAAAGTTTTAATTCTCATATCATTTGAGTGCAAGTTACCGATCCTTCGTATTAAAAAATTTCGAGCACGTTCGTGCAGCTACAGGTCCATGATTACTAGCGTACAAAGCCTAACTTAAAGCGAACATTGTTAGGAATCAATTACAAATTGCACCTACCTTCTTCCCAAGACAACCCTGATGCAACAGTGCGCAATTAAGTTCCGTGTGGTGCGGCTTACAAAGTTTTCGAGTCAGAAGCAATTACAGTGATTTGGTTATCCGATTTTATTGGAATGTATGTAGACTTGATAAGCTTTGTAGCTGTCAGATAGATCATCGTTCAATGTTTTAATTAAAAACTCGTTTTCACGTTTTATGTACTGAAATTTATGCTGAAAAATATTTAAAGCACTTGCATATGCCAAACAAATGAAAATCTGAGCCGAGAAATAGAATACTGACAGAAGGAGCCAAGAATATTACAGCTTCTCTGCAGCGAGTTTTACATGCGATAGTATTCGAAACAAAATGTTATTTCCATTAATTCAGAATAATTCACTATAGTTCAGAAATCGTGTGCCAAAATACTCCAGTCATTGCAGTTGGTCAGCACAATCTCGCGTATTGTCTCTAATTAAGGCACGAGTCGTGCATGTAATTTAATCTCATGAATGAGAGATCACGAGCATGAACGCGTTCTGTATGCAAGGCAAAAATGATTCGGGATCGCTGTCTAAGAAAAAACTGTTATTTGAAACAAAACCCTTTCGAGTCTGCCAGGACATATGTGTCCCACCAGATATTTTAAAAGTCCATAGGGCTATATATTTCCCAGAAACGTGTTCTATTAAATCAAAACAGACAGTTATAGGTTCAGCAACTATTCGCGCCACTTTTTCGCCATCTATTACGCAATGCCAGAGAGCAATAGCGCCTAGTTGACCCGCTTCTGCTGATGAAGTCATTTCTAAAAGTTTAATCTTTGAAAAACACCTACAACGGTAAAAAATATGGTAAAAAAGGAAAAAGAAAAACTGAACAATTGAACTCTGTGACTCGAAGCGGAAAAGCACTTCGCAAGGCTGAAAGCTGAAATATGCAAGGAACTTCAGCAGTGAATTAATTTTTCCTCTTTTGATTTTGTTTTCTATAGAGATTTTGCTGAAGATGAGCCTTTTTTCCGAAACGTTTAGTTTTATTTGATCATTTTTAATAAAAATGATTTTACGTGTAGCGATTTTCGCCTTGCTTTCCATTCTCAAGCTTAGAAGAATCAATGCTGGAGTTATTTTCTACCAAGTCATGTTTTACAGATTTTTTACAAATTTTTCTAGGTTTTATTTTGTTAAAGAGTAAAATTATTGTTGTAATGCTATAATGGAAATATACATTCAGGAATGTTTGGACCCTGGGACACCAGTGTGTCAATGCTATAATTCTTATAATATACAATAAAAAAATTTTTTACTTAATCTGTCTCCATATGTGTAATGGAGCTAATGCATGTATTTTTATCTGTCTAAATCAATTTCGTGAAAGCCGACTCGAAAGGGTTAAAATGAAATCGCGCTTTTCACAAGGTAGAAAATAAATTGGCCTCTATAGGGGCCAAGGAATTATATCACCTCACAACTGGGAGGCCCGCGTGCCTATGTCCTAGCAGTAAATTCGATTACAAACGTTTCAGTCGTCTTTCAAAATCAATGATGACCGAGCAAGATACTGTTATTAGTGCACTCAGAAATTACCTAAGAGGCATTACCGCTGGTGAATACGTCTACTAAAAAAATATTATTTTACCCATTAGGCAACAGAAGTGTTAGACTTCGAAGACTTCACAAATTGTGCTTCTACCCTCAAGGTTGAAAATCCACTTGAGGCTTGGGAATTTCCATTAGTGAAGTCCAGGTTAATTGGTCCAACATCATAAGCTCAACTGACAACCGTCATTCGAGAGTGCATTCAGCTTACAGATATTGGAAGCCTCAAGACTACACTGGAACATAAATCCCTACTACATTAATAATACTGTGAAGTAAATTTCTATTTTAAAAAAAGTACTTGTTACATAATTCGTAAAAAGAGTAAAACATAATGTTATAATGATTTAATTCTAAATCTCATCTTTATTTTTCTAAATTAGGCACTATTCCCCTGTTCCATGAACCACATATCATTATTGATTAAGAATGAAAAGCACACACCAGTCAGTCTGAACAATATCTGTCCTTCTAAACGTGAAGTGTGATCTCTTTTTACATTCCAGCAGTAGTCTGCCAACACGCCAGGGTTCCATTTTCCTTTGAGTCGTTGGTCCATCACTGAGATATCCAGACGGAATCTCTCGCCATGCTCTTCACTCACATCACCAAGATTTAATGCAAAAAATCCAAATGAGAGAGATTCACATGAACGTTTTAGACATGTTACATCCCATATCATGATAATGACTCAACAGATCATTCACAACTTACAACGTCTTCTGTACGATGTTTCCCCAAGAAGTTATTACGAACTTTCTTGAATGACTTAAAGGCAAGCTTCACTTTTCTCTTGAGATGTGAGATGAAATTTTCATCATGTACAATTTTTCGAATTTGGAGGCCTGTGAAGATACCATCTTTAATTTAAGCTTGACTTAGGGAAAGGAATTTCTCTGCAAGACATGTAAATGCGGTGGAATCCTTGTCTAGGGCTTTCACAAATTGTTTGAACAAAGTTTCATTTGCAAAGGTTCTAAAGAAATTCTATTCTTTTCACAAGGGGTTTGTGCATAACGTTATGTTTTCCTTGCTCAATTACATCTTGATCTTGGATCAGTCAATCTTTGCCTACATAATGTTCAGTTCTAGCTAGAGTACCATCAGCAAAAGAAGCATCAAAAATTAGTATAACTAAGCTGAAGGTCACTAAGCATAGCCACAACCTTAAAATTTGCATAAATAAGTCAGTAATGAACATCATACTGGAGGCTTGTTAGAATTACTTTCAGATATTCAAATTATTCTTTCATGGCTGCGTTATAAGCTATGAGGACAGATGACAGTGAATATCTTAGGACACAGAGTTTTTAGGGCATGAAATAAACAGAGGAGTGCTTCAAAAATAATTGAATTCACTATTACTAGGTAAGGGGACATCTTTCTTCGCTCCAATTCTGCTGCATTCCACGTCTCCCTAGAAACGGAACGGAGCATCGCAAGTCATCACAAATACATCGAATTTGAATATCTTCCTTGAAATTAACCGCCCTCGAGACAATGAAGGCCTGCGCCTCGCAACTGTCCATCTTTTCTGCCTAATGATCGTGTTTCATTACATCCCGCCCTAGGTTTGCTTAAGTCTTCGTCAGCGAGGACTCCAAGCGAGCGAAAAGTTGCAGAAGGGATCACCAAATGGAATGGGAGCTTTCCTTGGGGGAGGCTTGGAGGATTTGAGGCTTACGTTCATTTCGGAACAGTGCCGAGCAAAAATGCAGCTCAATGTGCTGTGTTTTGTTTCGAGAATAAGAACACGTGTGGAGAGACTGGAGTGGAATGCGAAAAACTCAGGGTATTCGTTTAACACGAGGAAACGGCGAAAAAAAAAAGATTTTGGGAATTTAGATTCCTAGGCGAATTCGTGAGAAGACAGAATCTAATTTGAAGTTTTGAAAAGTCAGTCTGCGTGAAGACTGTAATGAGATACACGATCTTGGACGAAGTTCTGCTTATAAAATAGTGAAGTTATTGTTGCTAGAATATTAGGGGCAATTCAATGAGAGAATATTTTGGGGAAATTTTGCTTTCATTTAATAAATTACATCTTAAAGTTTGCGGTAACAGTTTCCAAATAATCAAACTCACGCCATCGTCAATATGTACATGTAATGGTTTCAGCCTCTTTCTTTGTATGCTGAACACACAATACACTGAGTTTTAAATTATTTTGGCATATGAAAAATTGCAGCAAGACCATAAGTCAAATGGCTTACATGCTAAATATTTTTTAGAATTAGTTACAAATATTCAATTCGAGAAAGTATTGTTTGCGCCCTTGAAATCGATGACAGCGTGACAGCATCTCGCTGCCCAAATATCGTCGCCTCGAGGCGTTTCAGTCAACATGCGGTGGCATGCGTTGTTTGAGGAACCGAAACCAATTCTGCAGTGCCAGTCAAGGACGGTACACTGAGTTTAATTAAAGCCCAACTCAGATCCTTAGAGCGAAACATGGAATCTCCACCGCTCTGCCGAGAGTCTGTGTACGCGCTGACGAATGAGGTACCGTCCGGACAACATTAGCCTATTTCTCTCGCAGCGCCTAAACTTGTCACTGTGACACTGAGTCATGAGCGAAAGGAACTTTACCACGTGCGAAATGAGACTGTGACAGAACTTGTGTGGATATTTTGAGAAGAGGGCATCTTTGGAGTACAGGGAGGGGAAGGATTGAAGGCGTGAACACCCGAGCAACGCGACTCACCCGAGGATAGAGGTTGTTTTACACTTACAAAAAGAGGAGTAACACTTGGGTTTATTGTAAATTCATTTGAAGGACACGGTATGATCATCGCTCTGAAGTATTGGTCTTGCTGTTACAGCGCAAATAAGTAGAGGAATACTAGCAAGTCCAGCTTCAGATCACGTCAATATCTTCCTACACATAAGTCCGCCCTTTGGCTTCAAATCCCTGTAAACAATACAGTGGCATTTGCTTCAAGATATGTAGCAGCTTACTTTGCTGTAGACAACGAATATTACAGCAGAGTGAGTGCTGGAGCGGAAGCAATAGTGTGCGCTCTAATGCCCTCCTTTGATCGAACACTCCCACTCGATAGGAAGCTTCCCGTGAGATTGCAAGATTAAATTTGGCGTCTATCAGGTTTCGCAATTCGATGAAATTTAATAGTTCAATTCCTATCTTTACAGAAGCGTAACCTTCTGCAATAAAGTTTCCACTTCGGCGCTGTTACTGGCGTTACTTGGGACGCTTTCAAGTTTTTTGGGGAATCACGGACCTGATAACTCGCCTTCGCATCGACCATCCAGAGCTGCAAGTGCACGGCGGTGGAGCGTGCGCAGTCGCCTAACTTTGGTGCCGTTGCGACACACCGCGATGGCGGCCGACGGTCTTCATCTACGCTTGTGGCTGGCAGCTTTACTTCTTGCCGTTTCTGTGAGTAAAAACACGAGTCATTAAATCGCAACCAGATCAGTTCATTTCTTGAACTTTTTTCCAATAATACTTAAGATAACATATTCAATCTCTCGCATGCCTTTTTTGGGGAAATTAATCATTTAGAAGGTACTTAGATGATTCCACCTTTGATGATCGATAACATTCTCGTGTATTTTAAAATCTATCCTAAAATTTCCACTTGATGTTATCACCTTAGACATGAAAATTGACTCCATCCTTTGGCGGGCCAAAATGTGTCGGAGAAATTGATCGTTGCCTCGGCGACGGCGGCGACCAATATGTTAGGGCTATGAGAGGCATGATTCCTCAGAACGTGGGTATGCAAACTGCTTGAACGCTATCTCTTAGACGCAGCTCGGACTACTACTCTAGAGAATGGGGCATGTGAGAAGCGTACGTAACTATAGGTTCGCAGCTCTGTCGCACCTACATCGTAGATAGCATGGAAGTGTACAAAATAGGAAGCGAAGAGGAAATAACATTTGAGTGTATTTTGTTTATTAGAGTGAGTGAAAATTAACTGGTATAATAGAGGGAAATGCACTGTCCAGCACTGTATTATTTTAATTCCGATTTCTTCTTCCAGACTTTATTTCATCAGGAAATCGTGCAACAATTAAAAAAATTGGGGAAATTAAATTTCTGAAAATTGTGTTAGAACTTAGAACTCGATCACTCCAGAACCTGGAGAGTTGTAACCTACGTTAATAATTACTCCGTTAATGCACTGCACACGGGTTGACTGTGTGTTCCTGACAAGGTAGGAGGAGGAGCACGAATGAGTGAACGTTTAATTAAGGACAGCGCCGTATTATCGCCAACAGCGCGTGTGTACACTCAACTCAGATATGCATTTACCCGTAGAAAAGCGCGATCGGATGACGGCTTATACACACTTATTAAATGTACACGTGTGTGTTCTGAGACCAGTTAATATATAAAACTCGGTTTCCACTACCCGAAAGAGATGCTGCTGCTGCAAGCAGAGGTGCAAAAACAACCGAAATGTGGGAGTGATAATGACATTAATCGTTTGCATAAAATGACAAGGGTTTAATATACTCAATAAAAAAACCTTTGACGAGAATTGAAACCGCAAAACAAGACATGAAGCTCACAGCAGATAACTAGTAGGAAATTAGCGAACGTTAGTTTCAGTGGTCACGGAAGTCACTTTTCTTTGGGCATGATACCGGAGATTCCGTCAAAGATACCGGTGAAAAGCTTCATTCACTGCAGATTGCATCACTCAAAAAGAAAGGCGAATGAAATGAAGCATCACCAAAGGCTAGTAGCCAGGTCTCTGTGGTCAATTCAGTTGAAAATATTTAAAGAAACGAAGATAACGGTTCCATAGCGCGGTGGGTATCAGAAGCGAGGCAGTCTGGAGGAAATTAGCTTCACTTATCAGTTTCTGGGTTCCAAAACCTTCAAACTTTCAGCGACTATCCGAAAAATACTTACAAATCAGATACAGGAGAAGTTCTGCCAAGAGCCTTGACAGAAAACTGATGAATTGCTTCCCAACAAATCGATGAAGAAACCTCGAACTGTATTTACGGGAAATATTTTGAAGCGGGACTGAGACCGATAAAGGCCCAGGTTGTGATTCGGACGAAAAACTAATCTTTTCCACTGCTGAAAAGTAAGTTAGGCTGGAAGTAAAGTTAAAAAGACCTCTAGCCAATGAAAAAAAATTAGTTGCAGTCTTTATTGATTTCTCCTCGCCCAGTATACCTGTATCTAACAGTATGTATTACAGCATACGACTTGATACACTATTCTGATACATGCATGACTTTGAAAGTTGGAAAATGTTCTATTAAGGTCTACAAACTGATCTAGCTAGCCTTTGAAATAACCACTTGGGATGAAATGCACTTGAATACTATACCATGCGCAAAATGGCATGAAAAATCATGTACTGACAATATCAAGCAGTCAATAAAACTTTATGAACCTAAATCGGTCAAATTCCGGGCATAGTTTCATTAGCAGGTCGTATAAACTTCCAGAACTTCCTGGAAACGATTGAATTTCCTCTAAATTGAGTTCAGGGCAAAGAATTTAGCGCTGGCCGCAATCTGTGGAATTCAAGTCAAGAATTCAAATTTCCTGATTCTGTGAGCCCGATTCAAATTTTGCGATGGGTGATTACTTTTAGGGGCCATCGAATGACGGTAATATCAACGTCCTCGATTTCGAAGGATGAGGATTTTTGTGTTTCATGGCTGCCGTGAGCCGCACCGGCCAACGCATAATACAGCGACAGGTTGTGACAGGTTCGCCGCCAGCGTGGGGAACGCCACTCGGGAAGATTTTCTGGGTACTGTAACATGAAATGAAGGAAGGGTTTTTCCGAGTTTTTGTCGGAACGTGTAATTCGGGAAATGCAGGAAAACGAAACGAATTGGCTTTTTTAGCAGGATTTTAAGCACAATTAATAAACAAAATCTGATTTCGTTTTAAAAAACCATTAAGAAACGAAATCTGATTTCGTTTTAATAAACCATTAAGAAATGAAATCTGATTTCGTTTTAATAAACCACTAAGAAACGAAATCTGATTTTTTTTTAATAAACCATTAAGAAACGAAATCTGATTTCGTTTTAATAAACCATTAATAAACGAAATCTGATTTAGTGGGAGGTAAAACGTGGTACGACTCCTCACGATTTTTACACTTCGCTATCGCCTTCACACAGAAAATTTGTGATTTATTAATATCAGGACTACGTTCTCTTTAGTATTCCTATATAAAGTAAGACATCGGTGCACAAAGATCAGAGGAGTAAAAGGAAGGCGTTTCTAAGCCGAAAACAAAATGAAATTTGTAACCCTTTTAACTTCCTTCTTTAACAAGATTGTTCTCGAATATTGTACGTTCCAAACTAGATCCTTTCTTTCAAATCAGAATAGAGTTGGCTGAACAAAATATAAATAAAATCGATAAAAGGGTCACCTTAGGACGGGCGTCCTTGTTTCCCGGTCAATCCGTCAGTTGAGCTACAAATTGAATCACAATACGACTTAATATTAATTGAAGTAACAGAGAGTTGCTGCTGGCATTCATCCTGAATATATTGTCCCGCGTTCTCACTCCACCAATATGCAGTGACGCCACATGAGCTCACAAGCGTAACTATAGACAGCAAATTGTTTCTCTTCTGCAAATTTTCTCCATGCGAATATTGTTTTCCGATACCGCCATGAGCATAGAACACCTGGGCTCTGTTTTCCTAGTTTACCCAAACCGCCGTGCCATTTACAGAGCAAATTTTATCTGCCGACGCTATTAAACGAGATTGGACTAGCGGTAGCTTCTGATCCTTTCTAAATTTAACAGAATTAGCCAATGTTGCAGCAAATGCAAAAAATAAAAATTATGGACGTAGGGAATCTATTCTTGATAAACATTACAGGTAATTTGAGAGGGATCAAGCACAGTTTTCTTTCATCTTTTCAAATTCCGGGTCTCGGAATTACACGTTCCGACAAAAACTCGGAAAAACCCTTCCTTCATTTCATGTTACAGTACCCAGAAAATCTTCCCGAGTGGCGTTCCCCCACGCTGGCGGCAAACCTGTCGCAACCAGTTGCTGTATTATGCGTGACGTGAATATTAGTGACGAGAATATTTCAAACCCAAAAAATAACAGCTTAAAATTTTATGTTAGACTATTACCTCGGTGTAGAAGCTTGGAGTGTGAATCTGTGGCCGTGAAATATAACATATGAATACCTGAAATTTTTGAGAATAGCAACAGACTGCAAATGCATCAAAAGATACGAGTTCATGATGATGGCAGGGGATGTTTGAATTCAGCATATGTATGATGATGGAAAGAAAATTTCGATTTGTAAGCACAGTAAGAGGAAGTGATGAACAGAGCGGGTATCACAAATGAGGACCACCTCCACCCGACCTGTCAGGACCAACCGAACTCCGAGTTCCACTGTCCACGGGGTGTGGACACTGAGGGCTCGAATGCTTACTCGCTTCGCACTTTCTTTTGTAGTATTTGTTGGTCATCTAATATGGTTCATTGCTCTTCGATTGTCATTGGCAAAATAACCATCATCGTGATATCTACCAACGCTACACAAGCTAAATGATGAAAGAAGACAAATTATGTAATTCAGGAAACAACTGCAACCAAAGCATAAAAAGATCTTTTTTATTTACTCTGGGTCTTTGTTTCTTCTCACGCGTTCAAATATTCCAAGGAATCAAGAACAGAATTATAGTTCATACGTTCATTACGGTTGAAAATCTACTGTATAAATCAACCGAGCGCATTTTAGCTCAAATCGCATTAATACAACACAGGTTTAATTTCACCCACTGCCAAAGCAAGCTCACTTTACTCATTTATTCGATTGGACTAGACTTCATTGATATAATTTCATAACAAACCATAGATAGCAAAGCTTTATGTACTGACATGAAATCAGGATGAGTTTTTCTAAGCGGTAGACGGCAAGCGTCGTCTGGCGCGGGCGTGAGTGCACAGGCGCTAAACCAGAAATTTGCGCTGGTAACTAATTTGTGAAGTCAGGGAGGCGTGATGCAGCCGAGCAGCGCTCAAACTTCTTCTCTTCGCAGCATTGCAAGTTGTCCTGTTGAACCGTCCGGAGCATGATACGATATTCTCGTCTAAATAACCGCAACCTAACATGAATATGCCTTTGCGCTTACTCTAACGAAGGAGTGAACTTATCTGATCAAGTAGGATAAACAAATCCAACTCAAGAATTGGGAGGTAGTGGAGAATATCGGAGGAAGGACAGGGCACACAATCATTAGATTCATTCGCGTATAAATATTTTTAGTTTTAGTATACACAAGCTCTTCATTACGTTCTTGCCTCTCCAAAATAGCTCATCGTCAAATGCACGAGTTTGACAGAGATCGAATTTTTTTCTTGAACTCACTGAAAGGAAATGAGCTTAAAATTTTCAGTCGATTTGATTTAGTTCTTTCATGTTATTCAGCGTTCTTTTAACCTCAGCAAGATTTCGATCCCTGTTTCGTATTCAGATCGTACGTCGTGAAAGGAGGAAGAACAATAATTGAATGAAACGCGCAAAGGTGTCAAGCATTTGACCATCTTAGTTTAACACGTTCACAGCCGATGCCGCCAAATGGCGGCTTCTGTCATGTCTTGAAAGGTAAGGCTGTAAGCAGCAGAGTTTGAAAACGACTTTACTGTTCGAACACCAAATTTATCTTTCCTAAGAAGTGTGAAAATGTAAAAGCATGATAGTATTTTACCTCGTATGCTTAAATCTCTTCTTAAAAGGATGTTGAAATAATTGAAAAAAGAAATTCTGTCCTTTCACACCTATACGTGAATGAGCAATTTACCTAGTAGTAACTAGGCAGTAAACGTGTTAACATTACTTTTTGCACAACTGGAAAATAAGGCACCACACTAAAATCAGTCCTCGCGATACAATGCTACAACAACTATAGAGGTAATACGAGTCAGATCTGACATAGCGTCTTTTCCAGTCTCAAGACAAGGCAGCAGAGCTCCTGTAACTTTATATGCATTATGGAAACGAGGCTGCCGTTGCAAACGCAAAGTTTGGATAATCTAGAGGAAATACGACTAAACAAATACGTTCTGTAGTGCAATGCTGCTTCTATTCGATTAAAGCTTTAAAAATCGTTCACAGGAAATCTGGAAATGCTATTTTTTCTGAAATCTGGTAACAATTTCGTCCATAATAGATTTATCTAGTATTAATTCTCCATTAGGTGGATTCGTTGATGCACTGTCGTAAAATCAGCCCCGATTGTGTTTTTAACGCACTTGTAAAGAAATGAGTTTTTATTTTCGATTTACCAGGACACACGTGGCTGTAAAATAACTGACCAGGTGGCCTTCCACGATATATTTCAGAATCAGCCTAATACGCAGTAATGAGACTCTTTCTTGCGCAAAATATCTAGTGTTAGTGGGACTTTCATTCTGGCAAGCAGCAATCCACTCCTAAAAAACTACTGATCCCTACTTTTGGGCTTTTCATAAATTTTTGGACAGTAATTTTTGACAGAATCACCGTTGGGAAAAATAATTTTCATTCTGTATCGTCAAGATATTCTAACTTCACGTCCTTCAACCTAAATATATAACTCAGATCCAGTTATTTACGTGCAAGTGGCCAATTGCTGTTAGAATCGGTGTAAAAAATTACAAAACAAAAACTGTCACTATGAAATATTCAATCAAATATGGCGAGATTAGTAATCAGAATGGAAAACTTATTTCATATTCTTTTGCCTCTGCATGCCTGCTGCTGTATGGCGGCGGAATCCGACCACCCGCGCACCTTGAAATTATTTCGATCATCTTTTCGCGCCAAGCTTTTCCTTCTGTTTAATAATCAAGTAAATGAAGAAAATAAGGTACTAGTCATGGAGTTTTATTTCGAAACTCAGCCGAGGGGTGGAAGATGAAAGAGAACTGTGCTTGAAATTTTTTATCAATGAGCAAAGAAATGTAGTGAAATAGAATAAATTAGGCATATATATTTGGCAAAATCACATCAAATTTTATTTTTGGGCTAAATTCCGTAAGCTATAACATTTTAAAAGAAGGGTAAACATTCTGCGGGGCTACAAACATTGGAATGTGTTGTGTGTCGTATCGGCGAGGGTCGGCTATTTGGGCAGCGCTCTCAAGTGCTTGAAACGGGATGTCATAAATCAAAGTCACTCGGCGGTTGGCGCTTCGTCCAAACTTCTACGGTTCAGGCGTACACAAAACACAAACACACAATCTTGAACACAAAACACATCCAGGCAACACAACACAAGTCACACACACAACACACGGGTAGGCGTGAGCGAGCCCACTTCAAACAAGCGAGGGTTAGCTTCAAGGAGGTAGGGGCTGGCTCATGAGGTGACCGCGGCTGCTCTACCAATGAGAATCAAGAAGTAGAGTATGCAAGGAGGTGTGTCAGATAACGCACCAATTAGAAGCGGAATCATCAGGGACAAGGAAAAACTTCACCAATCAAAGAGGAGGACGGACTTGGAGACGGCGAGGGACGGAGATGAATCGGGAATGTTCGAGAAGGAAACAAGCGGAAGACTTAAAAGGAGCTGAGAAGAGAAATTAGGAAGGATTTTGACTTGGTTACACGACGAGAGACGGTCTTTTTGGTGCACGTTTTCGGGGATCCGGCCGCCGCCGAGATCCCTTTGGATCTGCTACTCGAGAAAAAACATCGCGAAAGTGCCCCTATACAGTGCTCCTTCGAATCTCCAAAGTTAGCAACGGACTCAGCAGACACTGAAGTACCACCGACATCAAATTCCGCTTGATACGCAACAACGTCGAGGACCACCGATACGAAGAAAAAAATGTGTCAATCGTTCTCCTGAGAGAACACAAAGTCAGTTCTACGTCGTCTTCAAGACAGCATGAACTCCAGCCTGCATTTTATTGTGAACTCGCACAGCTGCCAATCTTCAACAACGTCTAAAGTCGCAAATTCTACAGTGGTTGAGCTGTTCGGGCAATGAAGCCATGAGCGCAACGAACGAGCGCTCTAGGCGCAGCGTCTTCGATGTTTCAGCAACCGGCCGACGCCGGCGATTGGAGCGGCCGCAGCAAAGAAACATTACGAGCGCCCTTCAAGAGTTGAACAGGGCCCTAAACTAGGTGACCCCTGCAACGCATCCCAGAGGAATTGAAAATTTGTGGCATCGAGTATTTTGAAACAGTGCTTTAAAGTGTATTAGTGGAAGTCAAAGTGGTACGCTGCAGTAAAAAGGACGCGCTGTGTAATGAATTTGTGTCTTATGTTTATGCGACAGAATGCGAAGCATTGATGTATTTTTGGACGCCTTGTGAGTCCAGGAAAACGGTATGTTTGTCATCATTGTTCTGTAATTTGTGTTGCGTAGGGGCTTCTATAACTTTGTGCATTCTTTCGTGAATCGTTGTCAGCTCTTGAGTATTGGTAACTTGAATTCTCGGTAAACATCACATTTATATCATGTCGTGTTTAAAGTTTTATGGCGGCAGAAATGTGCGTACCTTTCATTAACGCAGTTGTGCTCTCTCATGTCAATTCTGTCTAAATGCCTTGTACACATACCCACGTGTTCATCTCAAAAATAAATGTGTTTTAATCTTTCATACTTTGTTATTCTCCCCATGCTTGTAAACTCGGTATTCGCGTAGTACACACCAATTAAACACTGTTAATTTCCTACCTTTCTGTCCAACTCTCAGACTGTGTATTTCATATCTTTATTTTTCTTTCCTTTGCTTTCGGGTGTTTCAATTCCTCCTGCGTTACGTGCTCTGACCGAGCTACGTTCCGTAACAGAAACCGGCACCAACATTCTCTGAAGAAGCCGGAAAACTTCCTGCTAACGTAGTTTTGCCCTTACATTTCATCATGCCCACACATTGAGGAGCGCTATACGAAGAGGAAATGACCTCTCTGCTTGGGCCAAAATCTCAGTTTGTTGGAAGAATATTCCTGAAAACAGACAACGCATCCATTTCCTGTTCTTTATGGCAAGGCTGGTGTCATTGCCATTGTTGCCTCTGTGAGGCCAGGCACGCGGGCAGGAGGCAGCTCCGCCGCATCAGGCAGATTGGGAAGGCGGCCGTGCGTGAGCGTATAAATCAATGGCAATCTCCGTGGCACTACGGCACTCTTTGCCAGAGCATGCTGTGATAGCGTCACCGCTTCTGGTCACACGTGGGAGGCCAAAGCGCACTCAAAGTCTGGGTTATTGAAATATTCTACATAATGTCATGATAGCGTGAGAAGTATGAATCTTTGTATTCATATCAGGATGATAGAAATATACAACGGAAATCAGGTTTCAGAGAAATTGTCAAGCAATTATTTTTACACGAAATGTAAAATGTTAATCAAACCAAAAAAGGCCTAACGAAAGGAATTGCTGGTTACACCATGCAAGAGTTTTTTCTTCTCCCCTATTCCTTGGCAGAAAGGAACTACTCCGAGGTAAGAACATAAAAGGACCGCAAAATTACCGTCTCAGATGGCAGAGAAGGGATCAAGGCAGCCTGAACGGCCGCGCCATTGCTTGTTCAGAGACGCCAGTGTGCACTTTACGGTCCTCAGCTCCCTCATCTTCCGCTATATTGGAAAAGGTTGTCATTGAGACCGCTGGCTTGCCACCTTCGCAAGATATGGCCGATTTTATTTTTGTGAAACCTTTCATTCTTGACTTTAAATTGAGTTGAAGTTTTCACATACAATTCACATAGCTAGAAGTATTACTCTTGATATCGCAAACTGCAACAGTCTTCTTTGGGACCAATAGGTAATCGATTGCAGAGTTTTCGTTCAAATATTGTTACATGCTTTGCGGAGACTCTGTCTTTTTACACTGGCGTAATCCTTTGTTCTTCACGGGTATACAGTATGATCTACAATTACACGTCACCGCCATGTGAGCCACCGGTGGTACACTGGGGGAATTTTCGTAGTGCTGCCGACCCACAATTTAGTAATACCTAATCAGCGCTATAGAAGAAGGCACGATCCGTTTAGTGTTTGCTTTTTTCAAAATTCCTTACTACAATTAACTGTAAATTATTGTTGAATATTGAACATTAGTTCAATTAACCCATGGCGGTTAACGTGTTAAACTAAAACATTGTGTTCGAGGCTTTTACTCTCTAGACAACTGACTACAGCCCTCCGCGGTTCATGCACCAGCCTTGAGTGAAAAGCTACATTTACTGATTTTATTATCTCATACTTCAGCCTCTCAATTTGTACCGAGAAAACGATAAATTTACGCGGGAGATATTTTCTACCCTAAAGATGGCGCTGTATTCTTATAACTCTTCCCATCATTTTTTATGGCACAGATTTATTTTGCTGCAGTGGTACTTCTTTCTATCAACAGCAAAATAAAAGAAGATAAATAGCTCTCATAACACCAACATTCGGACACCAACTTTTCTCTCGTACAGCATCTGCTACCAAAAGCTTGGAAATTGTTGTACCGTCTCTAGCTCTTCCATAATTGGCACTGAGAGCCACAGTTTCCTGATAGCATCTGAGTTTCGTGGTGAAATTAGAGAGATTGTCTCACTGCCAGAAGTTGGATCTCGCAATAATGCTGCAGGCGCTGACTCCCCCAAATGTGGCGATTACATTCGTGAAGTTTTGTCTCATAAACTATTTATTTGGGATATTCGGTTTGATTTTAAGTTGATGATGATAGAATAGATTATGCACCCATCAATTACACTGTAGTAGTATAGGTTATGGGATATCTATGCACGTAACTTATATAACAATGAAAGTGATCATTGCAGACGAGCGTATGCGCTGCTTAAGTGCACTTTGAAATGACTCGTTCACACAGTCTTACATTCGCTTTGCGTTTCTTTTGAAAACTTTGCATCGGTCACAGGACGGTTGACACCTGACTTTATCAACAACAAAAAAACTCGTGGAGTTCATGATCCGTGACGAGGCAGACACTGAGTCAAGTCAGTATACCTTTGTGCCATCGCACCTTTGCCTCATATTCCAAGTTCTGAAACGATCTGTTGATTCTGAATCAATTTTGGGTAAATCTGAAGGAGATGACAGTTGTCGATTTTGTAAATTTCGATGCCTTAGCATAGTTAATTAGATCGAAATAAACAAGTTTTCTTCTATGCACTTTTTGTCTCAAATGAGTATTTTATTAGTTATAGCGGTAAATGACTTACCGCAACTCCAGTCTTTGAAGCGGAAAGAAATTCTTTGATCGAGTTGTATGGCAATACTGCAATGGCGTCTCGCTTCCAGCGCTCTGTCTTGAAAGACGAAACCAAACCTGTACCTACCTCTATACCTCGTTAAATACTCATTTGACGAAAAAAGTGTATAGAAGAAAAGTTGTTTATTTCGATGTTATTACCATGTTTCAAGCATCAAAAATTCGAAAATCGATGAGTAGCTGTTTATTCGAGCGCATTTGTCATCAATGACGAAACTAAACTTACCGCTATAAATCGTAAAATGCTCATTTGAGACGAAAAAAGAATAGAAGAAAACTTGTTTATTTTGATTCAATTAATTAGGGTCAGGCACCAAAAAGTGGAAAATCGACAACTGTCATCTCCTTCAGATTTACCCAATTTTGTTTAAAAACCTGGCTGCTAGTGAGTACAATTTAGAATATAACTTAAAAGAGCATTAACAGACACATGTTCACCTCGAGAAGTCACTCACAGCACCAAGAGTCACGTACCGTATTGCGGGTGCGCCTCTCGAGCACCTCGCACTCGTGACGAGCGCACTCGCATATGCCGTCACCACCAGGCGGTGAGAGCTAGCTAATTATGTCGTAATGATTTGAGAAACCCGCACGTTAGTCTTAGGCCACCAAGTGTTAATTGAGGGGGAAGCGTCGGTAATTGGTTCCTTCAGCTGCCTGAGCCTAGTGAGTGACGTGCGAAGGAAGTTAAATGAAGTTGCTGTTGCAGTGCGGGGCTCGATGAGGAGGCTGGGCGTCTCGCCCAATCTTAGTTTACGCTAGCATCTATCACATGGCTCATTTCCAAATCAAGGCAGATGCTTCAAAACGGTTTGTTAAGAAACTAATGTCTTCTGTACCCGCAACTTAGAATTTTATTTAAAATTTTGTCTCAACAGTATGAACAGTTTACTAGTTCAGTTCATAAATTTAAAACGGACGGCTACCTTGCAGATGATTTTTCTCTCCCATAAAACCTCACTCGAAGTCAATACAGTGTAATTGTTCTATTCCAGTACCGATAGAACAATTCCTCGAGTACTGAACTCACGTACAACGCACGTAGTGAACGAACGTAGTGAATGCACTTGTAAAATTTCGCTTTGAACACCAATTAGCATTTTTCGAATCGCTACAGCTTCGATAACATGCATAAGCCTGTTATTATACAAAGATTGCATTCCCTACCTAAAAGAATCATGCATGCTGCTCTGAATTCTCTTGAGCCTGGAGTTTTCATAGAATACGAATAGTTCCTCGTGAGGCTATATCACAACATCGATACGCTTGTGCTTAATATGCGTTATTCCTTAGAATCGACTAACGCTTGTGCCCACTTCCGTGAAATGATAGAAAGTGAAGCGATAAACTCTAAATGAACTGATGAAAGTCCATTGAAGTGTCTTTGATGGCAAAACTCCATAAATCTTAATGATATTGATATTCGTACCCGCTCACAAGACCCGACACTAATCGGTAACTACCGAGGACAAACCGCAGTGAGAGCACTGGGAAATCGAAATCAGGATTCAAGGATCATGATTGAGCACTCTGCATTGAGAGCGTAAGTCCATCCATTAGGCAGCGGTCCTATTGTCGTGTAAAGTCTGTCTACTCTCAGAACTTCATGTCACGGGCAGACCCCTAGCCCAAGTTGGATATGGTGACTCCCGTGAGTGCTTGTTTGGCGGTCCAACTCGCCAGCCATGGAACTTCTTGGCTGTGTTGTTTTGTTTGGATCGCGAAATTGTTCTTGTCAACTGATTATCATACACCGCTAACTACCAATCACAGCAACAGCGATGTGAAGAACCTGTAGCAAGGTTCAAGATTTCTAAGGAAAAAAAGTCATTGCTTAAAAAATGAGTACACAATTCGATCTCCAATAGAAAATTTATTCTCCTATCAAAATGAATTGATTTTTGTGATAAAGGAAGGTTAAGTTCAAATTGATGTACAAGTATAATTTTTGTCGAACTAAATATTTTCAAAGTAAAAATTAATGTTTAAAATGATGCCCTTCAGCATCGATACGTTTGGTACGACTGCTTCCATTCTTTGCACTAAGGTATCGAATGAGATTTCTGCACAAAGCACTTCAATGGTGTCCCAAAGAGTATCCAGGTTACATGTTTTAAGATGGTTCACTCCATTTTTTTACTGTGCTTCATAAAACCGTACAAAAGCGTATGATCTGGAAAGTGTCCACGGACTCCTTGGTCCAGATTGGTCCACGGCCTTCTATGCACAGGCGTGGCATGCACATTCCGATCCAAGTATCGTCGAACATCCTATGACAGTGAGGCAGGGCGTCATCTTGCAGGTTATAAAATATGAATAGCGAATAATAAAAAATAAAATACGAATAGCACGGAAAATTTTATACTCAGCATTGTCTAGTACTTTTCTCCAGTTACAGCACCGTTAAAACGGAAAAGCTTAATCTTATATACGAAACGAACCACACCACACTCTGTGCCCTCCGTTAAAGAAACGTTACACTAAATTTTTCCTCAAATACGATTGTGTAAATGAGAAATTGATGGTGTTGAATCAGGGTAAAAGTGGTACACATTTTTGAATAATCCTGCACACTGAACATCATTTATATGTCTTAAATTGAAATACTTCATTTTTTAGCCCAAGTTCAAGAAACAAAGTATGTCCTCTGTGCGAATGCTTCATGGGTATGAAGGTGTGTATTAGAGACACTTCAAGGTGCATACCTTCAAGGTGCATACCTTGGTCAAGAGGTGAATTACATCCACAGATATAAATGACAATTTTCCCTTCAGTTTACATTAGCTCCTTGCTGTGACAGGTGAATAAGCTTTCCTCGTATTTGCTCACATTTGTACATACTCAAGAAGCTAAGAAATAATCAAAACACCTGATTTTTTTCGAACGCCTATATCATTGAATCAAAATAAATAATCGCCTCGAAAAAATCATTTCATTGACGAACCGTACTCTGAATAATTATAAGTAATAAAAAATCAACCACAATCAACTCTGATTTCTTCAGAAAAGTTCAAATAAACAGTTATAAAATATCAGTCTTAGAATGAGTTATTCGTACTAAAATGTTTTTTATTGGTATCCTTTCTTCCCTAAATTTGTACACATATTTAAGTTGAAATCTGTCCACTGATGTATTTTTTACCCATTTGGTGCAATTTTACCCATTTGTTAAAATTGATTAAAATCCAAATTCCAAGCATTCATTTCATTTTTGGCGCTTACCTTTCTCGCACTCAGCACTACGCTCACTATTTTCTCTTTTGCTCGCACATACCGACCAAGTGTAACATGAATACATGGTAATACCCCAGCTTGCCATTGAGTTATGGCTTGCAATCGTAAAGCTGCTCCCGAGTGATCACCTAATCAGACGGTCATAGAGGATCGAATCCCTAGAGGGATCCTTCAGTGGCATTCGATATCCGAGCGGATCATGGAGATCACTTCATGAGATGGGGACTGGACCGAGTGACTCTTGCTGAAAGAACTGGGCTCATTGCTCGGGCCGACACCATGAGCACTTGGTCCTGTGTCTCATGTTTTATGCATGATACTTCGGGTTTTAAACTTGTTCTTTAAATTTCTTTTAGATCTTTTTTATTCAGCACAATTGTTCAAGTTCATCTAGTGTTAAAATACAACGGATATTATTGATCATTTTACTGAAACACAATCGATCGTTAAAGTACTATGTCTTTGTCAGTCTATAAAAAGCGACGTTTCGATGTATCTAACTATTATTATCCTCAGGCGGAATTTTCGACATATTTTCAGCCTGAGAATGATGTTAGTTACATAGGGACGACGCTTTTTATGTACTTACATAGACATAGAACTTTAACGATTGGCTACTTAAGTAAAAATAATTAGTAATTTATTTCGTATTTGTTCTTTAAAGTTGTGAGGCCGCCTGGTATACGCAAAAAATTTAGTTTACTCATAAATACAACTTCAATTTTTCCTTTACTGGAATGTTGTTTTCTTTATTTTTCGATCTTGGTCATAAAGTTAAACGTATATTTTGTACGAAATTATGGGACAGTTACCTACTTCATTGCCTCACCAAACATATACAGGGTGTTTCAGAACTATATATTGAAAAAACCGAGTGGGGAAAAAAATTATAACATTTTAATTTATTCAATTTATTCCTTAACCCGTATGAAAATGAAGGTAATTTGTTACGGGTGATAATACATAAACAAATACAGCAAAGAAGTTAAGTGACGTTTTCTGATTGGCTATAAGCTAGGAGATTTAGGGTTCGTAGAAGAGCCGGCGGATTTAGCTTTCTCAGACGCAACACGCCGGGCGCGGCGCTTCCGGCGGCAGCCCACATACGGCCTCCACAATAGCAGCCATCTGAAGATTACGAGAGCGTAAGAAAGAATTCAATTTTAAGTTTTTAGGTTAGAGTTTAACGAGCAAGCTCAAGTTTAAGTTTAATTACCGAGCAAGCTCAAATTCAAGTTTAAGTTTAATTACCGAGCAAGCTCAAGTTCAAGTTTAAGTTTAATTACCGAGCAAGCTCAAGTTCGAGTTTAGGTTTAATAACGAGCAAGCTCAAGTTCAAGTTTAAGTTTAATTACCGAGCAAGCTCAAATTCAAGTTTAGGTTTAATAACGAGCAAGCTCAAATTCAAGTTTAGGTTTAATAACGAGCAAGCTCAAATTCAAGTTTAGGTTTAATAACGAGCAAGCTCAAATTCAAGTTTAGGTTTAATAACGAGCAAGCTCAAATTCAAGTTTAGGTTTAATAACGAGCAAGCTCAAATTCAAGTTTAATAACGAGCAAGCTCAAGTACAAGTTTAATAACGAGCAAGCTCAAGTACAAGTTTAATAACGAGCAAGCTCAAGTACAAGTTTAATAACGAGCAAGCTCAAGTACAAGTTTAATAACGAGCAAGCTCAAGTACAAGTTTAATAACGAGCAAGCTCAAGTACGAGTTTAATAACGAGCAAGCTCAAGTACAAGTTTAATAACGAGCAAGCTCAAGTACAAGAAAATCAGTTAGGCTGCGTTAATTTTTGATACTAGGACCGAAAAACGGGATGTTTATCAAGGAAGAATTCCTTGGACCTACGGACAAGGGTGTCTGACGAAAGCGCCCCTACCGACAGCACACTCACCGCGTCCGATACATCCCTTGGGCTCGCATGTAGAGCAGCGGAGCGTTGACGTCCCAGGTGCCGGAGAAAAGCTTCCCGAAGACATGGCGAGATGCCGACGACCGGCTCCAGCGCCCTCCAGCGAGCGCTCCCCCCAGCCGGCGAGGCACTTAGGGAAACTAGCAACACATGCCTGGTTGGCACTTCATGGTTCCACGGATGAGGTTGTACGTCATGGTGGCGATGACAGGCTGAATAGTATAAAAGAGCTGAGCCGTGTGAGCACGGTTGGGTTAGCGAGGTGTCTGACGACCATTAAACAGTGCGAGCCGACTACACGTTGGCATCGACATAATAGGTTGCTACAAGTATGCTATCGACAGAACGCAATCAGACACCCAAGTCTTATTTACTTTTTTGGAATTTATATTTATAATAGGGTATTTTATACACTATAAGTAAAAAATGGAACTGTATATAGAAAGTTGCAAAATAGAACGCAAAATAAAGCGATTTTCAGGTGTAATAAAACTCTTAAAACTCCTCCGTTTTCGAGTTATTCCAAGTTAAAAAGTTCTTAAAACTTAACCGGCTGCCTACGATGTTAGGTTTTAGGTGATTAATGTACCTGCACTGAGAAGCATAGAAATTGAAATGTTTAAGGAACAGTTGCATGTTTGTATCGAATGTGAAAATTAAATTCATTGTACTAAGGTGAGTGGGGAAGAGCGCTATTTTATTGGTCATTTGTTAACTGCACGTCGAACAATAAGCATGGAGCGCTTCACGAATGCAGAATTTGCTGACATGCATTTCAAGTACGGAGCTGCAGCAGGAAATACTTTATTTGCTTTACAGTTGTACGGAAAACGCTACCGTTTTCATGAAGTTCCTGGACACAGGTTCTTCACCAACTTACTCACAAGATTGCGTGAAAATGGAAGCTTCAGGATAAACAGACAGGAAATAAGGCGTCCACGCAACGAGCACTGACAATCATTCAACATTTTGACAAAATCTTCATGATAGTTTACACGCTATGCTGCTCAACATCAGGCATTTCAAGTCATGTTACTGTATGATGAAAACTCCACGGTGAAAACTTACCCTCATATCATTTTCAAATAGTTCAAAGTTTGCTTCCTACAGATCATGAGCCTTACATACAATATGCTCAGTGGTTTTTGCAAAAGAGAAACAAATGATGTCGATTTTCCGAAGCATCTTTCACTCGTTGTGGTGTATTGAATACGTACAATTCTCACCAGTGGGCTGTCAATAATCTTCACATAATTCGTGTTCATCAACATCAACATCGCTTCAGCGTCAACGTGTGGCTGGAAATGTAAACGACAATTTAATCGGTCCATATTTGATGTCTTCACCTCTCACTGGCCCTGCACACAGGATTTTTTTAACAAGAAGATTTACCTGCATTATTAGAAAATGTACCTCTGAACATATGTAGAAGAATGTAATTTCAACATGACGGAGCACCAGCACATTATTTCCCTGGATCACGAAAGGTTTTAGATGAGTAGTTTCCCAATAGGTGGATTGGCAGAGACGGCCCAGTGACATGGCCTCCTCGCTCACCAGATATGACACCACTTGATTTCTTCCTGTGGGGGGCGATGAAAGAGCTGGATGCCACCCCTGTGGATCCAGAGCAAGATCTGGTTGCCCGCATAGTTAGCACAAATAGCTGAGAAACCTACTGTTTTCCCATCTGTACGGCAGTCAGTTCATGACTGATATAAAAAGTGCATTGAAGTTCACGATACGCACTTTGAACACCTTTTGTTGCAACGATAAAATTTATCATTTGTGATTGGTCATCTTTTCCTACAAAAAAATTGAAAAATCATTCCTTAAATGGTCTGAATTAGGAGGATTGGGTAATCAATGACACAAACTCTCGTGAGTACAGTAATTTTACTTCTTAACTAGATCACCTAAAACCTAACTTCGTTGGGTGTTGGAACGATTGAGTGTTGGAACGATTCCATTAACTTCATACTCTCAACCGCCTGACATGAACTGTCTCGCAAACTGTGAAATAGACCGTCTCGACATCTGGTACATGAACTGTCTCGCCATCTGGTACTTGAACTGTCTCGCTGACTGGTACATGAACTATCTCGCTGACTGGTACATGAACTGTCTCGCCATCTGGTACATGAACTATCTCGCCATCAGGTACTTGAACTGTCTCGCTGACTGGTACATGAACTGCCTCACCATCTGGTACTTGAACTGTCTCGCTGACTGGTACATGAACTATCTCGCTGACTGGTACATGAACTGTCTCGCCATCTGGTACATGAACTGTCTCGCCATCAGGTACTTGAACTGTCTCGCTGACTGGTACATGAACTGCCTCACCATCTGGTACTTGAACTGTCTCGCTGACTGGTACATGAACTGCCTCGCCATCTGGTACTTGAACTGTCTCGCTGACTGGTACATGAACTGTTCCTTAATGCACTCCTTAGTACACGTACTTAATACCTGATATACTGAGTGAGTGACCATTGACAAATTGACAAATGTGCCGAATGTTACGCAGACGAATTTGTGATTCCTATGGAAATTGAAGCCTTATTAAAACACGATACATTCTATGGTGCAGCATTGGTACAGAATAGTGTTTGGGTTGATGCATTAGGAAATGAACATATTGCGCTGCATGAGATGAGAGCCAGCCTGCATTAAATTTTGGTCTGGAAATGTTTCGCATTCGACCTTGTCTGGGTAGAGCTATAAGTCAGATTGTAGAATAGGGAAGCTGCATGTATGCGCACAGTGAAAATTAAATGTTTCAATTGCACTTGAGGGACGAGAACTTCGAGTGGAAAACAAGTTTAGCATGTCCGCTATTGTCCCATGAGTTACATCGAAATAAATGCAAACATCGACGGCTGCTGTTGAAGAGTCACTTCGTGAAGACGAAGCCTGCATTTACCCCCTCACCGTTGAGACGTTCATTGATTTATATCACACCAAGCCATTCATTTTACGGACACTGTAAATTATACATCAAACATCTGGAAATTATTACATGATAAACACATTTGAGAACTTATTTTATAACTCCGTCCTTTTTTATTATATAACTTTCTCTGTAGAACAGGACATGACACCCGAAACGAGTCAAGTGGCTTCTCGGCTGCTGTCCAAGTCCCGTGCCTTCAACACAATGAGTTTTCAGCACAGCAGTCGTCCCGCTCACGTCGTTCCCGGAAGCTCACTTTCCTGAAATTCTCCGCTGCGCAGAAGTAAACAAGGAATTGTGGTCTGATAAGCCAGCGGAGCGGAAATTATCGGAGGATCCTAAAACATATCTGGGTCGCGGGTAAGCTTGCGCAAGTTATCTAAGTTCTGGCGCCTGAATGAGACGGCTGAAAAACTTAAATTTGAGTTACTTGCTTGTTCTCGGGAAGTTGTCGTATGATGTCCACTCTGAGAGAAAATTCTTTTGTGTTCCGCTTCATGAAACTTTACTGGAAAAGGAAATTTGCACGCTTGACAACGCAGGACAAAATATCAGAGCTGTCACGACCCTCTAACTTTCGTCCAGTGAAATTTTCATCCTAAATATTAAACTAAAATAAAATGACGTTGAATTTTATCATGAATTCTAAGATGCACCATAAAGCTTTTATGAATAAATTAAGGAAATTGCGTTGAACAACGTAGAAAAAACTAGAGAAAATTTGGGACACAGTCTAGCCTACGTGTGTTAAGCACCAAATCGATATCAATAGAGACCATACTCAAAATATAGACATTGCTTGAACTCCATTATTCTATAACGTTGCATTGAATCCTAGGGTTCATTTTACAAATCAACTTTTCGAAGATCAAGGCTGCAGCAATGAGAAGCTTTCGAAAGAGCTCCAGGAAATTTTCGCAACTTCAGAGCAAAAAATTTTTCGCGGAAAAAGAATGTGTGCAGGAAAAAATGAACCCTTCTGAGGAAGGATTTGCCGAACAATTACTGTCGTGAGAACTATACAGCTGGCAGCTTAAGTTCTTTTAAATCAATTAGGCTATGTTACCTGCTATTTTTCATACCTGAAAGACCAAACTGGATTCTCTTCAAAAATAAAAATTGTGTGTTCAAGCTTTGTTAAAAAACTCAAAACATTGGAAACAAACTGCACGAAGTGCAGCTAAGTTTTCCTAGAACTTCTGCTGCCAGTTACACAGCTGCGATGAATAAAACTGTTGCATGACCTTGCTCCTGGTATGGAATGACGAGGCTTGCAGTTCGGCGCGTGCGAGTTGCGGGGCCTGCGTCTGCAATGTCCGGAATTCTCTGAGGCGTGCGGAGACAAAATGTGGATTCCTCGTAAAAGCTTGGCTTGGAGACAAAAATCCAACAAAATATCTGGTAGTAACATGTTTCTTGGAATCGTTATTTTCCGCTGAACTTGAGGTTATTTATACACGTTGAGACACGAGATACACGTTGATCTCTTTATGGTCCCTGAAATAAGTTAGAAATATCAATCCTTCTCTTTACTCAGCCTCTTGAGTAAGTTGGAAATCTTGAGTAAATCGGTTGGAAAATGATTCCAATCGTGGGTCTAGCGCTATAGAAATTACCAGTTTCCTTTATTCTAGGAATACAAATTGTAGTTAGAATTTCATTTTCTGTGAACCGTCGCATTTTTTCATATCGAGAGAATTCTTTTCCAGCAGAAACGTTTTCACTGATGAAAGCTAAGGCATCAGAAAATTTTGGGCTATCAGAACGAGCGCTCTCTTACATCTCGGGTCACAAGCAAGAACCAGAACGGTGCTGCGTCAGCTGGAAATATAATCATGAAATACAAACTCTCTTACAAATACTGCAGATACAGCACTCATCATATTCCTTCATCAAGGAAACAAAAGAACTATAGTTCTGAGGAATATTTCACCGCGATATTTCTTACCGAAAATTCCCAGACATGCATCTCGTTGGCAGGACGATCGACGTCGACGAATGGAAGTTCTTTTTAGGATCGAAATTCCGTCATTTGCGACTCCTGCAAGCCGATCAGTCGGAATGATGAACGAGGCACGTGATGGATGTGGATGGAGCCGACAGCTCGACTACCACCAATGCTTGAAGCTCGTCAACGCTAATGTAGTTCTAATGTCTTCGGAGCAGCCGACCTGGCACTCACATCTTTCGTAACGAACTGAACCTGTGCCGATTTACAGCCGATACTTCGCGTCCAAGGTTTTTTTATGTCTGGGGTCCTGCAGAAAGACACGTTAAGCGTACTAAATTTTGAAGCTTCTCTATTATTTTACATTCTGTAAACAACTCGCTTTCTGAAGAACCGATTTTTTGGCCATTTGATGTTGATGTTCATTTTTCGTATATGTCATTAATTCCAAAAAAGTATAGTAATTTTTATCATTGAAAATGTTAGGAAAATAATTTTTCCATTTTTTGGAGACATTTCTATAGTCTTTCTTGAAAACTGAGACTCAAACGCTTCAAAATAAAATTAAAAAGGGAAGGTTTCCTCTCGGCCCTGCATCAACGAGCAAGAAATCAGCGCGATGATATTTTGCTAGCAGATACCTACGTCTTGTCCCGAATGCAATTCAAGCTTCCAGAGAGCGCAATGTGGTGTACTGAAATACTTTTTATAAGCCCAGTCATAAGTCGACGATCAACGACGCCTCGCTCATCGGGCACACTCAGGTTAGCAATAAATTTCTATTGCAAGGCATTTCGCGCCTCGTCCTCGCACTTCCATTAGCAATAAACCACACTCGATTAATTATGCTCTCATCAAAGTAGCTTTATGTTACAGTAACGTGACTTTTTACGGTCCTAAAAGGCTGGTGGGCTACCTCCCGATAAAAGGCTGGTGGGCTACCTCCCGATAACTTACTAACCCTCACGGCGTCACAAAGCTGGTTGATTTAAATATATGAAACTGGATGGCGGCTAAACAGCTGCTGTTCGCAAACGTATGTGAGCTTGAAAGCGAACTTTATAATTTCAATAATCCTTTAAATTTATAATATTTTTCCCAATAAAGCGTTGCTGGTACGCATTGTCACAGGGCCGCTAGTCTATATGCATTGAAATATTCAGAATAACCCGATGTTTTTAATGACGCTGACAAGACTTCAAATAGCTGAGAATTAACTTCACGAAGGAGGTGCCCGTTCAAATACATTATACACAATTGGTGATCGCAAGAATTCTCTAACATAAGCGAGTGTGCCACACAAACACTTCATCGCAGTGTTAATGGCTCTACTTTAAATAAATAAAATTTATAAGTATGTAAAATAAATAAAATTTCTCACAAAGTTAGTCTATGTTTTTAACAATCTCGGGCAATCATTTCTTGCGTCGCTTATTGGCTGATATTATCTTTAGTTGATATTTTTTGCTAAGCTTCCTTATGAAAGAAACATGGAGATAAATTACTGCACTAAACCTCCGTACTTGTTTATTCTCCCAGGTCTCCGAGGAAGCCACAAACCGCATTTCGGAAATTATTCTCGTGAAATGTGAGATACAGCACGAAAATTTCGTTTGAACTTCGATGGAAAAATCCGTGGGCCACTTTTGTAAACGAAAGGTTACAGGTTTATAACAACTAATGCATTCAACCGCAAGAGTGACAATAAATGCAGGATTATGAATTTTCTCCTTAATCTCTAGCCCGTCCTTTCCTTCAATTAATCTCATGTTGTTCAGTTAACTCGGTGTGTCGTGAACTTACGTGTGCGTGCGAGACTGGATTACATATTTAGAAAACTAACACAGTAATTTATTTAATTTTTTAGTGGAATATTTAATATCATACCTTGGTATCGAGTGTCTCACATTCTACATCCTGACATAATAAAAAATACTCTTAGTTTTTGCTTCAAACCTTCATTAGTCGTGCTGCTCATATTTTGACATAAAAGAAACTTTGTGAAAACTTTTCGTTCCTGAAGCATCACTCAAATCGATGTAAATTTGGCGTAAGTCCAGGTTTGAAAAGAAATTTGCTAGTATTTCCAGGTCGGGCGCGGTAAATGTTCCTTAGAGGTGAAAATAAAGTGGATTAGGAGTCCTGATAGTTGTAGAAGTAATATCTTTGGGCTATACTTGAATTTTTGCATGGCCATCAATGGCTAAAACTATTAGGATAAAAAGGAAAACCAACGTGGCTAAGAATATCATGATAAAAAACAAACGTTTCGGATTATAAAAAATTCATGTTCAGTGTTCTGAAATACAATAAATTAAAGTATTAAAACATTGTAACTATAAGTCTTTTAAATAAATCGGATGTAAGATAATGAGATTTAAAAGACATGATAAAATAAAAACTATACAAAATTTCAACAAACAACGGAAAGTTTCACCGCCGTACCACACTCATTTATTGACGGACGGTTTTTAAAAATGTATATCGATTCTAAAATGCGGAGATCGGATAAATTTGATGTTGAATCCAAAATTTTAAAATATGTATTTTTAAAAATATGATATTTCTTCAAACAGTGTTCTCTTCTGGATGAGTTGGATGGTTTGGTCAGGTTACAGCCGGTGCGAAAAGAGACTCCCTTGTGTTGTGCACATCTCACAAACAATTGGAGCCCAGTGCTACCAGTTGTATATCAATATACGAGGCCTGTCTAAAAAGTATCCGACCTTTGGCCAGAAAAAATATTTCGAATACCTGTCGGAGTTTGGACCCTAATCCCATTCAAAGTATGCCCCTTGTGCTTGCACACACTTAGCCCACCGATCCTTCCACTGCTGGAAACACCTCTGGTAGTCTTTTTTTAGAATGGTGTTCAGCTCCATCGTCGCATTGCCTGTTTGACTCCGTCGATGCTGACTGTTTTCTTTGATGTCCGTGGAATTGTGTGTCACGAATACGCACTGGAAGGACAAACAGTGACAAAGGAGTACTATCAGGATGTTCTCCGGCGACTTCGTGATGCAGTTTGGCGCAAAAGACCAGACATGTGGACTGCGAACAACTGGCACTTGCATCACGACAATGCGCCCGCACATTCATCCCATTTGATCCGCAATTTCTTGGCCAAACATGGAATTACGACCGTTCGCCAACCTCCCTACTCTCCAGACCTGGCTCCTTGCGACTTCTGGTTGTTTCCAAAATTGAAGACACCACTGAAAGGATCCCGTTTTGAGAGTAGAGAAGAGATAATGCGGAACGCGACGACAGAGCTGAACACCATTCCAAAAGAAGACTTCCAGAGGTGTTTCCGGCAGTGGAAGGATCGGTGGGCTAAGTGTGTGGAAGCACAAGGAGCCTACTTTGAAGGGGATTAGGGTCCCAACCCCGTCAGGTTGTTGAAGTATTTTTTCTGGCCAAAGGTCGGATACTTTTTCGACAGGCCTCGTACGTGTGACCGCTGCGAGCGCTCACATTGGTAGCACTGGGCTCCAATTGGTTGTGAGGTGTGCACAACACAGGGGAGTCTCCTTTCGCACCGGCTGTAACCTGACCAAACCATCCAACTCATCCAGAAGAGAACACTGTTTGAAGAAATATCATATTTTTAAAAATACATATTTTAAAATTTTGGATTCAACATCAAATTTGTCCGATCTCCACATTTTAGAATCGATATACTGTACATTTTAAAAAACCGTCCGTCAATAAATGAGTGTGATACGGCGGTGAAACTTTCCATTGTTTGTTGAAATTTTGTATAGTTTTTTTATCATGTCTTTTAAATTTCATTATCTTACATCCGATTTATTCAAAATATTTATAGTTACAATGTTTTAATACTTTGATTTATTGTATTTCAGAACACTGAAGATGGATTTTTTATAATCCGAAACGTTTGTTTTTTTAGTATAATATTCTTAGCCACGTTGGTTTTCCTTTTTATCCTAAAAGTGAAATTTCCCAGAAATCAATCTATTTCATTTATTGCCTAAAACTAGTATTATCTCTGAGTTCCTATTTCTTATTCTATATCCTTTTTGGAACAACTAAAAAGGTTTGTAGTCTACCAAATCATTTCCTCCAAATGCGCACCCAAGCCCACTTCCCAGAAGCCAATTCCTCTCACGAGTGGCAAATCCCAGGCCTCTTCTGCTCATTTCTTCCACTTCCACGTAGCCCTCGAGTATCTCATCCTGCGAGCTGACTGCCTGACAAGCGACTGCAAGGAACGGCTTTTTCCTCGAAATACCCGCGGCAAGTCATGCGTCAGCGTCAGCAGCACCCTTCTTAAATAAGGCGCTCCAAATTGGCTCCTCGAGAACCTTCCGACGCCGAACCTCTTTCTCTCCACACGAAGGAAAAACAATACGACTCCCGCGGTGGTTTTTTCATGAAGAAAGTGGGAGAATTAATTTACTATTTGGCGGAGGTAATCTACACACGAATATAGAGCGTAATTGAATTCGTAGATTTTTATTTTTCGTCATTAATCTTATCAACGTCACGCATCGGTTGTTTTAATGACGTGTGAATCTGGGGTTCATCGGATGAATAATTTAGAAAGCGCTCGAATGAACACACCGTATAAGGTACTATAATTAACATCTTGGAAGTGCGAAGCGCTGACATTAGATGCCGCTGTAACGTGCCATATTTCATAACACCTTTAAAAGCATTTTGTTTGAGCATTTTTTCTCCATTTAATAATATAATATATCAAAACACTATGTGAAACTGCAAATATAACTTTGGGTTAAACTATTATATTGCGTAGAGAAACACAGTCACATCAAAAATAAAATATTGCAACACGTACAGCATGGCGCTTGTAAAAACTTGACACGGTTTTGATTTTGTCACCCCAAGTAACGTTATTTCCATAGCACTTCACAGTGCGAGAGCTTTGAGGGATATGTCGTTTTTAGTTTATTATACTCAAATCTGTCATACTTATTTTTTTATTTCATGCAACTCATTCAAAGTAATATGTAAACAAATACTGAAAAAACATTCTAAATCAGGAATATTTTTTTACATGTTGTAAGATCATTTCTTCATATTGTTGGGTTGGACTTCAAGCGATGTGATGGCAATGTTTCCCCTGTATATAGTAAAGAGAAAAGCATTCTCAACGCTCTGGTTGCATAAGAACACAAGACTCTATATTGAACGCTCAAAACATTACCTATGAGGACCCTGGAATATAGATGAGGACCATTTCTGAAAAACATCATGTATCAGAGTAGACTATCAGAACTGAGGTACATTAGAACACTTGTTACAAGCCAGATGTAATGAGGAAAGGCCAACTCGTACCTGCAAAGACACTGGAAATCCGTCTCATGCGTTCAAAACGGTTACTTATCAAACCAAAAAAACACGAGCCTGGGATGCTCCGATTTTTCTCAGACAAAAAAAAACTTCGACCAGGATCAGAAAGTTAGTAGATGGAATAACAATTGGCTATGTGCAAATCCTCCTGAAGTACCCAGAGTGATGCGCACCAAATTTCCGCCTACTCTGATGATTTTGAGAGTTATGAATAGTGAAAGTCATCTCATGCCCCCTTACATTTTCCCGCATCGTCTTCGTACTAATACTGCTGTATAATGGTATTCTAAAATCAGTCGTTATGTCCTGGATAGATGGGGGTATTCACAGAAGGCCATCCGTCTTTCAGCAAGACTTGACACCTTCTCACAAAGCTATCGTAACCCAAGAGTGATAATCGGAGAATTTTTACGACCATGTGACTCCCAACATATAGCCCCAAACTCGCTACATATAAATCCTATGGTCTATTACGTGTGGAGCGTCGTTGAAAGGGAGACTAAGCAGTCTTGCTGCAAGGGAGAAGCAGTCATTGAAGCCGAAGTGATAATTTGATGAAAGAAATATCATCAATGATATTTATAAAAAGTTAATTTAAGTAATTACATATATGCTCAAATATTTGTGTTATTTCACCATAATAAAAATGTCCTCATATAGCCCTCGAACTCTGTATATGGTACTGTACGTTTTCATTAAAGATCTAGTAACAGTGATTTATGATAAAACATTAAATAGATTTACGTTTCTAGACCATGTGAGTAGTAAAAGAGAGGTAAGTAATTTCGGGCCTCGAGCTTGTCTCGCTCTCGCGTAACACAACCATCACACGTGCTGATCGATCGTGCGTGCGTGCTGAAAATTACATGACGTCGCAGACGTATAAAAACATTAATAAACTTTAGAAAGGTGAAGTTTCCTTCATTCTCTTAAATGTTTGCAAACCCAGGCTTATTTCCATACATCGGTAAGAAGGCATGTTGGAAAGGTCAAGGGATGTTTGCTAATGGATGTGGTGTTCAACAACTTCGGGTGAAATAAACGTTACGGAATTTGATTAATGAATGCTTTCAGCGCCAGGTATGCTGTATACTGGAACACTGTATTCAACCTTTGCACTAACGTATAAGTATACTTCCAACTATTGTGATTTGCAAAAATTATATTCAAAACGCAAAAAAGTGCACATTTTACTCAGAAAGTACTAGTCGACCCTATGACAACGAGTTGAAGAAATTTCGACGGTAATTCATTGCTATGTTTTTCTATTCCCGTTCAGGTGTTACGAGTGGTCCGGGCATCAGACTACGATGAAGTTATCGACGAGAGCGATGAAAATGCCATAGAGAAGAGAAATGTTGCCTGGTGGGCCCGTAGTGGCAACCGCAAGTTCTTTTTTAACCCCCGTGACGAAACTAAACGAAACGTTGCATGGTTTGCAAAATCAGGTGGTCGCAATGCTGCGCTCTTGCCAACACCTAGCAAACGCTTTGATGAAGAAAACATCGACGGGCTAGATGAAAACTTCGAACGTCTCGTAGAACCCGAAGTGGATTACTCAATCGAAAACGAGGAAGAACCTTACTTCTTGGATAAAAGGAATATCGCTTCCCTGGTTAACAGCAAGACTATCCCGTCGTTCATCAGAGGATACAAGCGACATATTGGTCCTGCTCTCCGGTACAGAGGTCAATCAGTTGGTAAGTATCATTTACATGAGAGACCTGATAAACGGTACTTTGCGTCGCTACTCAAGTCGGAAAGTCCACCTCATTCAATGTACCCCAGAATGAACAGAAGATACCAGTACTTCAATGATCAACCAACGAAGAGGTTTTTCAGTTCACTTCTTGAAAATGACTACGGAGCTCCGGGCGAAGTTTACAAAAGAAATTTTGCGTCCCTACTAAAGAGTGATGCTTTCAAAGGAAAGCGACCATTTTCGTCCCTGTTGAAGAGTGAAAGCGGCATTGGAGTTTCTGGTAAGCGATCATTCTCATCAATACTAGATAATACAAAAGCGTACAACAAAAGATACGTCGGGTCGCTCCTGAAATCATCAGCCTTGCAGGATGCTGAACTAGGGTCAAGTAGTCACGCTTTAGGTTCCTTATTAGGAAAGCAAGTAGGAGATTTTGATAAAAGGAATTTTGCTTCTCTTATCAATCGCCAGTTCCCATATACTAAAGGGAGACGAATTTCTAAACGCCATGTTGGATCGCTAAGGGATTCTTCGAAGAGGTTTTACGGCTCTATCTTGGACAACTCCCAAGGTGACAATGACTATGAAAAACGTACTCTTGGGTCTGTTCTTAAGAGTTCAAGCTACCAAACCCCAGGAAAGAAGCACGTCGGTTCAGCTCTTCGCTACAGACCCAACAAACGAGATCCTGATTACGACCAAAGCCGAAGCGAAGAAGAGGTGGAGCTGGACTCTTTAGACAAAAGGTTCATGGGATCTTTGCTGGACACCAACACAGACGGCAAATTTTACAGCCACTCTCCAGGAAAACGGCATTTTGCTTCCTTGCTAGACAGCCCCCAACTGAGATCCCTCGATTACAGCTTGGTGGAGCCTTTGGAAGAAAATGAGGAAAAAAGACATTTAGCTTCTCTTCTTGATTCCCGTCAAAATGAAGGTAAACGATTCTTGGGCTCACTGAAAAATGCGAATACTCCTTTCTTGGGAAACGCAGAGATGAAAAGATTTTTAGGGTCAGCGATTAATTCTAGGACGGCGTTCAAAAATGGGAACAAACGATTCCTTGGTTCAGCTATCAATTCTCGGACAAATTTCAAAGCTGGTGAGGCTGAACCATCGTGGGCAGAGGAGTCTGCCCTCACTCCTGACAAGCGGTTTGTGGGATCAATCGTGCAGTCTCGTATGAACAGTAAGCAGGAAGGAAAAAGGTTTTATGCTTCTGTTTTGGATAACTCCAGGAAAACCGACTCTGGGATGAATATGGCTGGCACTGAAGACAAGCGATTCGTCGGTTCAGCCCTGAAATCAAAGTCCCCGATTTCAGGCGAAGTACGAACAAAGCGCAACGCTTCTGAAGCTGAAAATGGTGAAGATGACGACCAAGAAGACAGGAGCGTCAGACACAAACGTTCACTTGAATATTACGACGACGGGGAAATTCTACCACTCTCTGAAGGCTCAGAACTCGTGCCGGACTTCGAAATGGTCGGAGACATGGACTTTGGAGGAGGCCAAGATATGGACGCGCCAGCGAAGAAGTTCCTTCGTAAGTACTTTTGTATTTGACCATCTTCATTTCATTCTATTCATTTATGATATTTGTTTCCCAGTAACAGCTACAGTTTTAGTAATCTCAAATTTCACGCGTTCCACGATAACTGAAATTAGGGATTTTCATAGGCTTATTTGTAGCCAATATGTAATGCAAACTATTGGCAAAAACCCGCACATGTTTCAGAAAGCATCCAATAAACAATTGCACTGAACTCGAGTGCAGATAATATTTAGAGTACGTAAAATTGAAGAACCGTGTTAAATACGAGGTATAGTTTTAAATTTAATGTGATCCTTATAGAAGTGACTTAATTTCTAATAATTAAACCTCTTCTATGTCTTTTGCAAGTTCATTTAGATCTTCAGGGGAGGTGCTCGACATCCAAACGTTAACATGCGTGTAATGATAAAAAGTTGAAATCGGTGTGTGATTAATGACCATTAATTAAAGCGTTTAATCCGTTTCCCATTCATTCTGCTGATCACTCATCGGGTGAATCATGCATCCTGCTAATAATTCATCTCATTAATTATTTATCCTGTCAATGATTCATCCTGCTAATAATTCTTCCTGTTAATTATTCACCAGGCTGGTCATTCATCTCATTATTCAATCTTCATTCATATGCATGGAAATGAAAAACAATTTAAAGAAAGTATTTTAATGGATCAAGTGTCGTAAGAATGCTGTCTTGTTGATTCTGCAGACGAATATCACATTGATAAGGTATCATTTCTACTGAACAGTACGGTCAAAATCATATTTCGCTCGGAGCAAGCTTTTCCTAGAAGGTGGGATATCTGTCGACCAACTGGAATATTCATTAAATTTATTGATACTAATTTTAGATAGATTTGACTCTCGGTGTTATTTCAAGAAAATTCCCTGATTTATTTCTGAATAGTAATTCACCTCGTCTGAAGGATGCTTACTACGTTTGATTTAGGAAGTTTTTAGCTCTATTAAACTTGCAGTTTCTGTTTTCTCGCCGCACCAACTACGGAACCTCTCTATATATCTTGTCATTTTAATTAAACTCGATAAATTAAGTCATTTCGCGCATCCGTGATATTAGTTACCTAAGGTGAACATCGTCTGTGCACTCAATTTCATCCCGCGTTGAAGATGGTAAAAATAGGTGCTATTTTTATCCAGTGCTGTAGGGTTTTACCTTGACGCGTCAGTTCACCGCAGTCTGGAATACTTGAAACAATTTTAGAGTGGCAATCTCGACGTAAAATACCAAGATGACGAACCTCCAGTAAAGGCGCGTTGCTTGAATTGATTTCAAAATTTCAGAGCATGCTGAACCGATTCGGGCGGACAAAACTCGACGAAATTCCTTTCGCAAAATTCAGGCGTCGACTCTCCCTCCAGCCCTCGTGCTAGATAGAGTGAATTAGCACTCCGGTCTCTAGTGTTGCGTCTTGAGAAAGAAACATGAAACTTAATTAGCAAAAGATGTCGATACTCAGTATTTTTCTTTGGAAAACAGTTTTTGCGTTGATCATATCAATCGTTCCCTCAGTTTTCATATCATTAATGATATTTTGAATGTAATTTACTCATGTTATTTTTTCTACAAAAATGTGGAGTGCGGAAAATGTTCATAACAGAGATTAGATACACTAAACCTACATCAATGCTTCAATACCGAAAAATTGTTTTGTTTTCAATACGACATAAATTATTTGCTACAAAATGTAGTTAGAAATCTTCGTGCGATAGTTTTTAAAAATTCGCGTGAGAAAATATATTTAACTTTGTCCTTACTTTGGCTTTTGTTACCTTTCAGTAATATTTGTATCACAAATTGCTTAGTCAAAGTCGTTAAAACAAAGATAATATTAATCACAGTCATCTGCAAAGGAAAGCCAGATTTAGCAATAGCATTGAACTCTTCATAATTTGAATATTTGTCTGCCGTTATTCCCTTTGATTAAAATGATGAATTGTGGGAACATCATTTGGCTTCTCTTCATACTCATGTCTAATTTGAATGTAATGTTCTGTAAAATCTAAATACTAATTTAGATACGCTGAGAACATTAGTTAAAAAATTTTACTTCAAAAATTGGGAGTCCTAATTTCGCGGTTCAGCTCAGATCAAAGTCGAGAATCCTGCACGGGTGGATTGGCCGGCCGACTCAAGAAGGCGTCTCAGCTTCTTAAGGTCTTCGGCGTTCAGCCCTCATGCAAACAAACCCAGCCTCTCGGAAAGCATATGGCGCAATCTGGTGTGCGCCTGCGTTTAATTGTGTGCGACGCATTCTCTACCCTATGAGCCGTGCTATTCGCATACCCTCAACTTCAGAGGAGCTGTACAGCAGCAAAAACAATGTTCCAATGTAATGATTACTTCTTAGCGGCTAGTTTTGAAGATAGCGTCTTCAAATCTGGCTTCCAATTCCAATATAAGACACATTTACAGATTCTTAGCGGAAAGATATGGTGGAGAGTTGTTATCAGTTGTTAACAATTACGTGCTGGATTTCTGCTGTTGGATGTCGCAGGACAATTTTTGTGGATATTGCTGTATTTGACAAAGATCAGCTGCCATGAACAAAACTAGAATAATTAAAAAAAAACTACATTTCAACACAGCTCTCCGGAATTAAAAGATTTCAGTTATTACAGAAGGATGAATAGAAACTGATAAGAACCGTTGCATGGAGCACTAACAGTTCTTTGGAATTTTACACCAGGGGCTTTAAAAAAAGTTCATATAGATCCTTATATAGATCAGTCAACTCTCAACTCACCTCATCCTTTCTCAAAGACTTGCTATGTTAACGGCATAAGCAGTCTCTCTCCAAAAAAATGCATTTTCACTCTAATTTTTATGCGATTTTGAGCAATAACGAGCCATTAATAATTACTTTTTAGCTAACTTGTGTATTTTTTAGGGATAAAACTCACCTTAATCGAAAACTTAGATTTAAAAAATGATCACACCACGCAACTGTCCCGTACGTCTCCGCCATCGCTACCGTAGAGATGAGCCGATGAAAGGGCAAACTTCACAAGATTCATGACTCTGGTCGCGAGCATTTTAGAGTTTAAAAGTAATACTGCACGCTGTCAAAAATTGCTGTCCAAGCTTGCCCCCAAAAGATATAATTTCGACTCACAAACTATGGAAATTTCCCGCAAAAACAACGTTGATGTGTTTGCGAGAGAAAGAGCCGAGTTATTTACAATCAGCGTTTTAGTCTGGACGTGTTGCACGCCAACAGATTTTGAAGAATTTTTGCTTGTGAAAATTGCTCTAGAAATGGTCTTGATTGCAGTGCCTCGCAATGGAGGGCAATGAAGGCCAAGTCTTGATGAAATAAAACGCCGCGGTCTCCAACAGCACATCGTTCGGTGCACTTAGGGGAATTTCTTCTGGAATAATTTGAGAAAACTTTTTTGACCGAAAAATCGGGCAATTCAGAAGCTTTATGCTGCGAAGCTAATTTCGTTTGATATGTCGAGGTTTTTGCGAGTCTTGCAACTGAACTCTGCAAACTGAACGAACTCTGTTTATATTTGGCAATGTTGGAGGCGTACATTCTTACATCACGTGAACTGAGCGAAGTCAGAAACACTCAATTTGGAGACGCTTGTTGCTCTGAAGCAGTGATTCCCAAAGTGGGCGCTATCGCTCCTGGGGGCGTTGAAGCGCTCAGGGGGAGGCGGCGGTGGAGCGCATCTTGGAAAAATTTTTATTTATAGCAAAATCATTTTTTCGATAACTTGTTACAAAATTTTATTATAATTATCCACTGGGAGGCGGCAAGATCTCAAGGGCTGTGGTTGATAGAAAATTTCCTGAGAAGGGGGCAGTAAATAAAAAAGCTTGGCTGGCAACCACTGCTCTAAAGGATTATTGAGCATCCTGCAAAACCTCAAATCATGCATAATTTTTCACTCTACCATTTTACATTTACTCGTTCCTCTCCGTGAACTACAACCGTACGTGTATGATCAGAAGGTTCAACATCTACATACTCTCTATGCGATTGAGCTGGCTAAGGTACAGCATGTGCGGTTATCTTGGATATCTCATTGTGAACATGTTTTATAAAACACAAATGACAACGCAGTACAAATAACGACTGTTGTTCACTTTCGGCCTTGAAATAGAAACAATAACGTAGGATCAAAGCGAGGAAATAAACGACCCAAACGTAAACAAGAAAGCACTTTTTTATTTCAATTCAACTTACTAAATCCACAAGTGTCTTTTGCGCTATTGATAGTTACATCAAAAACCTTGTTACTCCGTTTATTATTTTCTTCGATGTACAGCGGTACACTGCTTAGCATAAGCGTAGATCTATTCTGTGGTAGTTGCAAGTGAGGTCAAAACAAGTGAGAATTGCGTGATGTCTAGTGCTAAAAATAAAATTTATTTGGAAGGAATATCTGCGCTGGTTGATCGTTATATGTTTAGACTGATATCAACGGAGGCGCAGTCCGTATCAAAACAACATAATTAATCTTGTTGTTTCCCTGTTATTAATAGTTCTGTAATAAATTTGCTAGTATGTCAACTACATCATCGAAGCATTGTCACAAAGTATAATGTTCTTTTATTCTACTGCAATAACCTGTAAATGTTCATTTTCAGCCGCCCGCTTCGCCCGTACGAACTGGTTCCCTGAGTACTTCTACCACGGCTACAACATGTAAAGCTGCACGTCAGCACCACCTCTACCACGGCTACAACATGTAAAGCTGCACGTCAGCACCACCTCTACCACGGCTACAACATGTAAAGCTGCACGTCAGCACCACCTCTAGCACGGCTACAACATGTAAAGCTGCACGTCAGCACCACCTCTACCACGGCTACAACATGTAAAGCTGCACGTCAGCACCACCTCTACCACGGCTACATTAGTAAAGCTGCACGTCAGCACCACCTCTACCACGGCTACAACATGAAAATGCTACAAGTGTTGACCCCGCAGCTGTTACCACTTCAACTGGTGACGCTACTCTTTACATTGATTCTCTCGAAGTAGAAGATGTGCTCTAGATGTTCTTAAGTTCCAGTAATTATTACTCACCGTAGACAAATGATGCGATAAAGAAAAACACCCGCTAGTATTGTCAGCGTTCTATCTTTCTTCTTTATTAGCTTCTTCAACGCAACACTAATGATCGCATTTTCTACCAGATAAACTGTAATTATTTCTGTTACATTCTCATAAAAATGGGCGGGCTGTAGTAGGTGGTTGTTTTCCATGCCACAGCTGCCGAGGGTGGACGAAAACGAAGTTTCTCTGCAGTTTTTTCGTCATTGATTTGTTCCACACTTATGATCATTAGGAGGACTTTTTAAGCTTTGGATTGTAATCATAAAATTAAGAAAGAATATATATCACAGTTTGAGCAGCGCCAGACTTCAAGAACTTTTCAATATGCTTTCAATGCTGCTTCTGCAAATATTCATTGCATTTCAATCCATTGTAGCAGTGCACACTCTATGTAAGAACTCGACAGATTTAATAATAGAATAGTATTTGGCGACACAGCCTCTCGCAGTCGTTCAAATTACGGGCTCCAGAGCCCCAGAGAAAATTTTCATGCGTTAACTTTAGCCACGAACTTGGAAATTAGAGACGCTGTTGTTCATCTTGTTGGCTTTTACTGGGCAAGCAGCAGCGAGCGAAGCGAGGATCGTTAAACAAAGAGCTGCACTCGTTCGCTGCATAATGGAATTCCAGCAAATTCCGAGCATTTTTCCATCAGCGTAAAGGGAAGTCGTCTTTTTGGATTAGTCGCGTCTTGAAACGATGTGTGTTTGGTTTTACGGGAATGGTGTGTCGAGCAGCGATATGAAGCTATTTGTGTGGGTTGTGTTAGGATGGATAAGGTTGCACAGATCAGCTAGAACTTTCACTCTCGTGACTTGAAGTTCCTGTGAGCAATGATTGGACGGTAAGAGCTTAGCAATGCTTACCGTAATTGGAAGAATATATCTATTTATATAACTTTTTGGTGAGTGGTAATTAAACCGTTTATAAGTTACCTTGACCTTAGTAACCAGAGTTCAGCTCTGAAAACAGACATGATACGCTTCAGGACGAGTTCAGACTGCGTAGACTGTTGTCATTCTGCTCTCAGTGTTGATGGTCAAGGAAGTTTATTGTTGTTTCCCTTCTATGGTCAGGTTACCCTTTTTCCTTCGCCTTTAATCACATTCTTCATAACGCTGGAGGCTTACGTATGGAGTAATCTCTTACGCAAGTACACCTGCGAGTTTACTACAACACAGTTTTTGGATTACAACAACAACTTGAGGACAACACTCAAGAGAAATTACTGTCTAGCTATTGGTCAAAAACTGGGAGTTTTCTTCAGTGAGATGACGAAACTTATCACACAACAAAGACCTCGTCATAACTCCTCTTCCTATCCTTTATTGGCGAAAAGTACCATCTTGACCTGCTGGAGCAGATCAAAGAACCCTACCCTCTCGTGGATGTTTTGTGTGATTGCGCAATGACTATAGATATGTGTGAAATTACGAAAATGCGTGGGTAAATACGAGCAACTCAGAATGATCAATTTAGAAAGGATTCCTAAATTCATGATATTAGGAAATTGTAAGAATTGTGCACTAATACTCGACCAAAGTGATCTCGCCAAATAATCTGCGGTCAAAAACGGTGATGGAAAAACCGAACTATCTGCTTAATAGTGTTTGTAAGGCGGTGGCATGGAGGGGAGACATTCTAGTTGTAGGTGGTGGTACATGACGCTATGTTAGTGCTAGTATCTGATAGTATTTTGCTTTCCTTGTGATGAAGTAACGAAACTTCTCATTCCGTGGTCTTCCATGTAAGTCTTGCCAGTGTTCCTGCTTTGTGGTTAGAAAATTGAGAGTATTGCTAGTAGTGTATGATAAGTGGTCACGCAGACTGCGTTGCCAGTCAACATGCGATCATTCCTCTTGACTTGGAAAATGCGCACGACTTGTAGCTCTCAGGTTATTTACCGTGTTACTGAAGACAAGGTCTACTTCTTAATAGAAATTATCTCGCTCCCATCTAGTATCTCCATTTTTCGTTAATTTCGCACTTGGTGGGGGAGAAATTAGAGAAGTGAACACAAGTTTCTAATTCTAACGGCATCAATGATTGTAGGTCGTGGTTGTCACCGTTTCAGATCTGATTCACTATTGTTTCTGTTTCTCTTAAAAAGCCATGAACAGTGATTGTGCAGTTGAAGTTATGAAGGAGCTAACGCGTATCGAAGAAATTGCACTCGATTGGAATGTATTTTTACCGTACTCTCAGTTTTTTATATTAAAGCCAATTGAAGCACGAATGCACGTCGTGAAGCCAAACTAATGCGTACACCGAACTGAGCGATGGACCTTTGATAGATGTTGCAATATTCATGTAAAGTTCACACTAAACGATGAAAATTTCGTTAAGCATTCATTAATTATTTTATCAAATTGTTCAAGTAGACTATTGCAGTCACGTGGCTTCCGTTACATTTTGAGCAGACTGATACTGTGACGTGGCTAAAATCTTATTTAGCGTAGACTACTGCTGTCATGTGGTCACTGTCTTATTTTGCCGAGAACGCTAAATTATGTGTTTCTGGCTTCCGTTGAAACTTTACAAATTGTTTGAATGCTTTAGTCATAAGGAAATTGTTTTCTTCGTGCACTGAAGTTCTGATAAAAATTTTCAGTGGCACTTACACGAAAAAAAGTTGTTCATTTATGTATTTAACACGAAGCATTTTAACCGGAATGACCACTCCCAAGAGCCGGCAAATTTAGCGACTAAGTTTTTATTGATTTACATTTCTCTCTGTGTGTGATATATGCTCATTGGGCTTAAATTCAGAGCTTAAAGACATATCAATTTCCCCCTTCTAGTTAATAATATTTAATCAAATTACGAAATTAGTAATCGTCCTTTTTGCAAAGTCTCGAGCTATCGTCCCTCGAAAACTTTCGATACCTTAAAATGAAAGCGCTTCATTCACGCCATGAATGATTAAATAAAATTCACGCAGCTTAGATAGCAATTTACAGCGATCGTTCTCGAAATACTTCCTGTTTCTACCGCCTGACTCCCACAGAACAACCAAATTGTACATTTGCGGGAAGCCCAGTCGACCCTAGTGCGTCTTTGTCGAAACAGAATGGAATTTCTTCTTACTGCTAAAAATGTATCAACTCCGCACTGGACCCACCAATTTCCGACTTCCTGTTGCAAATTGAGGACAGCATCCAATCTAGCCTAACCCGCTCCTATCGGCTTCGCGACAGACAAAACGTCCTATCTCTTGACAGAAACCATCTGCCGAAATCGCGTAGCGGATTTACGCTGTTTCATTTCATTATAGCTTCGTCTTCTAACAATCTTCCTCTTGCCGGTTTTTATACTCCCTTGCTCAGCACTAGATCCGTGTTTCTATAAATGAAGTTGTTCCCATACATTTAGATTTCGTCCTCAGACTCGTTACTATGCTCCTGGAATTATTTGCGTCATCTTTCTACCATTCAGCGAGTAGGCAATAGTGAAAATGTGCGTTGACATTGCGATTCTGACTGGAACGAGAGATTATTTTTAGACTCCAGAATCAACTGGAAGACTTAGGGTTCTTAGATAAACGAGTGTTGCCCGACAGCGTCCGCTTTTTCTCCCTCGTCATTAAAGGAACGGCCCTTCATTTATATGAGCGGCCTCTGCCGGTCTGCTTAAGTCTGAACGTCTTCCCGATAAAATAAATGCAAAGAACTTTGCTCGTTTTAAGGAATAGCTTAGAATAATCAATGTTCACTCCACAACACGGCTTTTAGTCAATTCCATTAGATCAAATACTCTTAAATGAGATTAAAGGAAGTTGCAAAAGAACACTGGACAAAGTCTTCGATTTCGTACAATGGAAAGCTATTTGCTGATTGGAAAAAGTTTCTATACCACCGCGACGGTATTTTTTACTGTCACCGAGAATATATACATAGCAAGATTTGCGCAGTTATTTTAATTATTGTCAAAAACAATTGCAAAATCGTGCAAGACTCACAACACACTACTGAAGTTGACTACAGCCATATTTATATGGTCGTATACATGAGGTGTGTCGGCATAATGTTGATGTTAGATTTACTATATGTGTCCCGTAAATGTCTTCCAATTTCTGATACAGTAGTATGGTAGTAAAATAAATCGATAAATGGATTTAAATTTTCACCATTTGCAGGACAGTTATCCTAATTGCACACAATCTCTACCGAAAATTCATTAGTGACTTAGCCACTGAAATATTGGCTTAAATCATTCCCATTGAGGGAAGTCATTTGTAAATCATCACGAAAATTCATGCATATAAATAATTTGTCTCCACTTGATGTTAAATTTTAAAAATATTTTTTTGCATAGCAATGAAAAAAGCCAATAAACATCCCAGTCGTACCAATGTATTGAGATTGAATGTTTGTTGCCGTCTAAGATGGGAGGTTTACGAGCGAAAGATCTAACTTGGACTAGAGGAGCGACAGACGTGGCAGAGTAGAGCTGACCTGCACGCCATCTGGTGGTGCGGACCAGGGAGCGTCGCCGTGGTGGTGTCGGGCGTGTGGTGTCGCGGTCAGCAAGAAATTGTGAAGCAGAAATCGATTTGCATGCAAGCAGCAATTGCTATTTCAAACCAGAATCCAATATATTGCTTAAGTTAATTAGGAAATTAATCTAACTTTAGTTCGGTGTACTACGTGTAATGTATAATGGAGAATAGAGTGTATAAAAAGAAAATGTATTTGTGAATCTCAGCATCGGTATTTAATACATTGAAGACAAATATCTTAGAGTGGTTTAGATTTCATCATCCATGTATCTGAGAATAAATACTAACGGCATATTAAGTTTGGTTTCATTAACACCTTCCGTTGTAAAAAGAACTCTAGCACGAGCTTAAAAATTTAACAAATGAATTAATTCTAATATTACATTACAGTCAAAATTTCATACAAAATTAATCCTAATGTTTCATGACAAGCTCGAAAAGATGGAGGCGTCTCCTCAGAATAAGTAGCAGCAAAGGGTAGAATTAACTAACATTTTACGTATTTGGAGAGAGTTTATCGAAAATTAGCCCAAGTGAGGATCAACGCCTTGTATCAAGAGAAATAATAAGAGAAAGAATAGAGAAAGAATACGAGACAAAAGAGAAAGAATACGAGATAATGTGAACAACTCCAAACTCGAGCGTTTTCTCCCAAAGATGCCGATGTTAACCTAACCTTAACCTTTCTCAAAACCTATCTTTCTCAATAGACGTGTGCTGGAAAATATCCCTTGTACTTTTTAATCGTTTTCCTGTGCTAAAGAGCAATTAAATGCTTGAAAATTTTACCGTGTGGTCGAAAACCCCAAAGATTTGAACACGATGACACTGCTGCCATGCGGAGCACGAATGACATGATTTTATTTGCGAATGCAATAACTTCGAACTGAAATGAAATGCTCGTCCACGACTTATGACACTGTGCTACATCGGGCCATCGCACACCTCTCCGTCCGATCATCCTTGATGAAGACGCAAAGGTCCACCGAATGCTTATCAACTGGCGCACGGCCGCAGCCCTGACCTGCGTGACACCGTCACTCGAGCTCATTGTGAGGCGTGGACATCAAATCTGGACTCCGTATATTGGCAGGGATGGCCATGATCGGATTACTTTGCATAAGCGGATAACGCAATACCGTCTAGACGGGATCGACTGCAATATTCATAGTGAATATCGAGCACAAATGAGAGCACCATAGATTCTAAATAAGTATTTTTTGGTGGATGACTTCAGTGGAGTATGGCCACTGTTAATCAACATCATTGCATTTATTTCGCAAACGGCTAACATTAAAATTTTTGAGATATAATTAATGGTGCGTGGAGAAATCAAGATATTCTTGGGGATCAGGGTTAACATGGAAAATAAAGGTACGTACAATGAGAACCGTGAATAGAGGGAGTTCAAGGACAAGAGGCAGAAAATTGCACACATGTAGGAAATGGCCAAATAAACCCTTTTTCTTCTATGAAATTTGCCGAAAAAAATACAGTTTATAAGATGCTAACTGTTTATTGTTTTAAAGCGTAGAATTTAATGACATAATAACACGCAGTATTTATTTTGAATTTAATTTACAAATATTGCTCAAAATGTGTTCCACCTACATCGATGCACTTTTCAAATCTTAGCCTTAACGACTGCGGATATAAGAAACACGTCTGGCATTTCAGAACTCTCACCAACAGCCTCTGCAATTCTGGCCACGAGATCTTCCTCAGATTCATTGGGTGTAGCAACTTCTTGATTAAAAATTGTCACCAAATATCACTAAAACTAAATTTTACTGTTATAAACTCTCATAGAATAGAGGTGTTTGTAACGTAAATTCAAAATAAATATTGCGACCCATTGTATAATTAAATTTCATTCTTTAAAACAATCAACAGCTAATGTCTCGAAAACCCGAATTTTTTCCGGAAATTTTCAGTGAAAAGAAATTTTAATTTTGGCATTCTCTCTTTGGTGTGCGAATTTGTCCCTCTTGTTTTGAAACACTCTGTATATGTCGCATCTTTCAGATGGCTGCATAGTAAGATTAGGGCAGCAGTGTGTCGGTTAAAGAACAACCGAACACATCGAATACAAGCAGGAACTTCGAGCTCCGCATGATCAAAGGGACGTTGTAAGTATGCCTGAAAATTTGATCTGTCTAAATCTAAGGTGCACCAGATGCTCTTCTAATCTGCGGGAGAGAAAACTTTCACTGCTAGCAACTCGCCTGATTTGCCGGAGAACGCGAACAGTTAAAGTAAATTTAGGTATCACGTCCTATTCACCGACTCCACAAATTCCAACTAGATGAGCTCGCCGAACAAAAATTAGCTACTAGCATCTGACATAGTGTGGGACGTCCAAAAGTACGAATAATAGGGCAATTATGCGAGACATTGAGTTTACAAGTGTGCTAATGTATATCTAGTTTATTTCAAGCCACTCTTACATCAACTGATTTCGTACTGCAGCCACAGTACATGAGCGATTTTCTCGGCCTCTAACATGTTGTCTTAGGTGATCCCATAAATTTTCTATTGGGTTCATGTTTGAGGATTTAGCTGGCTAATCTAAATGCCTGGCACATCCCGAAAATCAATCACGCCAATTATTCACCCTATACCCCGATGCACCCGGTAATTATCATCCTGAAAACAGGCGATGCAACATGCCTTCCTTCGCTATGATATTGTGTAAATGGCAAGACTTGGGTAGCTAGCGGCTCAATGCACCTAGTTAATTTGAGTTCATGCTGATTCATCCGAAAGATACCTCATCTAAAGGACCCACTTCTGCGTAGTTGAAACAGCGTCAAAACATGCCTGACTTCCTCCTCGTTGTATCGCGCCTTACTCACAAGATTCGTTAAAGGTTTCATGAAAGTCTTAGATGAACACGACGGCGGGATCGTTGTTATAGAGACATTATCATGATTCGTCTAACCACATGAGACTTCTCCGCTCATCAATCCAGTCTAATATGAGTTTGTTTTGGCTTGATTTAAACAAATGGTTTTATAGGTAGTAGTTAAACATAGCCCATTTACAAGCCACTATGCTCTATAAATCTATTGCATGGAGTCATCTCCGAAGAGTTCGTACAGAAACAGCAAAAGGTCATCATTTAGATTTCGTAGAAGTTCCATCCTTGATGCAAAGCGATTCCGGTCAATATGTACTTTGAGATACAAGGTGACGGTCCTTATTTATTAAAATTTTCATTGGATCACAATTTTGTCTTGAATTACAGCGTGTACCGGATTGTTTCCACAATTAGTAGACCCCTATAGCAAAGCCATATGGAATACCACCGAGTTTCTTTATATCCTTTGTTGGGTATCCCTTTGCCCGACCAAATTCTATCGCCCATTTGTGCCATTCCGACATGTTGCTTTCGCCCCATTGTTGTGGAGCAACTGAGATACAAGCCAATATCTTGCCAGGTCCGAAGGAAGACTGACGCCTGATCAGTACTTGTGTGTAAAAGCAATATGTGCAGAATTTTACGACATCGGCCGGGATCAGCCGGGAGAGGGCTTTAAAAATATAAAATTTCTTTTGGACGGAATTATCTGTAATAATTGGAAAAATAACTGATTTTATTTCAGCCAAAATTTCAGTTTTTTACTTCAAGGGCAGCACTTCGAACTTGTACCCATCTCCACACAAAATTTTACTTAAATTGAATTATATTGCCGGTAGTAAATCCCACGACCATGTAAAGAATTCATGTTTCTTATTCATTTCATAGCGATACTAGTTGAATAAGATGAAAGTCTTACCAGCGTGTTAAAGCCTGAGTGTAAATTGTCAACAGTTAATCAACACAGTATGAGCTTTCTAAAGATGAGATGTGAAAGGATTTATTAGGAGCAAGTTCTCGCGAACGTGCGAGACTCGGTGAATACTTCAGAGTTAAACAATGAAAATAATCTTAAATAGCTCTGATGACATTTTTAATGCCGCGATAATGAGCCTCAATTTAAAAAATATTAAGCCATGACATTGAAAAGCCAATTTAAAGAGGTTGTCTTAGCTTTCTTTAGTGTCAATCGTCAATTTTGAATAGATGTTCAGTGCAATTTGAATTTCTTCAAATAATGATAGCAAACTTATTGAGAGTTTTTTCACCCTTCTTATCATGTGTGTAGTTTGTATTTCTTAATCTTTTGGCTTCGATAGCCTACTAGTTGCACAAGATAGAATCCATATCAGCGTGACAACCTGAGCTTAAATTATCAACTTTCACCCTTCACCCCTAGTCATTGTTCTTCTGGTAAATGTAATATTATAATACTTGAACGATTCGCCTCGTCGTCATGACATGGGCTACTCTCTGCTGCATTCTCCTACATGACAAAAGGATAGTAAGGTCTTCACAATGCCCATGAAGCCCTTTCTCAATTCAGGCGAATGGAAGTAATAATACTGGCGCTTATACAAACTTTTATTTCATATTCGAATACGGGAAAGATTTGCCTGAAACATAAAATACAATTTCAGCAACTTATATTGTCATAAAATCATTGTTTATTTTGTCTTGTTTCAATTCTCATCCACGCATACGCTAATGAGAGCTACAAAAATCAATACTTTCGCCGCCACATGAGTATAGTATACTCTATCACATTGAGTGTAATGTCAGTTTCCTTTGGTTCTGAGGTTTACGATCTAAATTACCATTTTTTCCGCTATGAAGATAAGTACGCGAATACAAAGAGTTCAAAAGAAATTTTTGCTGCATGATCCTACAGAGTTTCGCTTAAACACACATGTTTACCACCAAGATATTTGAAACACGGGTTGAACAGTTTCAAGTAGTTTGGTAATGTTAAATCATATGTATCATATTTTCACTCGTAAATATGTATAAATTATTTATGAATAAAAAATAATTTCATTGTAATATTACCAAGATAAAGCTAATAGTGTTTTCAAATCCTTAATTACTGTCCAAGTAAAATGAATATTTCTAAAAATAGGGTAATTTTTGTGAACGGTGTCTCAAAATGGCAACACCGAGCATCAGACATCAACAACCATTCGCGTCACAGGTGTCTTACGAGGTGGGTGTGATGAATGGTCGCAGTGAAGGAGGGAGGTAAGTTATCGAGTTTATGGGTTCTTTTACAGTTGGGTTTCTTCATAGTTTAGAATAATGACAATCAATGTTAATATCCCTTTTCAATATTGTAGGTTTTCGTGGATAGTTTTATCAGTATAATAAGTTTCTGTACGTTGCTTCTGGTTAATTTTTCTCCAGGGTAGGAATAGTTGAAGATTTTTTCATTGTTTTCGATAATAAAACTTTATGTATGCATGGCTTAGATAAACTTAGTGTAGCGTCTGATAAGTATGATTTATGAACTGAATTTGTACGTAGGCCACGTAACCTCCACGATAAGGTCAACTTCATACGTATCTTTAGACATTATCTCGTGCAGCCGCAGCTGCTTGGTTTTCAAGTCTGTGCCGACGTGACTGATTGAAATATTGTCGTAGCGGTCCAGCCTTCTAAGCAAGTTTGAAGTCCACTTTGTCACACCATTAGCATACCCAACTCGAGTTCGAACTTAAACTGCCAGCTGTGCTGCTTTGATTACGTAAATTGATTCGAAAATCTAGTTCTGATTGAATTGTAGCGACATTGCCGCGCGCATGTTTCGGTAAATCTGAAGGAGATGACAGTTGTCGATTTTCCACTTTTTGGTGCCTGAAACTAATTAATTGAATGTTAATAAACAAGTTTTCTTCGGTCAATATTTACTTTATGTCAGGCAAACGACCATTATGGGCGCCGCCATCTTGGATTTGATGTAAACAAGATTGCGGTCGTCACCCTAATGGGTGGGTTAGAAGCTTTATTTATAATTTTAGCTATAAGAACTGTGGCTAACCCTCACGACCCAACCTCTTTACGTTTGTAATAGGGGGTTAACTACCCTTATTAACTAAATAACGGCTCCGGCGCGCGCGCGCCGGCGCCAACTTCAAATTACAATTATTCAAAAATAACGCATCAGCGAGCAGAATGTCATTCGTGTAAAAGGTTATTAAATGTGTTCCTTTATTGATTATTTGCCCCCAAATTATTAATTTCCTTGCCTGACATAAAATAAATATTGTCCTTTTCTTCTATGCACTTTTCGTCTCAAATGAGTATTTTACGATTTATAGCGGTAAGTTTAGTTTCGTCATTCATGACGAATGCGCTCGAATAAACAGCTACTCATCGATTTTCGAATTTTTGTTGCTTGAAACATGGTAGTAACATCGAAATAAACAACTTTTCTTCTATACACTTTTTTCGTCAAATGAGTATTTAACGAGGTATAGCGGTAGGTTTGGTTTCGTCTTTCAAGACAGAGCGCTGGAAGCGAGACGCCATTGCAGTATTGCCATACCACTCGATCAAAGAATTTCTTTCCGCTTCAAAGACTGGAGTTGCGGTAAGTCATTTACCGCTATAACTAATAAAATACTCACTTAAGACGAAAAGTGCATAGAAGAAAACTTGTTTATTTTGGTGTCATTAACCATTTTAAGCCATTACAATTTGCAAAATCGACAACTGTCATCTCCTTCAGATTTACCCATGTTTCTATGTCTTGCTTTACGAAAGTGAGCAATGCTTGTCTTTATCTTGTTCATTTTTCAGTTTTTTTCAATTCCCTCTATTACATTATCTAATGATATTGATTACATCTAAGTTTACCTGTTTGTGCTCTAATAGAGTATCCAGAATAGCAATAGTGTCTGCATCAAACATCCATTTGATTATAGCATCCGAAGCGCCAAGCCGGCTACGCCGCGGATCTATCACTAGCCATCGCAAACTCGAAATGTTGATACGAACTGGCAGTTTGGCTCTACCATTTTTTTCTGATGAGAACTGTACTGGGAGGCCGAATTTATTTATCAAGCCGTGAGGCCGGATTTATCTGTCTCAAGCGATTTGAAACGAGGAGAACTCGTTTATATGAGAGCAATGGTTTGAAATTTTAACGGCTCTTTTTGGTCAATATTTACTTTAGGTGCGGCAAACGACCACCATGGGCGCCGCCATCTTGAATCCGATGTAAACAAGATTGCGGTCGTCACCCTAATGGGTGGGTTAGAAGCTTTATTTATAATTTTCGCTATAAGAACTGTGGCTAACCCTCACGACCCAACCTCTTTACGTTTGTAATAGGGGGTTAACTACCCTTATTAACTAAATAACGGCTCCGGCGCGCGCGCGCCGGCGCCAACTTCAAAGTACAATTATTCAAAAATAACGCATCAGCGAGCAGAATGTCATTCATGTAAAAGGTTATTAAATGGGTTCCTTTAATGATTATTTGCCCCCAAATTATTAATTTCCTTGCCGCACTTAAAATAAATATTGTCCCTCTTTTTTGAACCACGGTTCTAGCTAGATAAGTTTCCTAAAATATTTGGTAAATCTGAAGGATATGTCAGTTATCGATTTTCCACTTTTTGATGCCTGAACCTAATTAATTGAATCAAAATAAACAACTTTTTTTTTCTATGCACTTTCCGTCTCAAATGAGTATTTTACGATTTATAGCTGTAAGTTTAGTTTCGTCTTTGATGACGAATGCGCTCGAATAAACAGCTACTCATCGATATTAGAATTTTTTTTGCTTGAATCATGGCAATAACCTCGAAATAAACAACTTTTCTTCTATACACTTTTTTCGTTAAATGAGTATTTAACGAGGTATAGCGGTAGGTTTGGTTTCGTCTTTGATGACGATCGCGCTGGAAGCGAGTGCGCATTGCAGTGTTGCTGTCTGACGTGCTCCTTGAAGTACTTGCCGCTTCAAAAACTGGAGTTGCGGTAAGTCATTTACCGCTATAACTAATAAAATACTCATTTGAGACGGAAAGTGCATAGAAGAAAACTTGTTTATTTCGATCTAATTAACTATGCCCAGGCATCGCAATTCACAAAATCGATAACTGACATATCCTTCAGATTTACCAAATATTTTGATACGTCTGGCTGAATTGGTGACCTGGATTCATTTCGTTTAGTGGCAGCTGAAAATGAGTTCTTTTGTTAATGTTAGTCTGACTCGAAAAGTCTTTTCCAGTAAGGATAGTCTGGTTTGAATTCATTAGTCTGGGCAAGAGTTGTAGGTGGTGGCTTCACTTAATTGTGAACTAAAGCGCTGAATGGGACGCTTATTGAGGTAACCTGACAGGTCTGTGAAGCATCGTTAAGTACCTTTAATTAAGTAGTGTCGGGTGCTCTCGTGTGGTAAGGCAGTGTACTCTCGGGTAACTCCACTAACATTCTCGTGTCGACCGAGTTCTTTTTAATGTCAGGCTTTCATTTGTTCCAATACCCGTGAGTAAACATTTTCCAGATAGTCTTCTCGTAAATGTTCAGCTACTAAGCGGAATACCGAGGATTATTAATTATGTTGCTCTTTTTAAATATGAAGCGAACAATCGTGTGTTTTTTTATGCACAATGTTGGATGGCTTCATCACAGCACAAGCAAATTTTTCTCACTTGCAATACAGGGTCTCCCACCACGTAGTTGCAAACTCGCGCTCTGATTTAACTCGGATGCACATACACCTACCTGTCCTCTTCTAGACAGCTCGAGTTTATTCTGTGGGGGATACCTTTTAAAAGCTCTTAGAAGTTGAACTTTTTTGTAATTGTTAGCATTTTTTTCCTGTGTAGGTTAAAATAGTTAACTTAATGCATTTCTTTTCAAAATTTAAATTTAGCTAAATATTCTGCTCAACATGAACCCGCTTGGCAGCGAAGTCATTAATGTTTCATTGTCATGGATTACGTGCTAAACGAAAATGAAAAAATTAAATCCAGAAAAAATTTTCTCCTGCACTAATGTCATCATGGAGGAGCTTGGTAGTCAAAATAACACCTTAAAAAAATACTAGATGAAAATTCTCATTTTGGTTAAGAACTTGTAAACGACCGGGCGATGCACACACCTATTCATGAAGCAATGGCTTCAAAATGGTCAGAAAGCTCTGTAATATCGTTGTGTAAGCTGTTTTTGAAGCGGAATCCCTCGACCTTTCAGAGCGTGAAGCGTTGTTGTTGGACTTGACGCACAGCCTGCGCGAGTTAGTGCGAGTCTTTCACGTTCTTGAGTATACCTTATTTTGGCCCTTCTGTTGTCTTCTCCTGCTTCTTTTGCCGCGGGGGGCGGGTTGGGAAGCATGGGATGGGCGATGAGTTAGGTTTTGTCCACCCCTATGCTCTCGAGACTGGGGCCCCCAGGCGAGATGCTGTTACGTTTCTTTGGTTAAAGATAGGCCTTCGAGGCTTCTTTTTCCCTTATACATTGAGCTTCTTTCAGTTTCCATACCTCCTTCGGTATCGCTTCTTTGTCATTCCTTCTTTCTTCACAACTTAAAGTTTCCATTCGAAGCCTCGCCTGTGTGGGAGCACACCTTGTGTGTGTATTCCCTCTTTTCTACTGTCATTACTGTCAGGTCTATTCGTTTAGCTCTTTTGAGATCGCTTCTGTCGTGATCTTAAACTACCGAAATAGCAATAATAATCCAGTCATTATTGTTGGTGATCACCTGCTCTCTAGATGGTCTTCTGTTATTAGTCTTGATTTTAGTTGAATGCAAGGAACGTAAGCTCTCGTTTGTGGGAAGATGCCCGACTTTCGAACATTTCACGTTCTCTGAGCGATAAAAGTTCACCTGTTAACTTGTCAATCTCATGGGCTTGTGAATTTCTCATATACAGTCCTCTAAAAGGGTCTCCAGATACTGTTTGCTCAAATTTTGTTCATCAAAAGCTCCAACTTGAGAACTTCGGCCAGAAACGGCCCTGAGGGGAAAACGTTGGTACGTGACTTTGACTATCGGTTGTGCCGCTGCGAAAAAAATTCTGACGTCTTGCTGCTCAGTACCTGTATACCTATGGGAATTTTTGCTTTCAGGGTGAGATACCCTAGCTGCAGTTTGGGTAGGGGGTTCATTTTGTTGAGGTTTAAAAGGTTTTCTATCACCAACCATCTTTTGTTTTCCCTTCATTGCTGTTTTTCAGGATTTATCGCTTTCTTCAGCTTTTAATTTGTTCCAGAAATTTGCTTCCTAACTTCCCGTTCTTACGCACAGGATTGTGTGAGGGAACACAGCTTGTGCGTTAGTACGCCGTTCACTTAACTTCATGCTAAATGGCGCCTTCCTTTCTTGTGAAACACATTTGTTGTGGTTAAGGAGACTCAGACTTATATTGTTTAGCACGTTCCCCGCGTTTCCGCGGCTGTTAACGGTTGGTTTGGTTAGATTGTAAGTAGCAAAATAGGGCAATCGATTTTCCAGCTTGAATAAATTTTATTTCTTCCGAATGAATATGAAAAATCGAATTGCACACTAACATTTCACCTCGTATGGTACTAATTATTATTAAAAAATGTCGCGAAACCTCAAATATCGTGCATTTTGTACCGACACGAATAGACAATTTACCTGTTGGTACACATGTGGCCCAGTACGCGGGGAACGCGTTAATGCGATCCACAAATACCCTAAGCCTCTTTGCATAGGTAGCCCTCCTTTATAGTAAAGTCAATATTTCAGATTCCGCATGTTGCGTAAATTTCATTTTCTAATATCCACTACGTAGAAAACGCACGAGGAACCAATCCAATTTGAACGGTGATTAATAATACCGACTAGGTTCTACGCGCATCAATTTCTCAAGGTATAACCCTCTCTCATCTGAATTAAATACTATATTATTTACTCAGCACAGCTTTAGAAATGTGCTATTTTAAAAGTAATTATGATTTTCAAAATACATGAAATGACCGAAGAAAACTCCCGCTCTATTTTTTAACTACTTTATATATATATTTTTTGTGGTTCTATTCGTTCAATTTCCGGTATAAATATAGGGCAACATTTTATGAGTGTTCATTTAGTAGTAAATACCTGTTCCGAGTGTATATAGACCTATAAATTATCATTTACATAGAATAAATGAAGATTTCTCGGCATGTTATGAAGGACGCATCATTGGGTTTCATCAAAACATGAAAGTAATTTGAGGATATCTGTGCTGTAACCGGTAATGGAATCAAAATGATGCAGTGAACAATAGCTCGCTGGAATAAAAATGAGACGACGAACCCAGTTGAATCTCGTAAAAATTGTGGGAAGCCTTAAATTCTGGATGACGGACAGAAGCTCCTCGAAGAGATTGGTGTGAAGAAAATTCGGCCGTGATCAATACCAATTAGAACTAGCAAGTTTGGTGATGGTCTATAAACAATTTCTCAAAGAACTGTGGGTCGAGAGTTGAGGCAAATGAATTTTAGTAAGTGCAAATTCACCAGAAAGCTAGTAGTCTCGTTAGCAAAAGATAGTTAATCATTTGCTCGAAAACACTGAGATTAAACTATGGAGGATTGAAAGCTTACAATGTAGTCGTGGGAGTGCAGATTTACCATCTTTGAGAATGATCGTCATGTTGAGATGCCATGGATCCATGTGGCACTGTACGAACTGTTGAGGTAATGTCAAGCAGTTCAATGCTTTGGGGCTGTTTTTGCTGGAATAGATATGGATCTGCTAATCTTAGAAGTAACAAAGTGAACTCTCAGGACTAATTTCAAGTACTTAGACTGAGTTCAGTCTCCCGTGGAGGTTATTTTCGTGATGGCAACGGGATATTTTAGGACGACAGTGCTGGCATCCTCAGGGTTAGAAATGTTCAAGATTCCTTTCTTGCAAATGAACTACTTTTGAGTACATCGACTAACCACCACCATCTCCTAATGTGAGCTCCATTGGAAATTTATGGGACAAGTTGGAGAGGAACTTCGTAACTCATCGCCCTTTCCTTCAACATGGACTGTTCAGGGTGACTGCTCATCTCAATCGAGGCTAAACTAAAGCTACAGAAGGTCCAGAATCTTTTAGAATCAATACCAGGTAGAATGAAAGCTAGAATTGAGAGCTGAATTCGGGGCAATCGCTTGCTAATACATTTCTAGACCACACCATTAGTTTTTAACCATTTGGTGGATTTTCACAATTGCTCATGGTTCCCATAAGTGAGAACCTCAGTCGTTCTTACGAATGTATAATTAGTGTCTGCCTGAAACTTGTTTGGAATAATGAAGTGTTCAGAAAACTTTATTGCTTAACTATCAGAACAGAATTGAAACATGTCAGATCTGACTTTACCTTTTTCATATTTTGTTAATGTAAATCACGACGTATTTGATTATACTTGCTAGAATAACGTATGTATCGTGAAAGAAAGCCTTTGATAAAAAATGTTATTACTGACAATCAAGCTTATGTAGACGTTGAATTTTGATGTATTGTTTACTTGTAGTATATATAGAGGCAGCTAGACAATTTATAACAGTAGATTGGTCTCATTATTTTCATCATGAATAATAAATGAGAAAGACCGAACCATTGATAGGTTGCATTTTTTTCAAATTCTGCACATTGAGTCAAAATATCACCTTGAGAATTTCGCACCAGAAAAAGTAAATTTGCTCAGGAGACACAAGTATTGTATCGATGAGAATTGACATTTTTCACGGAAAAAGAGCTCGCGAGCTGAAGGTTACGTAGGCGCATGTTGATGTCGAATATTTTTTGTTATACTGACCGTTTTTCTCAGTACACTGATATCTTTTTTCTCAGCACCCTTTAGTTTTTTCAATCTTGCTTTTCTTCATGAACTTTTTGCCAAATGCTATTTCTATGCGCAGGTTGTGGAGCCACACCTAATTCTTCGATTCTCAGTTTCGTTAATTCCGTATTAATATTAAATGATAACTCTCTTCCATTCTCGCTTGGAACACCTATTGTTGTGATTAGGGGCTTGAATGAGCTGATGATCTATAACCTCATTTTGAGGTAACTTTCTCTCAGAAATTACATGAAGATTATCAAAAAGTTCCCGAGATATCAGACTGGTATCTGGTGATGCAGCTATGATTCATTTCAGTTAGTGATCATTCCCTTTCATTTCTTTCACGTAGCATCAGTGAGCAAGATTGTGATTGTTTCTTCTTGAAATTTATGCAACGTATTCTCTTCCAGATTGCGATAAGAAAAATGTCCGGCTCGGAAGCCGAAAGCGAACTGGGGCACGAATCTGAACCAGCAGAGAGCTGTGCTCCGACCACCTCGACTGGAGTAGTTGTGTCGCCGGTAGTGGCTGCCGGTTCTCAGTCCGCCTGCAATGAAAAACTTGTTCCCCCAAAGCATCAAAAATCGACAGTCAAGAAAGAAAAATCTCAAAGCGAAAAGAAAAAACCTGTTAAGCCAGCGGTCAAGTACTTGTGTCCCCATTGTGACTATGAAACTACTAACATCGTGAAACATTTCTCACACAAGCGCCTACACAGAGAGTTGAACAACAATAACTCTTTTAAATGCCACTTGTGTGCTTACGAAAGCAAGATAAAGGGTGGTTTACAGAGGCATGTCAAGAGGGTCCACACCAAAGAACGACCCTTCACGTGCTCTGTTTGCGACTTCCGCGCTGTCGACAAGCCTTCAATGGCCAAGCATATCATCAGCAAGCATAAGCAAGACCTGGGAGCTGACCTGGCAATGTACATTGACTGCGTTCAGTCCAATAAGTTTATTGATGAAGAAATCTGCGGTCATTCACCAACCCACGGCGACAAAAGAGACGCTTCTGAGTTCAATGAAAGCATGGCTATTGAGAAGGACGGTGCGAAAGCGAATGCAAACTTGTCATCCAGAGATGAAGATACCATTGATTTAAAGGAGGAAGAAGGTAAGGTAAATTTTCGAAAGACTAAAAATTTGTTCGCCTGTAATGATATTAAAGCTCAGACTTCCGAGAAAACTGCTAAAACTAATGAAAGGCCTAGTGTTCAAAAAGAAAAGTTAACAAACTCTGTACAGAAAGATAGCTCTGGCAGAAAGTCGAGAAAGAAAGCGGCGGCGTCGTCGTACAGGAACTTGTACAGCACTCCAGAATATAGGGAAATGAGGGCACGTAAACTAACGTGTGAATTTTGTCGGAAGCAGTGTGGCTCTCAACGCAGTCTTTTGTCTCATTTTAATGAACATAAAAATGAGAATATATTTTGCCCCATTTGTCATATGTTCATAGTTGACCCAGATTGTCGCCAGGCACATATCGAGAACCATCTTAACACGACGAACAGATACACGTGCGCCACTTGTCTCAGCACATTCGCTGAATCGTCTGAAGTGATAGCACACCAACAGCGTGACCACCGAAAGTCCATCAACGTAATAATGGAGTGCATGTTTTGTTCTTTCAGCAGCCGGTCCCAAGAGCGCTTCTCAAGACATATGACTCGGTGCCATATGTTCGGCTCGGATGGGCCAAAGCACAACGCTTTCGACGTTTCCAAAATGAAAGAATTTATCATTACCTATGAACGGAACAAGATCAAAAACAACATTAAAACTGAATTAAGTGATGAGCATGAAGAGAAATGCGAATCCTCTTTAGCTGAAGAAGCAAAAGAGCAGGAGCAACGCCAAACTGAGGGTTTGGGTTCATGTGGTGCACCACTGGAAGACCAAATAAGTTTAGGGGATCTCGAAGAAGAACTGGACTCTTCATTTTTTGATATTTCTGCCCACATGAATGATTCGCTTGATAATTTTCAGGAACTTCTACACGAAAGTGAACGTTTAGAGGAAATTGAATCTTCGTATGAAAATAATAAAGTTGATCAAAACTGTACAATAACGAAGGGGAACGAAGATAAGGATGATGCAAGTTGTGAGCCTGGGGCTCTCTCGCCGAGCGATGGAGCTGGTGGTGTTGACGAAGTTGCCGTAGACCAAATGTCGGTCAACTCGCTTCGTTTGACTTCAAGTCTTGGAAGAAAACTTGTAAAGTCGTCTGTAGAATCTTCCGGCCGTGGTATTCATGGCGAGGTGATGGATATTCCTATCAATGAATTCCACGTACCTTTTGAACTGCTTAAAGAGTCGGGTGCTCTCAACGATCCCTGTCAACAACAACAACTACTAGACAACTCTATTCATCTGTCCCGCATTTCTTCTATCGCCAATACTTTGTGTAATAAAAATGCCTCAATTAGTGCAAAAAATCTGCAGAAAGCAAGACAGAGGAAAACGCCTAAGAGCCTAGCGCATCAATCACGTATTCCTAGTCCGGATTCCACGTCTGGAACAAAGTGACTTCCTTCTTCCTTCGTTCATTAGTAGTTAGCTGCTCCGATACAATCTTCCATCTGCTTTTGTTTGGGAGTCGGGCCGGAATTTAATGTTATAGGTGCCTGCTCGTCTGTTGAGTTGGTAATTACTAAAGGACGTTGTTTTTTACTTTGTTTACCGTAGTTGTAACTTTAATGTAATTTTTTGGGTTACAGGCTTAGTGAATTCATTCACGTCATATAAATCTCAAGTTGATGTGTTGGGGCATTTAAAATGCCTAGTATTGATTTAGAAAATGGAAAAAATCCCCATTGGTTAGTAATGCTTCCGGAAGATGTTTCGGAGAGTTACGTCTTTTTTTCTTTTTTTTGTGATGCCATTGTTTCATCGACTTATATTTACTGTACATAGTTATTCCAGTCGAAATGGAATTCGCTGCTGTTTAATTTCATTCATGAGTTAACATACTTTCGATGTATAAATGCTGTGTTTTTTCAGAACATAGGATGATTTTTGATGAATATCTGTTAATTTTCTGCGATAGCTTAATCGTGAGTACTCTTGTTTTTCGTAGCTTGTTCCCAATAAACATTACTGTGTTGAAGGGGTTCGGTCTTTCATTTTTTTTGTGAAAGAATCCCTCGAGTGGCCATAAGCTTGGCAATAGGTATAAGTTTGGTTTGTCTGTTCTATGCTGTGGGGACCGGCGCCCCCAGAGGGATACCGTTAGGTCACCTCAGCTGTAGGCAGGCCTGCGAAACTTTTATCTTTCGCGCTCATTTCGCTTATTTAGGTTTCAATACCTTTTTCACTGTCCCCTTTTTCCTTTCTCATCCTTGTCACACCTGCCTCGTGTACAGAATCCTCGTTTTCTTGTCACCGCTCAGGGGGATACAACTATTGTATCATTGGGAATTAGCGCTCCCAGGGAAAATTTGCGAGGTCATGAGCTAAAGGTTGAGTGGGCCTTCCTTTTGTTGAAATAGAAAAGGCTTTTTGTTTGGTTACAAACCATCTATTATTTTGGTTCACTGCGGTCCTGTTTTTCAGCACTACTACTTTCTTCATCCGTTTTTATCTTGTTTCATTAATTTATTCGTCGACTTGCTGTTTCTATGCAGCCTGTGTATAGATTTCACTTTCTCTTAACTCAATACTAAAGCGCGCCGTCCTCTTTCGTTTCTTTAGACCGCCTTTATTGCGTATATGGAGGCTTGAACTAAAATCTACTCGTTTTCTAGTCATTACTAAGTGGTCTTACTTCTCTCTTTAGGTCGTCTTTGTTGTGGCTAGGGAGTCTTGGACTGATAGCCTAGACTCCCTAGCACTAGAGTATTCATGGTAGTCGTACCCATTACGCATTACTAACGTAACGAGTGTTCATAATGATTCTTCAACGAGGGCTGCGTCTCCCAATGTTACTCGACTGCCTCCCGGAGTTGGTTCTTTGCGTGCAAGTTAATTAAAATGTGCCACACTGCAGCAGATAACTTGGAGTCTAGGAGACTCCATCATAGAAGTAGGCTTAAGGAACAGTTACCGTACCTGGATCTTGGGTACTTTGAGCAATCCTCAATGCCATTCAGGGGACGTCCGCTAGAGATGAATATCTACTGGGGATTGAGTTATGCACCGAGGAGTGTCGTCGAAAGAGCTAATTCCGATGTACTTCCGCGCTGAAATGTTGATAGTGTCAACATTCTACCATACTATTATTCCCATGACCCTCGTTTGAAGCTACTACTCGAGACAGCTACTAAAATTACAGAACTCCTAATGTTATTCGATGAATGGACAGACATTCGGTGCTAGTGAACGTTCCCAGCGAGTTGCGCATGTCTTCGTATTTGTACCGCTGTCGAAGGCTGGAAATCGAACACTTCACTTGGTAGCGAAGAAATCGGTAATAGTTCACCTGACGACTTGGTTATCCTACGTGATAATTTTTCAGCCGAAAGTCAAGTTCCTTTTTTTCAAATTTTGAGAGCACAGCTCGGGCAGCTCAGCTGGGCTACCAAATGATGTGCTACTGGCATTAGCGAAGAACGAATGAGTTTCAGCAGAAAAACGAACCTAGAATAGCCAAGTCTACTTGAGAACTTTAGCTGCTGGCTGTTCTGCCATGACGGCATTGAAAATTCCAAAATCCGGGATCTAAGGATGGTTCTCGCCGCTCCGTGCAAGTGGAGTGTGTATTACCTGTGTAAGTATTTTAGAACTGCAATCTAGGTTTATACGAAATATATTTATTGACGCAGTGAACTGAACACTTTTTTGTTAAAATGGAATAATTTTTTCATCTTTTTCTGTTCATTGCTAACCTTTTTTCAGCACCTACTAATTTATTCAACTTTTTTCTTGTTTCAATGCAGTGGGAGTCTGGTGTGCGAACACACCTTATGCATAGATTCCTCGTTCCCTTTACTCCATACTAAATGGTGTCTAGCCCCTTCCTCTCTTTATAGAATAACCTCTGTTGTAGTTAGGGAGGCTTGAACTAATTTGTGCATCCCTATCTGATTCTGGTCACAATTTATTTCGGACAGTCTCATGCGCAATATTTACTGAGCGTTGACTTCTATTGAGCTCTAATGCTTCACTTACGACTAGCTTTCCTTAGTGATGTCCTATTGTACCCAGCACAAAATCAGCTACAAGGAAACAATGGTTGTGCCCAATACGGATTTTATTTTTTCCATGTGACGTGTTTTATTTGTTCCAAACATAAAGGGCATTTCATTCAAATTTTCGTCTTAAGGTGCTCGCTCTTTTTACACAAAGTGGATGCTGTAGGTGAACTTTTTTGCAAATTTTTCCGCATTGTGGTTCAACATTCTAAAGAAATTCCATCTAAACCGTGGGAGGAGCAGAACTGGAAAGATTAGACCAGCTTCTCTAACTGCAAAAACTCTGTTCCTATAATTAATTGGGAAGTACCATTTAGCATGGAGTTGAGAAAACGGGAAACCTATACTCAAAGTGTGTCCTTGACACCCTGCACGCAGAAAAAATTAGATTGAAAGAAGTTTCTGAAACGAGATAAAACTTGAAGAAGAAAAATTGGCGGTAAGAAAACAAGAACACGTTCTATTTCATGAAAAAAAGCCTACGAACTTTTACCACACGAGTTCGATTTTATCCTCAAGGAAAGCTAATTCCCATAGATATTGGGTCGGCCTGAAAAGTTCGTTTTTAAAAATCTTTTGGACTCTAAAGATCGTTTTGTTATTTTCTTAACCATGTATCCGCTATAACGAACATCTTTGTCAGTGTGCAATAAGCCTACGAATAGAGAAGTTCTGCCATTATTGCTTGCATTCGAGCCCATGAAATGGTGGACCAAGCAGAGCACTATCGATATCTAATCCTTTTTCACTAAAGAAAGGAAAGAAAACAGTAGCTACACAAAAATATTCAACGTGTGAGTCGTTTCTGTTGCATTCCTTTCTTTTTCAAAGAAAAAAAAAACATTGGATGTTGGTACTGCTCTGTTTGGTCCACCATTTCAAGGTCTGGAATGCTAGCTAAATTGTTAAAAACTTCTCTACTCGGATGCTTACTTATGTCACGCATTGGCGTGAGCATGCTCAAAAAAACGAACTTTTTCGCCAACCTAATACAATAGTTACATCCTCATGGGGGGAGAACTTGGGATGTCACCGTGTGAACATCAGAAGCTCTCATTATGTCGAAGTGAAAAGAGCAAATTCTGTCGTTAATGAAACGAAAGGAAAGATCTGGTCACAAAACTTCCCAGTATACAGGAACGTGATTGATATATCTCTCCGCCACCATTCAACATTTTTTTGCTCTGTTCTTCAAAGTGTACATCGGAGGCAGACACGGAGACACAGTTGTCGTGTAAAGGGCTTTTCGCCATACCTTTTTACTGCTGTAACAAAATGAATAATTGACCGGTGGCTCCAATTGGTTCTAACCTATTTTCAGTGGTTTCTTTTTAGGTTTCGGCTGTTTTTATGCGAGGGCGGTTGTTATGCAGCGAGTGGAACGCGTGGTCGCCATGTTATTCCCAGATAGCAGGGGGCAATCAGCGCTGTACTGGATTGAATGCACTCTTGTGCGGCGTTTCTCACAAACAATATTGTAGCTCTTACATTTTTTTTCTTTTTCTCCATTTCAACTAAACCAAGAATTTAATTTTTCAGTGTTATTTCACTAATCAAAAATTTGAGATTTGCTGCGCTCAACGCTTTGCAGTCGTGTGCTCAGATGCTCTATTTTTGTAAACTATTTTTATTTTACAATGAGCGTAGCACTGCCGACTGTTTTGCTCATGCCAAGAACTTCATATCTTCCAGCAAATAAACTCAAAACGACTGGCACTCGTTCGTATGTTCGCATGATCATATAACTACTTGAGTGTCAGAGAACGACTCCGAAACCAAGCTGTCGACATTAGATGGTAGAATGGCTGCCTGTCGTGCCGCGTGACGTATGTGTTGCTGAGTTGTAGCCTGCGCACAAGACAATTTAGACATGATATATCGTGGTATGACAACAGAAGCTCTACCATAACTATTGAAACGCTCCTGCAAATGTTCTTACTCTTTTACGTGGACTTAAATACTATTTATTTTCTCCTGCATTCACTGATTAGAGCTGTGTCTCCTCAGGGGGCTACAATTATTTTATCTATGAAAATTAGCTCTCCCAGGGGGAAAATGTGGAAGGGCCCAAGATGAGAGGTAAATGGTCTGCTGCTCACCATTTGTCTGCTGCCCACCAAACGCTCTCGAAGAATATATGTACTCTAATTTGCTACTCTGATTCGAAACCCTTTATGCGACGAGCCATGATCGACCAGTGGAGACAATTAAACGTTAACTATCTTCGTATAATGAACGCTTGCGACCTGATTTAGATGTTTCAGTAGTTTTGTTTTGCAACTGACTCACCTGTAAAGATGTCCGGTTAAATTAATCTTTCAGTCGCAGACGGCATTCTTGGAGGAGAGCAGTTAGAGACCCGTATCCGTACTTTAATATTGATTTTATCAACACCCAATAGCTAAATTATAATTACTAGTGTACACGGCCCGTCAAAAATGACGGGATTCAATATTTTCCTGTAATAAATTTTCCAGATGAGGATGACTAACAAATATATCCATCCAAATAGTCCCTGTCATAAAAATATTCTTGAACTAGTGCACTGGTGAAACTCTTCTCACAGATACGGTCATCAAGCATCCTTATGAGCGTGACAGAAAGACGGAAGGAGCGGACACCAAAAAATACATTTACTTAGAGTATTATTCGGTGAGATTATTAGAGCTGCGGATTTTTTTCTATGATTGACTCTGTAATTATTTTGCCACTGGTTTGAGAGGAAAGTTTTCCAAGCTGATACTTAAAGGGGGAAAGATTCCCAGCGTCTGATGCCTAGTAACGCGACGTGTAAACCATCGACAGTTGAGCACAGCAGGAATTCAAGATTTTTGTACTTTGAATTAGTGGGCGCTAGGCGTAGAAGGCGCTGTTGAGGCAGCGTTAATGGATGTAAGCGGTTTGGACCACTTGATGTCGGACGTGGTACCTAACAAGCGCTTTTCGGAAATTGGAGCGCTCGTAGATATCTTCTGCCTGAATGCTGCAACACTACCAAATTACGCTGAGATTCGTCTGAGTATCGAAAACGGCGGGAAATCTCAATAATAATAATAATAACAATAATAATAATAATAGATATCTTCTGCGTGTAATAAGACATGGCTCTCACTAGCCATCCTGCAGTTGAGTCCTAGCAAAAGTTTGCTATGCCTATGAGGTCAGACTTCATTGTAAGCAAATACAGAAAATGTTTGTCCGTTTTCGACGATGCGCTACTCGCGTATTCAACTGATCAAGTCGAGCCGAGCTCTAAATATTATCATATTTCATTACAATATTTGCTATGGAAATTTGGGCACTGCTGTTGCCATGGAAACGGCTGCTTGTGAGACCCGACGGTTGCCATGCCAACGCAACATGTGCCGCGTCAGGTCGCAGCTGCACACCTCGCTGCGGTGAATCATAGTTGAGTTGTCGAATCCGTGTAGATTTACGATGATCATGCCGGGTAATATTCAGAATTTTAGTTATCCCTACGCAAAAAATCGTATACGCTAAGGTTGATAATTTTTGTTTCGGTTTGAAGTGTAAATGTAGCCGCTTCGGCTCATGATGGAGGAAAAAAGTGAACTTTAGACAGGATTTTTTCTGAGCTTCACCGCACTCGAGGGCTGCTCACGGCAGCTACGGGCTGAGCTGTTTCCGGGGAACTGTGTTGTGCTTTGTTTAAAAAATAAAGCAAATGCAAAATTTCTCACTCAACCCAGGTGTATAACTCGATGCTGTCGTAAAAAAGGCCATCCGTCCCTGCGTCTCATATTAATTACTAGTGTACTCAGCCCGTCAAAAATGACGGGGATAGATACCCTTGAATAAATCTTTCAAACGTGGTTGACAAACAAATACATCCATCCTAATAGTGCTCGCGATGAAAATATTCAAGCACAGGACTTGTGTACTGGTGAAACTCTTATTACAGATACGGTCATTAGTCATCTTTAAGAACGTCAGAGAGACAGACCAACTAACCAAGCGAACAACTGTGTTTTATAATATAGTGGATGATGTGTTCAGGAATTCAATCTCAAATGTGTTGTACATCAACGTCAATAAAATATGGTTTTCTCCCTTCAGATTTCACTGGAATAGCGACAGTGTCTGTCTGCCTAGAGGCATTGTAATGCGTCCATGGGATTGTAAAGACGCTATGTCGTTTCGAACTGTGGAGATCGATTGAATTGACGCCGAGCTAATCTTCCTCTCCTACACTTATTAATTGAAAAACATTTCTTAGTGATGGAGCATTGTAATTTTTTTCAGTTGCTGTTCAGTAAGGAATATTTCTGATCTGAATTTCCAGTGCATCTTTTAAACTTCATTCCCGTAGAAATGTAAACTATGAAATATTCGTAAGATGTGAGCAGTTCAGTTTGGACTGAAATATTTACTTGTTTACCTGTATACCTTGGTTAACTTGTACCTTTAGAACGAATGATGAACAGTATAAGAGTTGGACGGGACGCAGTTCCCACCAGCAAGGCGTTGCAAGAAGGATCCCGCTCCCAGATCTTCAGCTGCAGCACGCAAGTCTCCTCCCTGCATTCCCGCAAGTCCCCGACTCTCAAGTCCTTGCAACTCTCGCAGGAGGAGTCTGGCCTGCCTCACGCCTCGGCCTCCGTGCTGCCGCTGGTGGAGTTCAAGCCCTGCCGGCCGTCGCTCGTGCGCACACCCCGGCGAGCTCAGTGCAATGACCGGGCACTGCCTGTAATAAAGCCTGCAGTGCCAGAGGGCGATGTCGCTCTTGCTGTGAGGAGGTTGCGGCGTCAAGAAGCAGGCCGCAGTAGGAAGGCGACCACTTGCAGAAGGGAGGACGTGTACCGCGTAGAGACTGCCTGTCTTCGGCTGCGGCCGTGCCAGGAGCTTGCTAGCGTTCCGAGTCGTCGGTTCCACGAAGAGGAAAGTTTGTGTTGACCACGCCTCGTCCTAACTATGTAGTTGTGTGATTTTCGGAGCCCGAATGAAGCTTAAAGTTCCTGATGTTTATCGTTCAATTTCTCGTAATTCAGAACTAAAAAATTCAGTTTTAAAACGAACCTAGGGGAGAATCTACGAGTACGTTAGGCTACTTCAAATGAAACGATTTCAACACTGGTTCACTGAGCAATTCCTTCGAAAGATGCGAGTAATGTAATATAGGCAATCTTTGAGTTTCTGCTTTCTGCAAAGAGGGAAATAGCAACTTCTGTCAGGTGTGTAGGTACACTGGTGATGCGTGTCTATTCTTGATCACCCAGACCTTTGGTATTCACCAGAGGGTTCTAACTATCATGTCTACATACTTGAACGTTTTGACTGCAGAGTGCGCCACCGGGAGTCACTGAGGGGATTTCATTGTGCCGCTGACCGACCACGACCAGTCAATGCTTCACCTGACAAATTTTCTTTTAATTTTTCTCTCTCATGAAGAGAGCCAGTGTACCCCACCAGTTATCGTCCTAAACAAATATCGACTATCATAGCTCCTGTATTATTTTACTTGCTTACTGAGGAGGCCTGCAGCCAAAGTTAAGATATTCTTTGTGTTGCAGCGGGGATAAAACTCCGCGTTATTTATTCGATTATTCAACACTTTTAATTGGAAATTATGTATGATACCTCTAAAGAATTGTCAAAATAAAAAATATCCGCGTTTGATCGTCTCCTCTGTAGTGTTGCGAGCACCAGAATTGCAACAAGCAACTTGTGGTGGTCGTAGCGAAATGAAGTTACTTAATAGTTATCCTATTAGGCTACTTCTATTTGCAAAAATAATACATTTTTTGATGCTTTCCATAACACTGTACAACTTTTATTTTTAAACGCGCCCGTTTACAGTGCTCGCCTTCACGTGGAATGTGAGTGTATGAGATTCCTCCGTTCGACCTCTGTTTGTTTCCCATTGGGAAAACGAAAAACTTGACGTACTTACTCTCAGACTCTCTGTTACCACTGGCTCTACCAGTGGTGACATCATTGGGTCCTGGCATTGTTTATTTTGCATTTTAGAAGTATTTTATGACACGAAATGTTTGAACTGATTGTAGCAAAAACATTCATTAAAAATGCGCTGAACTCAACACCTGGCGTTCGACTATTCATGTCCTGGATATCTGGCATCTCTAGAAGCACAGCAGCCTTGATAAAAAAATATTGAACTGAAATTAATTGGAATAAGTCCAATAGTACTATGGAAATTGATCATTGTCAAAGTATAATTTTTTATTTTGGGTCTATTTGAGGCCAGAATTCTCAGTTTTAAAATACTTTTTAAAGCGACCACTCATGCAACCCTCGCTGCACAATGGTCTTTGTAAATTATGTCAGTAATTTTGCCGAGCAGATGCCGGAGGAGGTGGCAATCTATCCCCAGCGGCCGGTGGCGTTACACAGGCGCGTGCAGCGCAGCTGTCGCACCTCCGCCAGCAGAGTGAGTCACTCCCTGTCTTGTGGCCACAGTTTTAGTCGTCGTGGTTGAACAGTTGGCAGCGTAAGTTCATCTTGTTTTACCAGGGACCAAATCCACTAAACGCTATACGTTGACGTATCAAACATTTGGTCCTATAACTGCACTAGGAGATGATATTTGCGTTCTCTGAAACGATGTGACCTGTAATTTCATGTGATTTTTCAGTGTAACTTGAGAAAGCCTCTTAGGTGACTTAAAGTGAGGTCGTAAAATTCGAAAACTCTTATAAAAGATTTTAGCGAAAATAAAGTTAGAATGTTGCAAGTAAAAATTACTGCCTTTGCTGAAAAAAAACACTGCCCAACGGAAAAACTTTTGAGACTTATCTTAGGTGTCCACTTTGCTGCTTTTAGTTTTCAACTATGGGAATTAGCACTCCCAGGTAGACAATGTGAGGGCCCGAGCTGAGAGTTAAGTAGGCCTTCTTTTTGTTGAAATAAAATGCTTTTGTTACGTCGAGAACCATCTTTTTTCGGTTCACTGCTGTCCTGTTTTTTCATCACCTACGACCTTCTTCTTCAATTTTTATCTTTTTTCATGAACTTCTTCCTTATCATACTGTTTCTATGCTCTTTCTGCACAGATTCCGCATTCCCTTTACCTCCATACTAATGGTACCTTTTTCCTTCCTCTCTTTGGATCGCCGTTGTTGCAAATAGGGAGGCTTAACACGTTAACTGCGATGGGTTAAACTGAAGTTCAATATTCAATTTAAATTTAATATCAGTTGTGGTAATAAACTTAGAAAATAGCAAACATTAACTGGATCAGGCGTTTAACTTTCATTAAGTAGTAATAAAAAATGAGTTAGTGACTGCAGCAGCACTATGAAAATCACCTAATTGACCACTGGTGGGTCACTTCGCAGGAAATGTGTTTAACTAACTAATAATCTTATCGTATAGCTTTCTAACCCTTTTCAGCATTTTTTCTTTGCATTTTTCCTCTACCTTCCTAATTTATTCTTCCTATGAACCATGCAGGGCCCCCTGCGGGAGATGGACCTTGTGGATGGATCTTGTGGATGGATTCCCTGTTTTCTACAGTTCATACTAAATGATCCTTTCTTTTCTCTCTCTTGGGGTTGCTTTTTTGCAGCTTGGCGGTTTGAATCTAGTTATAACAGGGTGATTTTTAAATATGGGTCCTAAAAGAATCTTTAACACTTTGTCTGTGACTACTAAATATTAAGTTCAACACCAAACTCAAATTTAATGGCAATTGTAGTAAGCATTTTGGAAAATACCCAACATGAACTGGATCTTGCGTTCATTTAGCTTTGATTTCATATTTATGAAAATTGAATTTGCTACTACTGGCTGGTCAGCAGCATTATGAAAATAACCTCCGTGTACCACCGGTGGCGCACGTCGCAGTCAAAGTGTTAAGAACTCCTGCATTATCGAATGGATTCTTAAACAATTTAATACTCATGGAATCCTGAAAAATTCTATTTTTATTACGTTTTGAACACGATATTATACATGTACCACCCCTCCTGAGCGCAGACAAAAATCAACGCGATTAGCAAGATGCTCATTGCGGCGCTGATGAGAGCTGGTCCAATTCCCTAGATTTATATCTCGATGGATGCCTTGAGTTGGTGTGTTTCTTTGGAGCTACCTAATAGAAAGATTTTAATGGGAAAAGTCAACAAATCTGCACCAACTCAAAGTATCCATTGAGATAGGAATCCAGCAAATTGTACCAGGTCTCACCATCGCCGTAATGAACATCATGCGCAATCGCGTCAATTCATGTCTGCGCTCAAGGGAGCAGCATATGAAAAATGTTGTATTCTAAAAATTTTCAAAATAAAATAGGTATTTCTCAGAATTCCATAACTGCTTTGTTTTTCAACATCTATCCCTTATTTTAGGAGTCAATAAAAAATTTTTTTAGTACCTATATTCAAGAATCCCCCTGTACAATTATATAACGAGTATCCCATTAAGGCCAATACAACTATTGTTTCTATGGGAATTAGCACTCCCAAGGAAAAAATGTGAGATCCCGAGCTGAGAGTTAAGTAGGCCTTATTTTTGATGAAATGGAATATTTTTGGTTTAACTAAAAACCATATTTCTTTCGGTTCACTGCTGTCCTGTTTTTCATCACCTCTGACTTTGTTCTTTAATTCCTGCATCCTGCGCGGGAACACACATATATATTGGGCATAGATTCCGCGTTCCCTCGACTCCATACTAAATTGTGCCTTCATGCTTCTTATCTTTGAACATCTCTATTGTGGTAAAGTAGGCTGAAACTAACTTACGAGTACAATCAAGTAATCAATTATAGGAATCCCCTTGACTGAGATGTATTGGCTTGCAAATTTAGAGCAGCACATGTGGTATGTCTTAATCTTTACTCGATTAGTTTTCTGAGCCTGGTTGGTCCTACTTTTGCATTTGTTTTTTTTATTTAATTTACTAACTCGGGGTATCTCTATTGAAATCCAATTATCGGATCTTTTCCAGATAAGCCCAGCCACTAGTGCAACACATAAGTTCACCCACTTGTAACTTTCGAAATAATGCACCTATCGACTGCAAATTACTCTGAAACGAAAGATTGAAGCATTCTTTCGATAGAGTAATTTGAATTCGATAGGGGCATTATTTCGAAAGTTACAAGTGGGTGAACTTATGTGTTGCATTAGTGGCGAGGCTTATCTGGAAAAGTTCCCAATTATTCTCTAATCTTCAATAAAATATTACTATCAGTCACATCTGAGAGCGCTCTTCTTAACAAAGGGCTAAAAATTGAGGCTAAAAATGTGTTTGTTTTATGAGAGTATTTGGGTATAAGCGCAACCAGGAGGAAAATGTATGGTCTTCAGCTGAGTACATTTTCCCTTTAAATGCCGTCAGATTGTTGGAGAACTGCATTCCGAGTCCGCCGTACTCGCTTGTATCTGGTTTGATGTTAGGATCGAGTGTTTTGTAAGTTCTCCTCTATGCTATTTTTGTGCCAGAAAGATTTTGTTTGAAGTACCAACAAATTTTTTGTTGCAAATTTATCAGGATCTTTATAGAAGTCATTTTCGGCAGTTTTAAAGTTTAGTTCACTTGCAATTGGTTTGAAGTTTTGAACGAAAGGCCACGTTTTTATGTTTCTACGATTGTGCCCGATTCGAAATGTATCGAAAGTTTGCCTTAGCCATTCAAAAAAGGAGAGACTTGTGTAATAAATTAACTACTTTAATGTCTGTTCTATTGAATCTGTAATCACAACGACTGATTTATTAACGTTTTAGCAAAGAAAAAGCTGACCAGAGAAACTGGACAGTCAGGATTTTGAGAAAAGGTGAAGCAACAAAACTGATCACAAGCCAGCTCTCGTGCTCCAGCCTGCAGGGCTTTAGTTTCAAATTGGGAATTTATTGATGAAAGGTCATTATTTTATGGCTTTGATCTCCGTTTGTACTGGAGTAAAAGATGGGCTTCGAACTGGCATGGCTTTACCGATTATCCCGGCCCAATTAGACGTACACCCACCAGTGTTCAGTCAGTGTTTGATGCATCTTCAGTTCCAGGTAAACGCTGGCCTTCACAGTGAAGAGTGGGCGGTCGGTACCCGGTAGTAATATCTAACATCCGTTTGACAAGAGTTGAAATTCGCAGTACACTAATCGCACAGAACGGAATTCTTCGGAAGCAAAGCTCTCGACGGACTTCACGCTGCCGAGTTCTAATAACCGCAGTTTAGGAATAATGCTTCAGATCTTGATTGAGATTCTGAAGCTTTACGTTAAGCTCTCAATGATAGTACGAATGATGCAACAGGAACTTGATTTGCACGAAAGCTATTCGGAGAGTCGGGCGAGTGCGTGTAATTTAAGCAATCTTTAAAAATATTGATGACGGGTCACTGAAATTCGATCCGGCAGTCAGTTAGTTTAGTTCCTCTGCCTTCAAGATGATTTACAGAATTTAACTTGAAAAAGTTTTAGGGATTCAGTAAGGATAGTGAAAATTTATTAAATTTCGGGATATCAACGCGTCTCTTCTTATTGACTGGTCAAAAGAATATTCTTTTACATAAAATGTATTCAAGGGTGTAAATTAATTGTTTTTATTTGTCTTTGTTGGGTAAAAATTGTTTTAATCATCGGTGAATCTTTTGAGGAAGATTTTTCCGTAACGGAACAAAATTGGACGCTTGGTCGGCACTCCGAGGCTTTGTCCATCCGTGTGTTTCGTGCAGTGTTAGCAAGAGCTGTCAAACTATCGGTTTTGTTTCTAATGGTGCCCATCAACATTATGTGCCCTAAGTCACCTTGAGGTTAACTTGAAGGAAAGTTCAAATACGAAGCGGCCTTAACCCAAAATTCATAATTAAAATACGTGTAGGCTAACTGGTGGAGGTGTTCCCTGGTTTCTTGCATTTTACTCTTGGGCATTTCAGTAAAGCGTGGGTTCTTTTATTTTCTACTTTTCTACCTCTTAATCAGCTATTGAGTTTTACTCTTCTTCTTATGCAAGATCAACTTAGCTGCCTGAGACTTCGTTTGGTGATATTGCCTTTTTTGATTCTTTAGTTTTTATTTGAAATTGCCTTATTATTTTCTTTATTATTTGCCAAATTGTTAACATCATTTAGGGTAAGGCGAATGATTTCAATCATCGTGTACTTTCTGCGACTTGTGGGACGCTGCTTACGCTAAGTTTTAAAAACAATTGTTGTAAACATTTTATGTTTTAATTTTATTGGAAATAAACTGTTTTTCTTTCTTATAAAAGACTTCCTTCAAAATGTGGTCGTCTAATATTGGATTTCAGTCAATATTATGTCTTACAACTCGAGCAAAACCTAATTTTTGATTTCGATAAGACTGTAGATGTTAGGTTGCATTTGTACTCTGATTTTACTCGCAGTTTCTTTAGGCATCTAAATTGAATATGAATCTTTTAACCCTTTTCTCCGCACAGACAAGTTTACTCCTCTTCGTCTAATTTGTTTTTCCAAACTGCGTTGAGTAAACTCGTCCAAAATATAATGTATCCAAAAAATAGCCACGAACGAGTTCGTTCGTCGATTTAGAGCCCTTCTTAGCTACCAACGAGTTCAGCAAAAAATACTCAGAATAACAATAGAAAATAATTACTTGGAAAATGAGACGTTCTCATCATAAAAAGTTGCAACGAAAGTGGTTCGTGCTACGAATGTTTGATTGTGATGTCCATGAATTGCGTGAATGCTACGAACGTTTGATTGTGAGGTACAAGAATTGCGTTAATGCTACGAACGTTTGAATGTGAGGTACAAGAATTGCGTTAATGCTACGAACGTTTGATTGTGAGGTACAAGAATTGCGTTAATGCTACGAACGTTTGATTGTGAGGTACAAGAATTGCGTTAATGCTACGAACGTTTGATTGTGATGTCCATGAATTGCGTTAATGCTACGAACGTTTGATTGTGAGGTACAAGAATTGCGTTAATGCTACGAACGTTTGATTGTGAGGTACAAGAATTGCGTTAATGCTACGAACGTTTGATTGTGAGGTACAAGAATTGCGTTAATGCTACGAACGTTTGATTGTGAGGTACAAGAATTGCGTTAATGCTACGAACGTTTGATTGTGAGGTACAAGAATTGCGTTAATGCTACGAACGTTTGATTGTGATGTCCATGAATTGCGTTAATGCTACGAACGTTTGATTGTGAGGTACAAGAATTGCGTTAATGCTACGAACGTTTGATTGTGAGGTACAAGAATTGCGTTAATGCTACGAACGTTTGATTGTGATGTCCATGAATTGCGTTAATGCTACGAACGTTTGATTGTGAGGTACAAGCATTGCGTTAATGCTACGAACGTTTGATTGTGAGGTACAAGAATTGCGTTAATGCTACGAACGTTTGAATGTGAGGTACAAGAATTGCGTTAATGCTACGAACGTTTGATTGTGAGGTACAAGAATTGCGTTAATGCTACGAACGTTTGATTGTGAGGTACAAGAATTGCGTGAATGCTACGAACGTTTGATTGTGAGGTACAAGAATTGCGTTAATGCTACGAACGTTTGATTGTGAGGTACAAGAATTGCGTTAATGCTACGAACGTTTGATTGTGAGGTACAAGAATTGCGTTAATGCTACGAACGTTTGATTGTGAGGTACAAGAAATGCGTTAATGCTACGAACGTTTGATTGTGAGGTACAAGAATTGCGTTAATGCTCCGAACGTTTGATTGTGAAGTACAAGAATTGCGTTAATGCTACGAACGTTTGATTGTGAGGTACAAGAATTGCGTTAATGCTACGAACGTTTGATTGTGAGGTACAAGAATTGCGTTAATGCTACGAACGTTTGATTGTGAGGTACAAGAATTGCGTTAATGCTACGAACGTTTGATTGTGAGGTACAAGAATTGCGTTAATGCTACGAACGTTTGATTGTGAGGTACAAGAATTGCGTTAATGCTCCGAACGTTTGATTGTGAGGTACAAGAATTGCGTTAATGCTACGAACGTTTGATTGTGAGGTACAAGAATTGCGTTAATGCTCCGAACGTTTGATTGTGAGGTACAAGAATTGCGTTAATGCTACGAACGTTTGATTGTATTTTACAAATTTATTTAATGATATTGTTGAAATGCAGAGTTAGGGGAAGTTAGAGGATCATGAGTTATGATGCGTTTTTTAAATAAAATAGCTTTGAATTCGTATTATGAGATAGAATAGAGCTAGTTATCATTTAGGACTTGAGGAGTTAAAATTCTTCGAGTGCGAGAATACTTGAATACATGCTGAGTGAGAAGACTGACTTCACCTCATTATTTGGTCAACGGCGTCCCGGTAACGAAGTGTTGAGCAAACACGAGCTTCTGAAGTACTGGATGGTATTGAAATGAGTGTTTGAAGAAGTAAAGCACCCACTTCAATGCGATAAGAAGTTAATGAATGAAATTGTGCTAAAAATGTATCATTTGTGACAAAGAAACTTTCATGTGAGTAACGCCTCCATCAAGATACTCGCACCAATACTGTGGATTAGGATCTAAATTATGAACTACAGCGCTGTCAATCTGCATCGAACTGAATTTAGACATGCCGAGTACCATACAGATCCTCGCATAAATTATTTATGATATTCTTGAAGAGTTACGTGTTTCGTTAGTTTTATCTTATTGATTTTGGCCTTACAGCTTCAAAATGAAAACAATTCTATTCATCCAAGCTGCGCTCTGAATATTGGTTTTATCTACATTAAAATCCCCTAGCATACTGGATTACTTGCATGGTACTAAGTTTCAGCTACGACAGGATGCTGGGTTTTTCTATATTTTTCGCTTGTATAAACCTCTTGCCCAATTTCTCGCTGCCTAGGTGTGGTGCGTGTGACAGTAAAACGTTATGCCTCAGGACGTACTACACTTTAGTGCATATATGAGCATTGAAACCCAATCCATGCAGTCTGTGTGCATCTTTTAATTGGTTGCCAACGTAATTAACCATGATTTGTTTTTAATTTGTTATTCATTTGTGTCATCTGACTGTCTATTCCGCTCTCATTGTAGTCTCTTGTAAAAGTGTCTTCAGAGTTGTGTTTCGCACCAGTTCCTGTTTTTTTTAATATACCAAAACGCCACAAAGCAATGGTTTTGTTTGCTATATCTATGCAAATAATGTTATTGCTAAAAAAATTAATTTCTTTGTAAATGCTGAGAATGCAATGGGTTGATTGTGCTGGGTAAATTAAAAATATCCTTATGTTAACCTATTAATTAAGAAAATGTTGTTCGTACCAGTAAATATGTAATGTTTTCATCGCTTTTTTGCTACAGATGCTCCAAGGGGCTCCAACGCTGGCTCCTGAAGGCGTGGGACCCATTGACCCTGGCGAGGAGCTGCTTGTTCTCCACCGGCGCCGGCAGGCAGCCGCCAGGCAGCGATGCAGGTGATCCAGTGACGGTGTGGGGCAGCGTTCGGGCGGTGTGTGGTGATGTGGCAGCGGTCCTCCAGTACGGTGTGTGGTGATGTGGCAGCGGTCCTCCAGTACGGTGTGTGGTGATGTGGCAGCGGTCCTCCAGTACGATGTGTGGTGATGTGGCAGCGGTCCTCCAGTACGGTGTGTGGTGATGTGGCAGCGGTCCTCCAGTACGGTGTGTGGTGATGTGGCAGCGGTCCTCCAGCGACGGTGTGGGGTGTGTGGTGATGTGGCAGCGGTCCTCCAGTGACGGTGTGGGGTGTGTGGTGATGTGGCAGCGGTCCTTCAGTGACGGTGTGTGGTGTGTGGTGATGTGGCAGCGGTCCTCCAGTGACAGTGTGGGGTGTGTGGTGATGTGGCAGCGGTCCTCCAGTGACGGTGTGGGGTGTGTGGTGATGTGGCAGCGGTCCTCCAGTGACGGTGTGGGGTGTGTGGTGATGTGGCAGCGGTCCTCTAGCGACGGTGTGTGGTGTGTGGAGATGTGGCAGCGGTCCTCCAGTGACGGTGTATGGTGTGTTGTGATGTGGCAGGGGTCCTCCAGCGCCGGTGTGTGGTGTGTGGTGTGTGGTGATGTGGCAGCGGTCCTCCAGCTACAGTTAGGGATGTTTTCACGCAATAACCATTCTTCACTGGACAGCGGAAGAGTAGTTCTCTTCCAAATCAGAAAGGTATAAAAGAGAAATTTAATTGTTAGCCAAGAATAGTAGATTTAAGTTCATTCCCGTTTTCCCTGCCCAAATATTTAGATTTCTCGAATAGTTTCCTCAATTTCTCAATGATATCTTCAGGAGACACTTGTACAATATCAGGGTTTTTACCCTCTAGTAGGTAGCCTAATTTCTTTTGAAGATTAAATTTTGAAATGCTCCTGTTACTTCTTGACACATGAATATTCGTAAAAAGTTATTGCGATAAACTATCAATTCTAATTTTATATTTCATGTAACACGCAGGCTGGAGTGCCGGGCTGATGAACATTTCTCTCATGTAGGTCACAATCTTTCCATCGTATTTTCGCATGAAGCTAACCACTTTGGAGTATTTTGTTGTACATCTGTACGTTTTCGTCTGTGACATCAAATACCTTATGTAAACAATGTGAGTTACAGTGGATGTATGAGAGAGTTTGAAGATAGTCTAGCTAACCCCTGACCACGCCTATTGTGTGCGAGATGAAAGAATAGTTTTCACCGGTCTTCGTGTCGTATGGGTAAGCAGAGTTTTGAACAAGAAAGTTACTAGCTAAATTCCCCAAAAATGCACGATTTGTACCATGCCTCCTACATATATAGTGGCGCAAAAAAGAACGCATGGATTTGACTTGCGTAGTTTCAGTAGTGGGAGTGGAATTACGTTGTTTGATAGGTTGAAGCCTGCTGCTTGATGGGGTAAAGCGTACAGTTTCAGTAGAAATGGCAAAGTGCAGCGTCGAATTTTCACTATTGATCATTTCTTCAGAAGTAATGACTCTGTGATCACAGTTCAACGGCTTTTCCGTGCGTAGGAAAAACAATGTTCAGTGTTCGTGAAATGGTTCGATGCCTGATCGCAACATAATTTTGCGTTGGTTTGCTTCTTTTCGCACAACTGTATCAGTCATACAGCAGAAGTCGCCTGGTCGTCCTCGCACGGTGCGAGCACTGCAAAATGTCGACAAAGTAAGAGCGTCTGTTCTTCGAAGTCCTCGCTGCTCCACGAGACATTCCAACTCAGGACTTGACTCTTCGCTCGCTGCTGCGCATCCTGAAGGATGAGTTACGATTTCATTCTTACAAAATTATAATCGTGCAGAAGATACATGAGCACAATTATGATGAACGAAGAAAGTCTTATGATCAAATACTTGATGTTCTTGCTACTGATGATGTTTCGTAGATGAAACGCACTTTTACTCAGACGGGTAACAGAGGAGGACCACTGCACGTTATGTTGCAATGCTACGCAATTTCGTGCGGCCAGCACTGAACACTTTAGAGACGAACATGAATGACATGTGATTCCAACAAAATGGAGCCACAACCTACACGGCTAATGATTCCATGGCAGTTGCTCAAGAAATGTTGCCCCAACACGTGATCTCACGTTTCGGTGATGTGGACTAGCCTGCACGTTGCCAGATTTGTCGGTTTGTGACTTCTTCTAATGGAGTCACTTAAAAGTAAAGCGTATTGCAACAAACTTCGTACGCTCAATGATCTGAGAGTTGCAATGCATGAAGAAATTGCTGCTGCTCCACATGACACGTTACGAAAGTGACGGCGATTTAGAAGAAGTCACAAGCCGGATACGCAAATATATATTTACGAAGAAGGCTGCATCTCCCTCACATCTTTAAAACGTGAAAAACGTGAGATAACATGACAATTCATACATTAGTTACATTGCCAATTGAAGTGGCGTGAGTTAATTTTGTATGTAATCAAAATAAAGTCAATTATACTAGTTTGAAATCCCTGCATTCTTTTTGCGCCACCCTTTACATCATCAGGCTTGTTCATGGAAATAGTTACGTCACAGTCGTGTTCGGAGAATTCTCGTCATTTTTGATAAAGCGATTGGATGAGAAGGCGTTAGCTTTAATCTGTCTTTGATCTCCTATATAATGGCACTGACTATGCTTTTAAAAATGATTAGAGATATGCAGTCATGCTTCTTTTGTCAAATGAGTGTATTATGAAAAATTTAACTTTAAAATCTCTTAATATGATTGTTTTTTTTGTTGTTTTTTTAAATGTCACAAAATAGACTCACACCAGCTTGTTTCTCCCGGCATTAGGCTGTGCCATTAGATGAGGCAGTTTAAAACAAGGAAATATGATACTCTACTAGCGCTGCTCTTGCAATATCAGTAGGTTAGGGTCCTCATGTCATCTTAGGACTATATGAGTTACACAATTTTCTTTCCATGTTGGACCTACATCACAAGACGTCGTTAAGAATCGTTAATTACTACAAAAGTTCAGTACAGTGTAACAAATGAACGAAATGACGTTCAAAATTTAACACTATCATTGGATTCAGCTTGGGCAATAGCCACGATCTTTCAAAACGCAGTATCGCTCTAACTGAGATTCCCTTCTTTAAATATAAAAAAGGTTAGATGTTCTTACTCAATGAATTTGCATTTCACTCCCTCTTGTCCTCAGCTGTGAGCTAAAAATTTATTTTAGCTCAAGTGAATGCAAATTTAAAATACAGCAATCAATAACGTTTAAACGTTAGAAAAAAGCTTTACGGATGTTTATGCCCGCATTTTTGCGCCTAAAATGCCGTTGACGTGTTTCAGGACACGGAGAGCGCAGTTCGCGAGGAAGGTGTTGCGTGCGTGCGAAGTGCTGAGGACCCCTCACGCTCCACAGCCCCCTGACGTCAGCCTCGCTATCCAGCAGCGCCTCGACCCGCGCCTCCTGCGTGCCCACGCCTCGGCAGTGCCGTCTCTTCTTCAGCAGATAGCACAGCTCACCGCCCCCACCGTGCGTCTGCCTCCGCTAGGCGCTCGGCGAAGGTTAGTGGTCGTACATCACCACGAGCTCAAGAATATGCACTCATAATTTTAGGCTTTTGCACCTTTGCACATTATGCTGTAGGTCTATATTGTGTATTGTGGCTGTGTAAAATAATTTTGGAGTGGTTAACTTGTTTTAAACTTTGATTTGAAGCAATATCGAGGCGAGCAATTGCTATCGAACTCCTGATTACGAAGATGGGGAAATTTATCTGTTTTCGTTCAGAGTTTGCCAATGGTAGCTTATAGTTAGCTTTTGTCCTAAGTAAACTTTACTTCTATGTTCACCTTGACAAATAAATTGCTCCAATGCTCCTCAGGGGGATACGACTATTGTATCTTTAGGAATTAGCGCTCACAGAGGGAAAATGTGTGAGGGCCCGAGCTGAGAGTTAAGAAAGCCTTCTTTTTGTTGAAATGAAACATTTTTTACTATGTTGATGACCACTTTTTTCGGTTCACTGCTGTCCTGTTTTTCATCACCTAATACTTTCTTCTTCAACTTTTATCTTGTTTCATGAACTTCTTTCTCAACTTACTGTTTCTATGCCCCTTCTGCATAGATTCCGCATTCTCTAATATTCATACTAAATGGTGCCTTCCTCCTTCCTCTCTTCGATACGCTCTTTTTTGTAGCGGTTAGGGAGGCTTAAACTAACCTATATTCAAGCAATAAATTACTTGAATGATCCCAAGCGTTTCATTTATTGTTAAAAACATGAAATGAATAAAAACCTCATTTCCAAATTGTTGGATTAAATTTGTAAAATATAACATTATACGAAAGGGGCGAAACGAAAATTATACCTATAGCAGGAAAAATTTAATATATTAACTATAATCTTCAGCAGCTTGACCTTTAAATTTTACGTTCTTATATACATGTAAAAACTTGGAACTGTACAAATACTGAGTTGTAAGTTATTAGTAAAATGTTTGAGTATTGAAGGTTAAACGAATAATTTCGTAGCTTACTGAAAGTCATTTAGTAAGAAAGGTGGAGAGCTAATTATTCACTGATGGGTGCGAGACCGAAGTGAAGCAGTGACATGAGAGGAGTGAAAAATGTAAAAAAGACAACGAGGAGGTGCTCACTGTAGACTGGTGGTGTCGACAGTACAAGATATGCGCCGCTTAAACTTTTATTCTCAGAACAAAGTTTCTCCAAAATGATTAACCAATAGCCAAGTTTAAATTTAAGCTAGGTTCCACTTTACTAAGAACACATTTCGCCAACTAGGACAAAACGAATGCGCCAGAGAGGAATTGATGGTTTACGTTAGATAAAAGTTTCCCTGTCCACACGCATGAAAACCGTTTTAACATCCTGCATCTCTGTACAACAACTTTCAAAACTGCTGCAAGGTTTAACTCATGGGAATAAAAGTGGTTATGAAAACAGTAAAAATATTTTTTTGTAGCCTGGCCGAGCCGAGGTCGCAGCCTCGTCTCCCTCTGCAGCAGAAGCGTGCCGCCCTCCGTAAAGCCATGGCCAACTTCCCGCCGGGAGTGCGCACCTCGCTGGCCTCCGTCCTCAGGCCCCTGGACGCTGTCAGGCTCTTCCATTGCGAGCAGCAGCTGTGAGTGGCTGAATGGGAGTGGTGTGATGCTGTGCAGTGGGTCCCGATCTTAATGAAACAGGAGCTGTGTAAGTTTGAGAGGGTTATAGACTGTGTAGTTGATGCTGCAGTCAGAAAGTAGAAGCATTGCGCTGTTCCAGCACTGCCCTGAAGGTTATGACGAGTGATGACCAACAGAACGATAGTGATAAATCATGAACAGTTTAATATGATGGTTTATTTGAGTTCAGGCTTTAAGTTGTACTGCAGCCAAGCTCAGCGATTGTGCATTGCAGAGTTTCCTGAGTCACGAAACCCTTGAGCTGGCGTCCGCCGTGCACTATTCCCAATGCTTGAAAGAGCAGAACGAGTACATTGAGGTAGTCGGTTGTTGACTAGTCGTTGTGTCGAGTGAACTCAGTATGATGGCTACGCCAGCTTCGATGCCGATTTAGGGTTTCGTCGGTGAGCGTTGACTGTAGTGTGGATAATGAAAGCGTGCAGTAGCGCACATCAGGTTGTAGGAATGTTGGACGTTGTGACGCAGTAGTGCAGATTGTGGTGACGTAGTGTTGCAGAATGCATAGGCTTGAGCTGTCGACTCTAGTCGTATGGCTTAGGGCGGAAGGGACTCTCGGCAAAGAAGTGCCGATGGAGGAGCTCTTAGTTCTTTTCGTGTTGGTAAGGAGCTCACTTTTGAACTAGCACTTGTGAAGGAGCGCTTAGTGAAGAGGTGGTTGCTGAAGGAGCGTTGGTTGAAGGAAGACCCTGTTCCATTGGGGAGGGGTGAGCAATTGGCGCCATCAGGAAACAACAAGGTTGTGTGCTTTTGCTAGGCCCGTGCCCCGTGCTTAAAAAAGACTACTGAATAAGGGCTATGAGGCAGAGAACGGTGAAAAGTTACCTCTGTCTACACTTGAACGCAAGTGAAGCTGCTTGGCTGGGTGCTTTTTATATGGGCTTCGCTGGGGAATTGGCTGGTGCACTGTCTGGTGCTCTGTCTGGCACGCTATGGGCCAACTTGATGTCCGGAATTCGTACGAGTAGCTCGGCTGTAAAAAAGAATCGAGCTGGAGTCTAGATACGCTGCTATTGAGCAGCATGAAGTGGCGATTATATACGTAATAAGTAAGTAAGGCAAACTCACAGTTTTGTTGTAGAGGCGAAGAGTTGAGTCATTACTTGGGTAAAAACCCAGATTAGGTACAAGAGAGGTAAACTTACCTCTTGCTGGTTGTAATGATCTTCATAGAAAATTGTGCTGAATGATGAACGCTACATTCCATATTTAATACATTCTGGACCTGATACGTGTCTCGTGTTCTTCGTACCTTTAAACAACTCAAGATGGGAGGATTTGTGACGGGCTTTTGATTTTTAACTTGCTGATCTTGGTGAGAGTAGTCAATTTTACTGTAAAAAGTCTTTTCTCTATGATTTACAGTTTACCTCACCTCTATGGAAATTATGATGGCCTAAAAAACAGTTAACTTTGCCTTGCAATCCAGTGACAAAAACCAACGCTTGCATTTTTTTGTAGACGGTTGTATTCCTGTCAAAGGTGCTTACTTATCGGCATCTTTTCATGTCCGTATAATGCTGAAGAGTTGTGTTGCTTCTTGACTATAAACTGATTTTTCTTAAAAAATTTCTGTGAAGAAATTAAAAACCAGTTCATTTTTATGTTTTTCGAAGTCTTCTTTTCCTTTTAGTTATTTTTTTTGCGAAAAATTTCTTAGGATTACAGTGAGCTCAACTGTCATTTTCTGTGTAGTAGGTGGTAGGTTGTTTTATCTTTTATTTTATATATGTATTTTTTTTCTAATATTTCATTTTCAATAAGTATATATGTATTAATATGTGTGTGTACGTGTATATATGTATCTACATTTATAGATATACATGTTTCTATTTCATTTCTTTATGCAAAAATCATCCGGTTAATAAATTTTATTGCTCTAGCGAAATGATTCAAAAATAGATCTATCACTTCCCCAGAGGGCGTTTCTGTGAATCGGATTAATGTCAAATATAATTAATGAAATAAAGTGCAATTTGAGCATATGAATCATAGTAAAATTATCTTTCTGTCCGTATGTTGTACAAGCTATGAATTTTGATATTGAGTATATATTTGTTTACCCATTTCTACCAATATTTTGTAGATATTTGTCAATCATGAGTGGTAACCGGCTTACACTGTATCTCTATTTTATCCCATGTACCCATGTCCGCATGATGTGGTGAATATCGAGAAGATATGAAATATGTTTTTGGTGGTGATAGGGCTTTGCATATTTTTAGGGCATATTTTTCATTTCTCATTCAACTACCCTTGACAGAGATAGACTATTGGCACGCCACGTATGGTTTGTCTATTAGTACACCTCGTATAGTTTGCCTATTATTATGCCTCGTATGGCTTATCTATTTGTACACCTCGGATGGTTCGTCAATTAGTACTCCTAGCATAGAACTTTTGTTAGACTACTTGCACACCACGAATGGTTTGTCTATTAGTACGCCGCGTTTATTTTGTCAATTAATATGCCTCGTATGGTCTATCTACTTTTACACCTCTGATAGTTTGTCTATTAGTACACCTCGTATAGTTTGTCTATTATTATGCCTCGTATGGCTTATCTACTTGTACACCTCGGATGGTTTGTCAATTAGTACTCCTCGTATGGAACATTTGTGTTAGGATGTCCTATATTAAGAAATTTTTAAAAGCCAATATATGTTGGCATGTATCTCATGTGACAACTTAGAAATACACATTTTTTCTTTCTTTCTTTTCTTTTTCTTTCTGCTTTGAAACTTGAGTTGGCCGTAATGACGAATGACAACCTTTTTTTGTTTCCACCATCGAGGATGGCCAACGAGGAACTGGACGTAGCAGACCTGGTCGCTTGCTGGCTGCGTGCGGGGCGCGCAGGCGGCGCTGAGCTGAGGACCTCCTGGATGCCGGGGGCGGTGCAGGCCATCAGGGCCGCCGCCACGCGAGAGCGCCTCTCGGGGCCCCGTCGTCACGCCCTCATGCACGCCTTCAATAACCTCGTTGCCTCCAAGGTGGGTGCTCATCGTTTGCAGGTCCTGGTCTGGGTTCTCGTCTTTCATCGGACTCTGTTATAGAATTGTAGAAGCAAATCTTAATTGTAGAAGCAAGCTTTCCATAATCAAGTTTCTTCCACCGTGCTTCTTGCAAGTCAGCCGCTTTATTGCAGTGATTTTTTTGTGTTGGTTACGCGTGCATATTTTGTTAATATCTTTCTTTAGTAACATCGCTCGTGAGTTATTTCTGCTCATGGGAATCTCTAAAACGAGGACATAACAGGTATGGTTGTTTAATAACACTAATTTTATAGCATACACCTAATATACATCCAGGCTTACATCCATCAATTTATAAACATCAAAGGCCATAAGTTCGTAGCTTTTGCTCTTCTCTTGGGGATGTGCTAATTTGTACATAGCTGCCTGCTTCTAAAATAAATTGAATACTGCATGAAACACGCCGTGAGTATCCAGTATACAAGCGTAAGCGCCAAATACCGGTCTCCGTCAAAATTTGAAAATTCTCTGATGCAACGTTGCGACTGTTAAATTTAAATTTGATTTCCTAAATTAGAATTAGGGATGCAAACTTGGCAATTCGAAGTCTGCAATGTTTGTGAAAAACCCACTGAAATTATTGTGGGCAGAGACCGCGTTGCTCCAGTTTTAAATTTAGAAATTTCATCCCTCGAGTTCCTCAGATTTAGCATGTAAAAGTTCTAATTTAGACGTGAGTTTGTTGCTTGAGATGCTGCCTTCAAAAATGTGAAATTAATGGAAATCATGTGCATGGATTCTTCGAATAAATGAAAGTGTGCAGACGTACGGTATAGTCTCCCAGAAAATCCAGTGACTGCATATCGCGAGATATCGTTATTATCGACCTGATCCACCCCCAATATGAGGCACTCAAAAAACGTGTTTGTGTTTCAAGTGTTTCGGCAAGGTGTTTAGATGCGTTACGGTCAGGAACGAAGATTAATGAAGTTGTTTGCACGTCCCCCCGTATGCAGCTACAGCAGGTGCTGGGACGCAGCGTGGAGGGAGTGCTCAGGTAGGAGTTGACATTCTTTGCTGCATGTGTTACTTCCGTTCGTATTCTCTTGCTCGTTCACCTCTTTGGTTGTGTGTTCGTTTATTTGTTGGCTCATCCACATGTTTACTCGCTCACTTGTTTTATACTTGCCCGTCTATTATAGCTCACCAGCCTGATTGTTTGCTCACCCCCTTATCGCGTGCTCAATAACCTGTCGTTTGCTCACCCCCTTATAGCGTGCTCAATAACCTGTCGTTTGCTCAACAACCTATTGTTTGCTCACCGTCCTGTTGTTTGCTCACCGTCCTAGGACGTTGTTTGCTCTCCCTCCTGATGTTTGCTCTCCCTCCTGTTGTTTTCTTTCCCTCCTGATGTTTGCTCTCCCTCCTGATGTTTGCTCTCCCTCCTGATGTTTGCTCTCCCTCCTGATGTTTGCTCTCCCTCCTGATGTTTGCTCTCCCTCCTGATGTTTGCTCTCCCTCCTGATGTTTGCTCTCCCTCCTGATGTCCGCTCTCCCTCCTGATGTTCGCTCTCCCTCCTGATGTTCGCTCTCCCTCCTGATGTTCGCTCTCCCTCCTGATGTTTGCTCTCCCTCCTGATGTTTGCTCTCCCTCCTGATGTTTGCTCTCCCTCCTGATGTTTGCTCTCCCTCCTGATGTTTGCTCTCTCTCCTGATGTTTGCTCTCTCTCCTGATGTTTGCTCTCTCTCCTGATGTTTGCTTTCCCTCCTGTTTGCTCCTTCTTCTGATGTTTGCTCCTTCCTTTGTGCTCTCTGTGGCACAGCGGTTAAAGGGATCGAACTTGTATGCTGGAAGTCGCGGGTTCGTTCCCAGCGCTGGCGCGGAGATTTTCCCCGTTGGGTATAAGGGAAAGCTCAAGCACAATACCCCACTCGACCCAGGTGTCGGAAATGGGCACCGGCTTTACGGGGGAACCGTCATGGTGTCCTATATATAGGGTTAGTTATAAGACATTTGAAAAACCAATGCTTAAGATCATATGTATCAGGCTTGATTGGAAATAAAGCATCCCAAAGATGCCGATGTTAACCTAACCTTTTTTTTTCTTCTGATGTTTGCTCCTTCTTCTGTTGTTTGCTCCTTCTTCTGATGTTTGCTCCTTCTTCTGATGTTTGCTCCTTCTTATGTTGTTTGCTCCTTCTTATGTTGTTTGCTCCTTCTTCTGATGTTTGCTCCTTCTTCTGATGTTTGCTCCTTCTTCTGATGTTTGCTCCTTCTTCTGATGTTTGCTCCTTCTTCTGATGTTTGCTCCTTCTTCTGATGTTTGCTCCTTCTTCTGATGTTTGCTCCTTCTTCTGATGTTTGCTCCTTCTTATGTTGTTTGCTCCTTCTTATGTTGTTTGCTCCTTCTTATGTTGTTTGCTCCTTCTTATGTTGTTAGCTCCTTCTTATGTTGTTTGCTCCTTCTTATGTTGTGTTTGCTCTTCCTTCTGTTGTTTGCTCCTTCTTATGTTGTTTGCTCCTTCTTATGTTGTTTGCTCCTTCTTATGTTGTTTGCTCCTTCTTATGTTGTTTGCTCCTTCTTATGTTGTTTGCTCTTCCTTCTGTTGTTTGCTCCTTCTTATGTTGTTTGCTCCTTCTTATGTTGTTTGCTCCTTCTTATGTTGTTTGCTCCTTCTTATGTTGTTTGCTCCTTCTTATGTTGTTTGCTCCTTCTTATGTTGTTTGCTCCTTCTTATGTTGTCTGCTCCTTCTTATGTTGTTTGCTCCTTCTTATGTTGTTTGCTCCTTCTTATGTTGTTTGCTCCTTCTTATGTTGTTAGCTCCTTCTTATGTTGTTTGCTCCTTCTTATGTTGTTTGCTCTTCCTTCTGTTGTTTGCTCCTTCTTATGTTGTTTGCTCATTCTTATGTTGTTTGATCCTTCTTATGTTGTTTGCTCTTCCTTCTGTTGTTTGCTCTTCCTTCTGTTGTTTGCTCCTTCTTATGTTGTTTGCTCCTTCTTATGTTGTTTGCTCCTTCTTATGTTGTTTGCTCCTTCTTATGTTGTTTGCTCCTTCTTTTGTTGTTTGCTCCTGTTGCGATACGAGAAGAGGGTTGGTTTAGGACCCCCTTCCCAGACGCTGAGGGACTCTCAACCCCCGCAAATTTTAAAGTATTGTCCTTCATGCTTGCGTACACCTGCATACCAGACATGGAGAATAAAAGAATTTGAAGATTTACATGAATTTATTTTAGGTAACACGTGGATAAAGTACACAAAGCATTGGAACGAAATGATTTGAAAGGGCACAATTGCGTTAAAGAAAGGCACACAGATATCTACCGTCATAAGACTTTAAACACGACATGATATAAATGTGATGCTTACCGAGAATTCAAGTTACCAATACTCCATCGCTGACAACAATTTACGCATCCACAAAATTGCAGGTTCCACAAGCAACACAAAGCACAATATTTGCGAGAATAATATATCACGATTTAACCTGGACTTGTGACAAGGGGTAGAATTATATGAAGCGCCGCACCATTCACAACGTGAATTCAATCCTCGACCAAATAAACACAGGTAACCGATTTCCTATAATTTAGATGATTTGCGCGATACTCTGACAAGCACTTTTCTGGGTGCTGTTCTACATTTGAAATTGAACCTCTATCACCACCTTAAAGAGCTCTCACAACCATAAAACACTCGCCCTTTTAATAATAAGTGATTCACTGATAGATATTCACTGCCGATGTGCTATTGTTCACTACTGCTCTCCTTCGTCGTTGCTTATAATTGCTGCTGTCCTGGGCTGATGTCTCGCCAACGCGCTGCAGCGGTACCTGCTGCCGCTCCCTCTCCGTGCTGCTGGCATTACAACTCGTATTCGCCGCTGCCCTGGTGCCGGGAATTTCTTAAGAGTTTCGTTGGTGCGCCAATTCACTGTAGTTTTGTGCGCTGATCTTCGCATTGTTGGTGAACGAACTTAACTGTAGATATTCGCAATGTTAGCAATTGCGTGGCTCCAAATCTTGACGCTGAAGTTGCCTGTGAGTTCGACCCCGATGCAAAGATATTTGAATGCTCTCGGTTGAATATCCGACGCGTTCACACATGACGACCACCGATGCGAGGCTGGTTTGCTTCGATCAGGCTACTTTTGTAAGACGGTGCTTCAACGGTTGCCGACGTTCAACGTTGTTTCTTGTACTCCGAATTGTTACCCAATTGAAATTCTGAGCCTTTTACAGATCGTTTTCAGGCAGTTATAAGCCAAGAGTTTAGTCGTTTTCAAGCAGTAAATTAGCCTTTTTCGGAGCAAATGTCTAGTATTTTAAGCCCTTTTAAACGGCTATTTCTGGGCATCGAAACGGCTAATGCAACGGCCATTTTGGGCTTCTCTACTACCTGAACGAGGCTATTCACGACCATTTTTGGCTTTTCCATTGCTTGAACGAGTCTCGTCCTGGCCTTTTTGGGCTTCCTTACTGCTTGATCAAGGCTAATACCGGCCCTTTTGGGCTTCCTTACTGCTTGATCAAGGCTAATACCGGCCCTTTTGGGCTTCCTTACTGCTTGGTCAAGGCTAATACCGGCCCTTTTGGGCTTCCTTACTGCTTGATCAAGGCTAATACCGGCCTTATTAGGCTTCCGTACGACTTATAGAGGGCCTTGCAACGACCTCAAAGAGCTCCAACATCAGATTTTTTATACGATATAAAGAGTTTGTAAGGCCGGGTCTTGTGACTGCTTCGCCTAGTGAGTTCCGATTTGAGGCGAGTGAAGCAGCGGACTTACGTTTATACTTCTCCGGCTGTAGGTATCGATGATAAGCGGCGGAGAAGTGGGAACTTTTTATAAAATAAATTTACATTGGGATATATTAAGATTACTGAACATTGAAGGACTAGAATCGAGGTTTGAGGGGTAACTAGGGTAAAGCACTACAAGTTGAATGCTCAGCGTTCGACAACCCAAGTGTTCCAATAGTTATAAGCTATCATTCATATTTATTTTATATAATGCATTAATAAAGTGCCAATTTGATGTTATGCTCAGCAGTTAGCTTTTCTATCCTAGTTTTCATGTTGACTGGATTAATTATTTATAGTATTGTTGAAGATGTTTAACGAACCTTACCTAATCTAACTTAACTAAGTTAGGTTAGTTGAAATTCATTTAGTTCTTTACATTTACTGAAGTAATACGACTTGTACAACATTTACGATTACGAGTCTTTTTACAATCTATTACGCGTCCAAATAGAGGTCGTCGAAAAGGCTTGAAAACGACTTTAAACGACCCGAATGAGCCCGCAAACAGCCATTGACTAGACCTATAAAAGGCCAGTTGAATGAAGAGCCCTTTTCAAGCCCTAATAGGCCAAGTATAGGTAGGAGTCGGTTTGAAGTCGTGATTTTTGGCCCTTTTGGGCCGTTTTCGACCTTTTACGACTAATTTACTACCTGAAAAGGGCGATAATTTTCAATTGGGTAACTTTACTCCAACATTCCGATTGCAGTTTGGTAGGAGGCAAGCCGGCGATGTCGACCTGCTGTGTAGTGCACCCTCAGACGTCGTGCGCAGTGCTCTCTCGTGCGTTCAAAACTCCCCTCACTAGGCTTCATCTACCCTCCTTATAAGCGTTTCGCTTCCTTGCTTCGAGATTGATCCAGATCATTCCATTGTACAGAGGCAGCATCTGCATCCTGATTGGCGGAATCCATGTTTGTTCTGACGTCTGGGACTCCCATTGGTGTGTGCTCAGACACACCTTCTCGCGTGATCGCTAGGCAAGCGTTCATTGGTGTAGCACAATTGGTTCTCTGCTAACGCCTTCCCCTTTCCCCTCGAAGCAGCCCCGCTTGGCGCGCCGCCGCCTGCGTCACCGGCCTAACCGTCAAATTCCAATCCTTGCCGCCAACAATGTAACATCTCTCACAAAATAAAGTACAGCATCTTTGAACCATATATTGCCTATCCTGAATTGATTCCTAACAATACCAGTGACAACGTTTTTTGACTTTTCCTAAAGTGAAGCATTTTCCCAAAAAACATTTTACGAGCCTGTTTCCCCAAAAAAATATTTTACGAGAGTATTTCTCAATAATTCCCAAAAATATTTTATGAGAGTAGTATTTCCTCACACTCCTTCTTATGTTGTTTGCTCTTCCTTCTGCTGTCTGCTCCTTCTTATGTTGTTTGTTCCTTGTTATGTTGTTTGCTCCTTCTTATGTTGTTTGCTCCTTCTTATGTTGTTTGCTCCTTCTTATGTTGTTTGCTCCTTCTTATGTTGTTTGCTCCTTCTTATGTTGTTTGCTCCTTCTTATGTTGTTTGCTCCTTCTTATGTTGTTTGCTCCTTCTTATGTTGTTTGCTCCTTCTTATGTTGTTTGCTCCTTCTTATGTTGTTTGCTCCTTCTTATGTTGTTTGCTCCTTATGTTGTTTGCTCCTTCTTATGTTGTTTGCTCCTTCTTATGTTGTTTGCTCCTTCTTATGTTGTTTGCTCGTTCTTATGTTGTTTGCTCCTTCTTATGTTGTTTGCTCTTCCTTCTGCCGTCTGCTCCTTCTTATGTTGTTTGTTCCTTGTTATGTTGTTTGCTCCTTCTTATGTTGTTTGCTCCTTCTTATGTTGTTTGCTCCTTTTTATGTTGTTTGCTCCTTCTTATGTTGTTTGCTCCTTCTTATGTTGTTTGCTCCTTCTTATGTTGTTTGCTCCTTCTTATGTTGTTTGCTCCTTCTTATGTTGTTTGCTCCTTCTTATGTTGTTTGCTCCTTCTTATGTTGTTTGCTCCTTCTTATGTTGTTTGCTCCTGTTCCGGCCCTTTTCAGTATTAGGCCGTAACCAAACGCGGATGAGGTTCGGGAGTGAAATAGTTGCAGCAACGGCGTATTCTTTATTGTTACTTCAGGATTGACACAAGCTTCGTAATTGGTAGGAAGTCTTTAGATTGGAAGGTAATCTCGTAACTCTGTAGCGCATCTGTGATCTCTACAGATGTTTTCTCGACAGCCGAGCTTCAGCTACTGACAGCGCTGCTTCTGTTTGTAGAAGCGACCTCTACGGCAGACCACCTCAAATGAACGACGATATCTCTCGCCGATCCTATTTATATGCCTGGCGGGCGCACATCTAGGACCCCCCACGCACAAAAAATTTTTTTATTACAATAAAAATATTTTTAAAACGTCAATCAATCACATTGATTATCCTTTGACGATCAATAATTCTGATGACAAAATGCTTCCGAATTATGAACGGAGGTAGACAGGTATGGCCTTTGCTGTCATCGTAAACAAATTTCAACGGTAATCCTACATCTTGTTAAACATTACATTTTTAGTAATTTAGTAAACAAACATTAACATTTTTAGTGTCAATATTATATTTTAGTGTCAATTTTAGGGAATCCCGTCCAAAATTATACGATTTAAGTTAACATATTCCAATTCAACTAAACTACAAGCGTGCAATTTGGTTTTTTTTTTTTTTTTTTTCGCAATATAATACTTCGTCACAATATTCCACGTGAATACATGAACAAAATAATCTATAAAATAGAATACATAATCCGTATATAATAGAGATTTTTTCCGTATAAAATAGAATTAATCTAAGACAATGGAAGACGCTTCATCTAAGACGCTTCATTCTCATTAAGACACATTCATATCAACTACACTGCCTAGCATTGTTGCCAAACAATTTGCGGCAGATTCGAGGCAGTTCTCGCGGTTGCACACTCGCACTCTCGTGTCGACATCTCCACGATTACAGCTCAGTTTATCAATTCTAGCTGACGGCTTGATGAGCACAGCTCTTGATGTCGCAACAACAGTATGACAACTTCCTGAGCTCAACGTCTCTTCTGAAGGTGTTAGCGCAACACAATATTTCCTAACGCAAGACATCATAAAGTCTTAAGAAAGAAACTCGTAGAACGCACTTTTGTGTTAACAGTTGAAATGATAACGCAGTAAAAATGAAAGAAAATCGCATCGTTGAAACAACAACTAAAAGGTTTTAAATCAAACACAAATAAGAAATAGGGCACGCAGATACCTCGACAAATAAAAATCATTCTCGCCATAAAATGTAAATAATTCAATACCTTTAAAATTTTAAATGAACAAGTATTCGCATAAATTGAGTAATCGATAAACCAAAATGAAACAAATCATAATTATATACCGGAACACTGCATCGATTCGAGCATTTTCGCGAACATGGTTTAAATGAAATACGTAAAACACAAGGGTGGAAATACCAACTTAATATTAATTCATGAGTAAATATAAAAACATCCGCTTACATCTCTGGTGAAAGATTAACACCGAGCGAAACACGAGTTCTTCGGCAAAGGCAATTTCGGAAAATTTTATAAGAATCAAAACTATTGCCTCGTAGGTAATGAAAAATGATACAGAAAAGTTGAGTTGATATTAAATAAAGCATCATTAAAGTTTTCACCAAAAAGAAACATTCAAATTATCGTCTGCGTTACCGTAGACTTAAAAATAGAAGTTAGTGTTATAGCCAAACATTGCACAAATTAGAACGGAACTTTTTCACCATTAGTAAAACAACCAATCAGAATAAACAGAGTGCCGTAGACTCGTAAAACTTAATTCTATCGGTAACATAATGGTATAGCACGTGGATTAAGTTATAAGAGAATACGGAACAAAATCCAAGACACACTAGTTTAGAACATCAAATATGAATATGAAAATCGGTTTCGCACTCTGCAAAAATAAAAGGAAAATCGCTAAACTGATACAATTTATCTTAATCCAATAGTAATAACATGTGAACAAAGTCCAAAATTCTTGAACTACTCTGAACGTATAATTACCACATTTTAAGTTACTAAACTTATTAAACCACGTTTTCAACACTATGTCCACGGTAAAGTATAAAGTATTAACACCACATTAAACCTTTAAAGTGAGTTACTCTCTTCAAATCACTGCGCGCGAAGGTAATCTCTTTCAGTAATCTCTTGACTGCATGCGAAGCTTAGCTGCCGCCAGGGCCATCGATGTTTGTTGACAGCTTGCTGGGCGCCAGTCTGTCGGACCGGACTCCGCACTGCATAGTGCGTACCCCGTCATGTGCTTTCTACGTGACTCGCTCGTACTCGCTGTGCTTCGTTGCTGGCACAGCAGCGTGAATCGTGTTACCGATGTCGTGTCACCGCTCGCACACGCTCGAACTGAAATTGGAAATCAATACAAAAACGATTAGCATGACCAATTAGAAAGAAAAATGAACACAATTTAAACAATTCTAAAAGCCATACCAATTTAAAACACAAGCATAAAGGTTTACGTAAAGTGAACTGCAGCTTGATAATGAACTTTTTAAAAAAAATCCTTTCAAGTCAATGATTTAAATGTCCAACAAAAACAAATCTCTTACTTCATTTAAGTTTTCTCAGAAAACGAATTCTGAATCAATAAAGATCAACTGAATTTCGAATAGACATTTAATTTGCTGAGAGATTGAAAACACTGTCTCCACGTTAAAATCTCGGCATCAGCAGCCGGATGTTGTGAGAATTTTCCAATCTGTATTTAAAGTGTGAATTCAGCACATTAATTCTCATCGAGACATGAGAGTGCGTTCTTGAAACGTTCCCAGACTATGCACGGGCAAAAAGATTAAATATCTGCAAAGTCGTCAACTCTTGCAAAACGTGCAAACAAAAAAAAAATCAAAAATTCTCCACAATCATGTGCGTCTTTTACACAAGAAAATTACGTATTATTATACTGTACTTGTTGAACTGTTACACTGTGAACTGCCATTTTACGTTTCACATATCGCGTTCCGTTAATGCCTTAATTAAAAAGGGTAAATACTAAAGCATACACGAGGTTAACAGGAAGCATAAGCAAATACAACAAAAAGAATGATTGAACACGTAAGGACATACTTTTACAGTACGTACACAAAAAGTTGTCAATGCAAAAATCAATATTGACGTTAAACACTCTAAATTTTAATCGTTCAATCAGTTGTTAATTTTAATCGTTCAATCAGTTGTTGATTATCCCGTAGAAACTTTGGGAGACTTGACGATAAATTTTACATTCTTTTGCGTTTGATTAATTTCAAATTACACAACATAAAACTATACTGAGTATGAAATTCGGGTAGGCTTGCAAAAATGACTGTTATGACGCACTAGATCGTTTCAACGTGCTCAAAAATTATTAACTGAAGGATTATTAAATGAAGCCTCTCTCATTGACAAATGACTATGAAGTAAATTAATTTTTACTCTCACACTGAATTAGTGTGGACTCTCACGTCCAAAACACATCTAATTCATGACTATCCACCAGTCACACCAGTCACTAAAAAATGTTTTAACAACATTAACAACATTAATGACATTTGTGGCACTTTACCATAATCTTTAATGGTCACTATCATAACTAGTTACCTAGTCATATACTGCTTCACAGTATTACTACCTTCACAGTATTACCAACATTACTGCCTCGTGCCAATACTAACGCGTACGAAATGCTGAGCACAGCTCTCGGCCTTGCGCCGGCGTACAAAAAAATATCTGCCTCTGCATCAAGCAAAAAAACATCACACTCATCGTGTGCGCTGCAGTGCAGCTGTACTGGTAACTTTACTCGATACTCTTTACCAGTGATACTTGATACTCGATACTTGTTACTCTTTAACTTATTACCAGACAACCACGTGTGGTTAATTAACGGGCATCTATCGCCTCTCATTATTATTCGCCAGCACAATGACAACCGCAATCTACAATGCTAAACTCTGATCATCATGGTATCACTGACATTAATTCCAAGTTCGTGTTAATTAATTCGTAATTCGCTTCTCTAAAGCTTACTCACTTAATTGTCTGCGCGAATTCATTTCTACTTCAATACTTTGACCTCGCTGATAGAATTACCTGGTACTAATTTGCCTTTTCCCAGATAACCTCACAGCATTTCTGTCTCGGGGTTTTTCGCTGCCCCACAGCACCTCTGTCTCGGGGTTTTTTTCACTGCCCCACAGCACCGCCATTTTCGAGGCTCTCTCTACCGTAGCAAATATTACTCTTTACGCCTCCTCTGGGCAACCACGTCTGTCATCAGACACTCTGCATTATTTACGGTATTCAAAAATACTTCATTCTTACTTTAACCGTGCTATCCGTGCACATCAGGTATCATCAGAATATCATCATTATTTAATTTCCGCCGACCACGGCTACTTCTTTGGAATCATAAACGTACCCTTTGTCGACAACTCCTGTGATCCCGACAGATTTACTATTAGTGTCTTTCTTCTCGACATCTAAATGACTGTCCTGAAAAACACTCGTTGCCTGCACAAAAGTACTCAATCCTCCCTTTAACCCTTTAAGCCCTGAATTATTTTCTAAACATCTAAAAAAATTATTTTTGTTCTATTTATGACAGAAAGGTGTACTGGAAGCATAATATGCATTTAAATCACCCAAAATTATTTTTTGTCAAAAATAATTTTTTGTGACGAATTCGTCACATCCGCGAGCTAAGGTGTATAAGTTATACAAGGTAATAACATCAAATTCTTTATTGAATAGTATTTAAGATCTCTTTCACACGTTGCCATCACTTTATTTACTGTGGATCTCAAAACACATCCTCAGCCTAAAAAATTTCGGAGAAGGGGGATGGGGGGGGGGGAATGTAGGATCCCCGGCGAATAATTTCGGGGGTGCGGCAGACATCAATTATTAGCAATCTTTTTATTTTTGCTCATTGTTTCACTTAAAAGACAAACTGAAACTGGCCCCCAACTCAGAATTTCGAGGGGGGTGGGGGTGTGCGGACCACGGTCCCAGTGGCCCCTCTCCCTGGCTGCGCTACTGGGTAAGAACTTAGTAACAAATATTGGTACATTTTATTCAAACCTGTTTGATTTAGCAATGAGACAAAGGCATACATTATATTTCTTATAGTAAACAGTTCTTCCAATGCAGTTCTCTCTCTTGCATTTGTTTATCGTTTCAGCAATTCTGGGCGCAATGGCCTCCCCAATGTCAGGACATTGCTCTCCAATAGTGGTCTTGCTCATAGACTCAAAACGATGTAACATGCAAGCCCAAACCACTGTTTCAGCTCTTTGTTGGTCACATTCAGAGGTTTGTTGAGGTTACTCTCAATTTTTGGTTTTTCGAATTACTGGATCAGTGAAATCCTCTGATAATTGCTTGGAATTTTGCAAGGAAAAAAGAATATCTTCATTACCCATTATGTCAGGTCCTAACAGAGCCATCGTTTATGATGTATTATAATCTTGATGAAGAGTAGACCACTGGCGGCGACGAGTGCGCGGTTGTGGTCTGCTTCCTCTAGAAGCAGATGCTGTGATCTCAATCCCAACTACTGAATTTTCCATTATTCCTGACGGATCGTCGACGTCAATTGCCGTGTTCAAATCTGAAATAAAATACAACGCATTGATCGAACATGTAGTTAGAATATAAAATTGGCAATTCGTCAAGGAAATACATTTTTATGACTGCAATGATTACAAATATTTTTTTAAACACTGATTAGCAACGTAACTTTTTCCTCGTCCTTATCGGATTCGGCAATTACTCGGGATCTACCACGTCATCTTCATCTAATTCTTCAATTTATCACTTGCATCTCCAATCGAAAAAATAACTTCTCTATCGCGGTTGTTCCTGTTGCCATAGAATAATCTTGGTGGGAAAAATGATCCTGTAAGAAACAAACTCTCGTATAATAGTACATTACGTCAATTTACATAAATGAACAGAAGTACTCTGCCACTTTTTTCATAAATAGCATTATTTCATTTTATTGTAATTTATAATTATATTTTCATCTTTAACAAGGAGTAAATAACATATGTAGTAAATTTGGCTAGCATCTAAGACGGTACTGGCATTATAAAAGAGGTAGGTTTGCCTGCATTCTTCGGCTGCCATGCAAACATGGTATCAGCAAAACGTGCTTTGTGTCCCTGATGTGACGAAAACGTCACACTGGTGTAACTCAATATTTTTTTCTTTCTAACCCTTCAAAACCAAATTTCCTTTGATGAACGTATTGTACAGACGTTACTTAGTATTCGGGAATTTTTACACGCATGTAACTCACCTGAGATTTCATCCATAACGTTTCTTATTTAGCCAGTAGGAGCGATGCGAACCACACGTCACCCACGCGCGAAGTTTGTCCATCAACTGAGGTAGCGCGCGCAAAACTAGCACAACACACTACTCAGCCTGAAGAGAACATGTACCTGCGTCTTCACATTCGTTTGCAAGAAGCTCTGTTTGTAATTTACTACGTGAGAAGCTCGTACTTGTTGTGTGACGAATTCGTCACACTCGGGCGTAAAGGGTTAATTCTCCTTGTACATCTGACAAGTAAACTTCGGATTCAACATGATCCTTCTCCATTTTTCTAAAGTACTTATAATTGCATTCTCTGGTAAAACAATCGCTCTGTCGGAGCTATTAATTAACAACAACGGAATCTTTCTCCTATTGTTAACTCTCACAATCGCTTCGGCGACACAAATGCCTTCTTTTAAAGTTGCTTTCTTTATTATGTATTCTCCATTTTTACACTTTCCAACATGTCCAACATGTTTCAAAATTACATTAGGAGCAATTTCAATTCTTTGAGTATGCACTCTTAACGGCCTTGGCCTTGTGAGGGAATTGGTAACTGCAACTGCGCCTCGAACAGGCTGATTTTCTCTCTTACCATCCCTTTTTACTTCCTCACTTGCTTTCTCAGCAATGCACGTCCTCTTATCTCTTAGCTTATTTAAGACTTTTTTCTTAGCTCTGGACGTAATCGTGTCTGCCATGAGACACTCAGTATTCTCTATTAAATACTTCAGACATGTTTAACACATCAACTCTCTCGACATTTTTAACGAGGGAATCTTCAGCACCAGAATTCTCCTCGGGTTCACAGGGATTTGTCGCCGTAGAGTCATACTTAGTTATTGTAGTTTCATTTTTACCATTGACGTTATTTCTATCGGAAATGAAATCTTCTCCGCTGCTTACGCTAAAAAATCATTTCCACTGTTAGTTTGGTAAGTTTCTACCTGGCCTTTTTCTGACATACTAGTTTTATACTGTCCTCGCGCACGGACACGATTCGGTCTGCCTGGTCTGTTTAGATAGTCTCTTCTGGACCTACAATCTCTTGCGTAGTGTCCTAACTTATTACAACGAAAACAAGCTACATCACGCAGCGAATGCTCGGTGACTGTCTGAGATGAACCTGGTTTGTACCAATCAGTCGGTTTCCTAGCCACTGTGGTTGTCGACTCGCCTTGTCCTTGACAGACACACTCATGATTGTAACACTTCGAGCAACGCTTCGCTTCAGCTGTCTCTAATGCTTGGACTTCTAGAGTTCCTAACAAAAATAATCCTATATTCATAAACCTCCAATTTCCATTAAAAGAAAAATGTTCTACACCCAATAAAATTTTCTACGTGCAAATGATAATATTCTACATACAATAAAATTTTAACTCACAACTCACATTTCAGTGGACTTCCGTGGACTTAAAACAGGCTAATTGCTAATTACTCGTGAAGGCTGGCACCACTCTGAATAGAGGTAAGCTGCTTCAGCTTACTTTTATATGCTAGAGAACAATGGCCGAGAACAATAGCAACAACTTCCTTCCATTGTTATGGAGAACAATGGACTACCTCTCCGCACAACGTTTCCGCGAAGACGCTCGCTCTCTCACTACAGGGAATCTTGCTCACTGCGCTTTCGCAATGCATATGCTGCTCGCTCTCTGGCTACCAGGAATCAGCTTGCTTACTGCTCTTACTGCTTAAGTAGTTTTTACATAGAGAACTTCTTATTTATTAATTTTATAATGATTATGTATAATCATTAAATTGAGCTCATGCTTAATTAATTCGCAAGCAAACATTATCGGCGTATACTCAGCTTGCTATTTGGCGATGCGCAGATCTCGTCGATCTTCTCGTAGATCTCGTCGATCTCTTCTCGTAGATCTCGTCGACAAACCAGGTTGTTGGTTTGGACCCCTCACGCCATTTTCTCCTTTGAGTAGCGATGAGTAGACTGGTGAAGACTGCGTAGCGTGTAAATTTTCGATTATTTTTTCTCCCTCGAAGTGTTTCTTGGAAAGAACTTCGATTTTCTGCGCTGACGTCTTTCTTCCTTTTCTCGATGCTCTGAAGTAATGTGATAACTGTGCGACGTTACGTTACTCCAAACAGGGTGACACTCCTCACATTTAAAATCACGGATCAGCGGAACTGAAGATCAATTCTTGATATCTTTCTTCTTCAATGGCATTGTGGCAATGTGGATATCTTTAATGTGGCACTCCCCATACACGGGCACCAAAATGTTCCGGCCCTTTTCAGTATTAGGCCGTAACCAAACGCGGATGAGGTTCGGGAGTGAAATAGTTGCAGCAACGGCGTATTCTTTATTGTTACTTCAGGATTGACACAAGCTTCGTAATTGGTAGGAAGTCTTTAGTTTGGAAGGTAATCTCGTAACTCTGTAGCGCATCTGTGATCTCTACAGATGTTTTCTCGACAGCCGAGCTTCAGCTACTGACAGCGCTGCTTCTGTTTGTAGAAGCGACCTCTACGGCAGACCACCTCAAATGAACGACGATATCTCTCGCCGATCCTATTTATATGCCTGGCGGGCGCACACTCCTTCTTATGTTGTTTGCTCCTTCTTATGTTGTTTGCTCTTCCTTCTGCCGTCTGCTCCTTCTTATGTTGTTTGCTCCTTCTTATGTTGTTTGCTCCTTCTTATGTTGTTTGCTCCTTCTTATGTTGTTTGCTCCTTCTTATGTTGTTTGCTCCTTCTTATGTTGTTTGCTCCTTCTCATGTTGTTTGCTCCTTCTTATGTTGTTTGCTCCTTCTTATGTTGTTTGCTCCTTCTTATGTTGTTTGCTCTTCCTTCTGCCGTCTGCTCCTTCTTATGTTGTTTGCTCCTTCTTATGTTGTTTGCTCCTTCTTATGTTGTTTGCTCCTTCTTATGTTGTTTGCTCCTTCTTATGTTGTTTGCTCCTTCTTATGTTGTTTGCTCTTCCTTCTGCCGTCTGCTCCTTCTTATGTTGTTTGCTCCTTCTTATGTTGTTTGCTCCTTCTTATGTTGTTTGCTCCTTCTTATGTTGTTTGCTCCTTCTTATGTTGTTTGCTCCTTCTTATGTTGTTTGCTCCTTCTTATGTTGTCTGCTCCTTCTTCTGTTGTTTGCTCCTTCTTCTGTTGTTTGCTCCTTCTTATGTTGTTTGCTCCTTCTTATGTTGTTTGCTCCTTCTTATGTTGTTTGCTCCTTCTTATGTTGTTTGCTCCTTCTTATGTTGTCTGCTCCTTCTTATGTTGTTTGCTCCTTATGTTGTTTGCTCCTTCTTATGTTGTTTGCTCCTTCTTATGTTGTTTGCTCCTTCTTATGTTGTTTGCTCCTTCTTATGTTGTTTGCTCCTTCTTATGTTGTTTGCTCCTTCTTATGTTGTTTGCTCCTTCTTATGTTGTTTGCTCCTTCTTATGTTGTTTGCTCCTTCTTATGTTGTTTGCTCCTTCTTATGTTGTTTGCTCCTTCTTATGTTGTTTGCTCCTTCTTATGTTGTTTGCTCCTTCTTATGTTGTTTGCTCCTTCTTATGTTGTCTGCTCCTTCTTATGTTGTCTGCTCCTTCTTCTGTTGTTTGCTCCTTCTTCTGTTGTTTGCTCCTTCTTATGTTGTTTGCTCCTTCTTATGTTGTTTGCTCCTTCTTATGTTGTTTGCTCCTTCTTATGTTGTTTGCTCCTTCTTATGTTGTTTGCTCCTTATGTTGTTTGCTCCTTATTTGGTTTGCTCCTTCTTATGTTGTTTGCTCCTTCTTCTGTTTGCTCCTTCTTCTGTTGTTTGCTCCTTCTTATGTTGTTTGCTCCTTCTTATGTTGTTTGCTCCTTATGTTGTTTGCTCCTTCTTATGTTGTTTGCTCCTTATGTTGTTTGCTCCTTATGTTGTTTGCTCCTTCTTATGTTGTTTGCTCCTTCTTATGTTGTTTGCTCCTTCTTCTGTTGTTTGCTCCTTCTTATGTTGTTTGCTCCTTCTTATGTTGTTTGCTCCTTCTTCTGTTGTTTGCTCCTTCTTCTGTTGTTTGCTCCTTCTTATGTTGTTTGCTCCTTCTTATGTTGTTTGCTCCTTCTTATGTTGTTTGCTCCTTCTTATGTTGTTTGCTCCTTCTTATGTTGTTTGCTCCTTCTTATGTTGTTTGCTCCTTCTTATGTTGTTTGCTCCTTCTTATGTTGTTTGCTCCTTCTTATGTTGTTTGCTCCTTCTTATGTTGTTTGCTCCTTATGTTGTTTGCTCCTTATGTTGTTTGCTCCTTCTTATGTTGTTTGCTCCTTCTTATGTTGTTTGCTCCTTCTTATGTTGTTTGCTCCTTCTTATGTTGTTTGCTCCATCTTCTGTTTTTTTGCTTCCCCATCTATTGTTTGATTCCCTATCTGTTGTTTGATTCCCTATCTGTTGTTTGATTCCCTATCTGTTGTTTGATTCCCTATCTGTTGTTTGATTCCCTATCTGTTGTTTGATTCCCTATCTGTTGTTCGATTCCCTATCTGTTGTTTGATTCCCTATCTGTTGTTTGAGTCCCTATCTGTTGTTTGATTCCCTATCTGTTGTTTGATTCCCTATCTGTTGTTTGATTCCCTATCTGTTGTTTGATTCCCTATCTGTTGTTTGCTTCTCCGTCTGGTGTTTCTGACGAGCTTTCTTGTTCATTAGCCTTCTTCTATTCTTTCCTGCTGTTTCTTCAATTAATACTCACCTAACCAAAATATAATCTATTGTTACTCATCTGTTTTTTCTGTAGGAAAGTATGAGTGTTGAACGTTTTGACAGCGAGGATGAGTTGCAGTTTTTTCTGCTCCGCTTGGTATCGCGGCTGGCGTTGCCTGTTCAGTGCATCGTTTGCCAGCTGAGGCGGCCAAATATTGAGCTGTCCTTTAATGTTACTGACTGAGTAACTCATCATTTCTGTCAATCGCTTACTAGTGTCCAAGGCTCAATGAGTATAGATCGTGTATACAGTTATAGCATTATATGCGCGCCACAGTAGACAAATATGCGTGCATTATGTAACACAACGCGTTGTGTTAGATGAGCGCACAAGTATGACCGTGCAGTACACATGCATGGCGCACGAGCGTGACAGACGTGCGTTGTGTCACAGCTGGCTGGGGGGCACCGGCGAGGACGATTGGGTGGGGCCTCGCCTGAACATGTACCTGGAGCTGCGGGATGGGGTCGTGGTCCTGGACCCGGAGCTGGAGCTGCTGGTCAGCTCCATGGAACAGTTCTACCACGAGGTGAGCTGGAGCTGCTGGTCAGCTCCATGAAGCAGTTCTACCACGAGGTGAGCTGGAGCTGCTGGTCAGCTCCATGAAGCAGTTCTACCGCGAGGTGAGCTGGAGCTGCTGATCAGCTCCATGGAGCAGTTCTACCACGAGGTGAGCTGGAGCGGCTTGTCAGCTCCATTTAGCAATGGCACAGCGAGCAAGGACTGCGAAAGCAAGGACTTGATGAGCTGATTTCCTGGCTTTGTTGACGAAGGCCATCATATTACACATCATGAAGTGTCTTATTTTCTTCACAGTCATAACGGATTTATTCCTAAATATTATGCGTACTGATGTTGTAGATGTAGAATGTTGCCGAATTTATTATTATTCAAAGCTATAGTTCAAGAATAATTGTATTAAAGACTTACAGTGATCTCTAATAGTCCTGAAACGAACTTCAGACTAAAGGCTCGCAGCATTATTGCAGAGATTTTTTTCACTTCAGAGACTTTTAGTTGTGTGATTTTGGTCAACTATGTTACGTCGACAAATTTTCCAGAGCAGTGAAACTTTTTGCATGCATATACATTATAAAAACAAAGTAATATCAAATAGTACTTTACCTAGTAAACGGAATACAGGTTCAGAAATAACACTTCATTTCAATAATTTATTTTTGGTTGGATATTTTCTACTGCAATTTCAAGGTTAACAAAATAATTCCTGCGTGGCTAGGTAAACGCTAGATGAACTGTTTTTACGCTAGATAAACTGGTAGTGTGTTATTTTATTTATTTCATGGAAAATATTTAAGTTTTAGTAAAAAATAAACATTTGATTAATGTTTAGGCTGAAACGTCTCATTCTCTGTGATATTTATTGTCAGTGTAATTGTACAGTGTACAGTATGTTAAGGTACTGGAAAATTGTCTAGTATTTTTAAAATTTGATGCAGGGAATCCCCAAATCCATCAGATATTTTGGTAGTATGAACGTCCAATATTTGACCCCCTCTAGTAGCTTCAACTAACTGACATGAATCCCAATAATGATATTATGAGCCTTTAATAAACCTTTTTTCGATCCACGAAGAAACTTTAAATACTCTTAATTTCATAACAAGTAAAATTTCGGAGCAAATAAGTTTCAGACATAAAAGTTCATTGAAGCATCAACGATTCTTAATGAACTCCATCTACGCCCATCAGAGGAATACAACTGTTTCATCTGTAAGAATTAGCACTCCGAAGGGAAAATGTGAGGTCCCGAAGTTAGAGGCCTTCATTTTGTTAAAATAAAAGTTTTTATTTTGTTGAAGGCTATCTTTCTCAGTTCGCTGCTGTCCTGTTTTTCAGCACCTATTGCTTTCTTCTTCAACTTTTATCTTACTTCACGAAATTTTTTCTCAACTTACTGTTTCTATGCGCATGGGATCTTGTGTGTGCACCTTGTACCTTGATTCCATATTCCTTTAATTAACTCTATACTAATGGTGCCCTCATCCTTCCTCTCTCTGAACACTTTTTTTGTGGTTAGGGAGGCTTGAACTAAATTATAATTTAATCAAACTCTATCTACACTTTCAGTCTGTGAGTTGATTTTCCACAAGTCTATACTCTGACACCAGCGTTATCATAACGATAGGATATTAATGGGGAAGTTTTCTTGCAGAATTGCTCCATGAAAAAATTTGATATATGCTCCTCCTTACCTCACGTGTGGCATTCTGCTCTCGACATTAAAGGAAAAATCGATTACGTCAGAACTGACTGAAATGCAGCTTAATATTTGATTAATTTGGCTTGGGTAATTCTTTTTAATGTGCGTATATTTTCATTCACCTAACTAATTTCCAGGATATATATTTGAAATCACGTACAAACTGAAACAGCTGTTTGAAAATCATATTATTACCGCTTGTACGATGTCATACGGCAAGCACTACGTTAAAAACTGTGTGTGGGATCGAAAGCTACGTGTTGACTCTGCGATCGAAGGGCCTCAAAGTTTAACAAGAGACTTCAGAAATAATATGTTGGATGTGTCTTCGTAAAGGCTGAGTTAATGCTTTAGTCTTGATCACACAACCCTCGCTAAGAATCGCGTGTTCTTAGTAACACATGCTGCATATACACTAATTTGCTTTATCTCGCGTGTCTGCGTGCGCAGCTGCGGAAGTGCGTGCAGCTGTACAGAGCCACATGGGAGGAGACGAGGACGTCAGGCATGCCTCAGTGGCGCCGCAACCTCGCCCACCGCTGTGGCGTCAGCCTCCCTTCTGACCAGCCTCAGCAGCTGATGCTGTCTCAAGGTAATAATCAGCCTCTTCCTTGGCCGGCCCTTGTTGCAGGCTGTGCCCAGGTGTTGCGATTCCCCGGAGATGCCTGCCATGATTGGTGTTAGTTCGCTTGATCTCTCTAACGGCGGCTGCATTTCATGACTGTTGCTTTCATGACTGCTGTGTCTTGAGGTAGAGGTTGCCAAAGTTCATTTAGGGTAAATTTGTGCGTGATGTCAATCTTGATTTCTGTAATTGTTGTATTAATAAAAAATTTATCTTATGCGTTCTTCCTGCGCGCGTATATAAATGAATGAAATTAGGTTAAAATGAGCTATGTATGGATTCATGGGGGAAGGAGTTGGGGAGTATCGAGAGAATGAGAAACTAAAAGAATTTTTTGTGCGTAGACTGCAATTAAATTTTTCCCATGTTTCCATTAGGGAGTTAGAAACGCACATTTTTACATTTCCTACCTTAGGTATTTATATTTTTTCAGGTACACTGGGCAATACAGTCATCAATTCACGACAGCACAAAAGAGTATTTCATTTTACTGCAAAAAACTGAAAACTGAAAATCATGACGATTGCATTCACTCAGCGCTCTGCGGCCAGTTAGAATTACATTTTTATTCAGAAATAACTTAGTATTTCTGTAAATAAAATTAATATGCTGGCTCATTGCTTTAAAAAAGAGATTTATCGCTACCCCAGTGAGCATCAGGAGGAGTTCGTGTAACTCAAAATAAGAATAAATTAAAAATAGCCATAATCTGGGCATGACATAAATAAATCAATCACCTCACTTATTTCTAACCCATTGAATCGTGAAGAAACATTGAAATTTATTTTATGCGCATTTTTATTTGTTCGCTTTTGACGGGCGCGTTATGCAATGTTTTCTGTAAATTATGCTTGGCCAACCCATCCTCGTTACTTGAAATCATTTTGGAGGGTATTTTGGTCATTTCATTATAGTGTTATAGGTCTTTTTTCTCAACGAATAGCTAACATTTTTGTTAGAAAGCTCTCAGTTGATTCAAATTACTTATACCTACTGTAATATTTGGATTCAATACATACTTCCAAATATCAATTTTGGACCTTCATATTGATAAATAATTATTCCATGCGCCAATTTTTCTGGAAATGAATTTTTTGTTTTTTTTTGTTGGTTAAGGTTTTTAGTTCTTAAGACTCTGATTTTTTTCAATGTCCCATTGACGTCGTTCCGCCAACAAAAATTTTGCGCCTCCAACGTACACTTGTAAATTTTTCGGCGAACATCTCAGATCCGTCAAAGTTTCATTCGCACTGTTTGCTCAGAACCTGATTATAAAAATTTCATACCTTATTTGGCCCTCTATGTTGGTGGCTGAGTGTTAGATATCAAATTTATTCTTTAGCACTTCCGGGGAAAAAATGTGAGGTCCTGAGCTGAGAGTTAGGTAGGCCTTCTTTTTGTTGAAATAAATGTGTTTTGTTTTGTTAACAATTTTTTTCGGTTCACTGCTGTCGGGTTTTTTTAGAACTTCTGACTTTCATCTTTAACTTCTATCTTGTCTCCTAACCTTCCTTCTTAACTCACTTCCAATGCGCAGTGGATCTTGTGTGGAACGACACCTTGTACATAGATTCCGCGTTCCCTTATCTCCATACTAAATGGCATCTTCATCCTTACTCTCTTTGGAACGCATCTGTTGCGGTTAGGGAGGCCGAAACTTACTTAAATTGTAATCTATTTATTCTAATCAGATTTATTCTTTTGTTTTACTTGTAACAATGCATATTCTTTTAGTAAATGAAACTTATATCTTTCAGAACAAAACGAATGCATTAGTAACTCATAAATGTGTACAGTATTTTTCCGATCATACTTCCATGATTTGTTCAGATAAGTATCTGCAGAGCGACGGTGTTGTTTCGTTTCATGATATTCCCTGAGTTACCCCATCGAGCAGACGAGGGTTGCGAAGAGCCAGGACCGGACGCAGAACCAGGGACACCACCGCAGCAGCAGGAGGTGCTGGTGGTGACGGTAGGAGAGGACCAGTGGCGTGGCTTCATGGACCGCACCCGAGCTCTGCTGCTCCGCAACCTGCACAACACAGAGACCCTCATCTCGCAGATGAGTGAGTGTCGACGCTGTCTTCTTATCACAGGTGGAGAGAGGAGGCAATGGTGTTAGTGTCGTGACCCTCTCGTTTCCGGCATTATTCGTCGTTATTTCTTTCCTTCGCTTTCATTTCTTTTGATAACCGTCGTGACTTAAGGCCACATTATTCTATTTTGTCAATAAGATCAATTGAGACTTTTCAACGTCTCCAAAATAATTAGTAATTTACGTTATTTAATAAACGATTAATATGGTAGCGAGTTAACCTTTTCTCTACGACAGAAACGATAATTCTTTTCTTATTAAAGGGGAAATTCACGAGGCATTGACATCACTATTTATTCCCTAATCTTGACACAGAAATAATCAAAATGGGTCTAACGCACCTAGTCACATTTGTTAAAACATCGGATGTACGCTGAATGTTCCTATGAATTACCTATTGCACAGAGGCAAGAAATGAGGATGCATTAGAGCGGATAAGTGTTATAGGACAATATGAATGGGACTTATCTTATAATTCCAGGAAAGTAGCTGATATGCGTTCCGTGACAACCAATAATTTATAGTTTACGTTACTGGATGATGTATGCGAATTCACTTGAATATAAATTGTTCAATAAAGACAAAGCCCTGGCCAGCCCCAAGCTGGGGACCGGCCCCGGCACGACGTGTTTTCAGGTCTTAACTCAGCGGTTGCCACAGTCCGACTGACTCTTTTCGAACGTAACGCTCTTGGCGATGCGAACATTTGAGATACTAACTAGTAATAACGGCATCACAAGATTGGTATATGAATGGAAGATATTTCCCCGATTAATTTAAATACGCTGCTACTTACTCTTGTTAACATATTTATACTAACAATCCCCGCAAATATTATTAATAAGAAGTAAACATTACATAAGAGAAATCATTGGAGTTCCTGGCATCTTCTGTGAGCTGTCGTCGTTCCACCGAAGTCCAAGCGATGAACCTTCTCGAAGGTATAAACGATTTGAAGATATAGGCGATTTGAAGTGCTCCCACGTTGATACTCAGACTTAATATTGTTTGGTCTTTTAGAACCATTCAGGAATACGTTATTGGCCAGATAACGATTCCAGATTCTTAGCGATGTTCCTTACACAGTCATGCGGAGAAACATGACAATATCCCCCATAGCCGACCAAATTACAAGCTCCCGCTTGTGTTCGAAAGGCTTATCCTCAATATTGAACCTCACTTGCAGCCGACGTGTCGAAACACGTGGATCGTGAAAAAAGGCAGCATGCAGACGACCGAAGTTTGCTCATGTGGCGAGCGCTGAAACGAGGACGCCAAATACAGACACCATAATAGTTTTTCTTGGCAGAAACATTTCCTACACATGATGTCGACCTCCTCCTCCGACGTTGGGATTTTCGCGAAAATCCTGAGAGTAAAAACTCTCGGAAGTGTAATTACTACTTCCATAATACCGCAGGCTCATTCGTCCTGGGTGGCATTGAGCTGTTCCTTTTCACTTGCAGAAGTCTTATAGAGATCTCCGAGTATACTCAGTGGGTCATCAATCGAGGTGGACTACTATCTCGTGGATTTCGTCTTCTTTTCTAGAGGGTGTAATAGAAGACGCTGCCATTTATGCTGAGATCGCCGAAGTGCAATTTATACACGTTGTTTTCGTCTGGGCCTTCGTAGTATTTCCTTCGTCGCGTAGATACTCTCCGTAGTCGTCGTCGTTCTCTGTTGTCGCTGAACTCGCAGAATCCCGAAGTCGTAGCCGAAGCCTCCTGTTGAATTATGACCTTTAAATTTTAAAAGGGCGCCGTTTTCTGCGCGCTGATCCCCCGTAGAAAACTTTCCGAGGCGGTCGTATTCTGCGCGTGGGACCCCCGTAGAAAACTTTCCGTGGCAGTTGTTTTCTGTGCGCCGGACCTTCGTAGAAAATTTTCCGTGGCAGTTGTTTTCTGTGCGCCGGACCTTCGTAGAAAACTTTCCGTGGCAGTCGTCTGAGTCATGTCGTGGATATTTTCTACACCTCGTTTTCTATGTCGGTGCGCAGCGTAAGCTCCGATCATCGCCGTCGATGGTGCGGGTGCTGCCTGTCTAGTGCGTTTGGGTCTTGGGAGCATGGTTGACTCCGTGGTTGGTGTGGGCGTGGTTGAACCCGTGGTGGAGAGTGAAGTCGATGGGGTGGCGGTACGCCGGCAGTGGTGCTGGCTGCAGCGCACCATCAGCGACAGCAACAACTGAAATCATCGTTATTGTTATTCAGTGTTCTTGTGAATTTCATTCGTTCTAGACAAGCTCCCATTCATCTCTCACACACATATCCTAGCATCTCGTCTCATTCTACCTCTGTGCTCACATATTTGACATACCTATCGGACTTAAAATAATATTCCATTGTTTCGAATGACATTAAATTCTAAATATAATGTGGAGCATGAGGATTAAATTTTAAATAATGCATTAACATTGAGGACGTCATATGACAAAGGTCTCCAGTAATTTCAATTTAATGTGAAGCGTATATCAATGTAGCTCAAAATTTGTAATTCATCGTGAATTCCTGTAACATATTGTTGAGATAATTATCCTTTAATATACTCATGACGTTCTCCTCATTGAGAAATACTTTAATGGACATAAAGTATAATTCTTTATTTAGATCGTAATCGTAAGTCAAAGTTTTATGTATGTAAATTGTAAATTTTTAATTAAAACTATTACATTTTTACGTTACTTCGCATCATATGTTTAAGATATTACATCAAAACTTGAGCGTTTAAACATTTACCTTAAGCTCCCAGTATATCTCTTAAGTTTCTCAACAGAATAGCAGAGCAATTCAAAGTCTACCACAGCAAGAAGTAGTGCCTGAGTTCAGTCTCGTGGTTTCGAGCGACAGGGCAGAGCTGAGATTAATGACCAAGCGAGGGGAGAAGGATATTTGTAAACAAAGTGAGCAGCTAGCACCAGAGAACCACACTTGCTACCCAGTGAGTCTTGAACATTTCGTCCTACATTCTGTTACTCCATAACTTCACGTCCGACATACCAACATTCAAATATAGAAGCAGACGTTCATTACATGATGGAAAAATGCATTGAAATTGTAATTTTGACACGGGCATCAAATGAAATAAAGTTTGCAATAAATTTAGCATAACAACATATACGATAATTACATGAAATGAGAATGTGCAAAGTTATATTCGTAGTTACGCGAAAACATCATTCCGATTGATTGAACTTTACTCTAAATGAATTTTCTTTAGCGTATACATACGATAGATTAAGTAGATAATTTACTGAATAATTCATTTACAAAATCGAATTCAAGGAGAGTTTCATATTAGTATTTATTTTCATATGTATAATATGGGATTTGGATTCCGAATTTAGATTTGAATGGCATAAGTTGAGGGAAATGTGATTCGAAGCGTCTGTCGTTATCGAAGCTGCCTAGGCTTCTCTCAAACAAAATGCGAATGATGAAATTTATATAGTATCATTTTATAATTTTTACAAAAATCATTGAAGCACAGTTTAAATGAATAGTATAATAAATTGAATGGCACGATATTAAATTTATATTAAGTAATTAAATGGCTTTAGATAAAATAATCGAATTATCGAATTCTAACTATATAATTCAAACGGTTTGACATATTAAAGTTATGATCAATGGACATATACTAATGGTTGATACATGAATTAAATTTTAATTAGCTACCAAGGCAAGGTTCACACGTACATAGGAAATAATAAATGCAAAGAAATACATCTATAATATAAAGTTACATGAAATACATGATAAAATTTCGGTTAAAATCATCCTAACGTACACTCTGAATGAAACGGGTTTAGTTTATTATGGAGATAGAAGTTATCGAATCTGTCAAGAGGTTAAAAGGTTTCTGTTAATTATTTTTTTTTTCGTAGGCTCGAGCTTTAATTACTTCGGAGGAATGGGTAAGGGAAATTTAACTCTTATTACAAAGAATAAAGATCCCCCACCGCTAGCCGCCATTTTGTCGTGACCCTCTCGTTTCCGGCATTATTCGTCGTTATTTCTTTCCTTCGCTTTCATTTCTTTTGATAACCGTCGTGACTTAAGGCCACATTATTCTATTTTGTCAATAAGATCAATTGAGACTTTTCAACGTCTCCAAAATAATTAGTAATTTACGTTATTTAATAAACGATTAATATGGTAGCGAGTTAACCTTTTCTCTACGACAGAAACGATAATTCTTTTCTTATTAAAGGGGAAATTCACGAGGCATTGACATCACTATTTATTCCCTAATCTTGACACAGAAATAATCAAAATGGGTCTAACGCACCTAGTCACATTTGTTAAAACATCGGATGTACGCTGAATGTTCCTATGAATTACCTATTGCACAGAGGCAAGAAATGAGGATGCATTAGAGCGGATAAGTGTTATAGGACAATATGAATGGGACTTATCTTATAATTCCAGGAAAGTAGCTGATATGCGTTCCGTGACAACCAATAATTTATAGTTTACGTTACTGGATGATGTATGCGAATTCACTTGAATATAAATTGTTCAATAAAGACAAAGCCCTGGCCAGCCCCAAGCTGGGGACCGGCCCCGGCACGACGTGTTTTCAGGTCTTAACTCAGCGGTTGCCACAGTCCGACTGACTCTTTTCGAACGTAACGCTCTTGGCGATGCGAACATTTGAGATACTAACTAGTAATAACGGCATCACAAGATTGGTATATGAATGGAAGATATTTCCCCGATTAATTTAAATACGCTGCTACTTACTCTTGTTAACCCGCGCACTGTAACTGGTCGCCTCATTTACCAGGCTCACTGGTTGCCAGACGTAAGGCATAACCCCAAGTTGTTATACACCAAAATGATCGTCTCAGCGAGTGCTACACAGCTGGAGCCAGAAACCCCCACATTGTGGGGGTTAAGGCAGAGCTCCAACCACTTGGAAGTTGGGAGGGGTAAGCACAGTCAGTGTGGTAAATGAGGCGACCGTGAGAGGGTGTGCGTGCGAACAGTCAGTGGCAGCCTCAGTTACCAGCGAAACTACTCAGGGCCTTATTTCGCCTTATTTCGTAAAAATGGCAAATAAGACAAATCTGAAGTCAGTAGCGTGTAGAGCAGTATTTTATTCATATTGTGTGAAAATTACAAGTTTCGAAACACTATACTTACAGTAATATAACCAGACATGCAAACATGCATTTATGTAGGAACTAAAACGAAGAATGGATAACACCTAGTAGACATGAATGGTCATAACTTTTTTTCTAATTGTTGTAGAGGAAAAATAAAAACATCAGCAGGTTTGGAAGGATTTTCTGCATAAAATAGCAGTGAAAAACATTACATTGTTTCCAAAACACAAAAATGGCCATTGATCTCTTTGAAGCAATGTTGTGCAAAAATCGACGGAGTTTGACTCCATATTACAAAGAAACGGTTCAAGTTATCAAAAATCTGACAACATCAAAGTGTAAAGCAACATTTTTTACTCATTACTTCATATTTTTACATCTCTGCCTATTACGGTAAGTGAACAGGGAACGGCAGAGTAACGCGGGTAAATTGACTACTTTTCTGAGGGATGCGCGACCGTGCGCGGGTTAACATATTTATACTAACAATCCCCGCAAATATTATTAATAAGAAGTAAACATTACATAAGAGAAATCATTGGAGTTCCTGGCATCTTCTGTGAGCTGTCGTCGTTCCACCGAAGTCCAAGCGATGAACCTTCTCGAAGGTATAAACGATTTGAAGATATAGGCGATTTGAAGTGCTCCCACGTTGATACTCAGACTTAATATTGTTTGGTCTTTTAGAACCATTCAGGAAAACGTTATTGGCCAGATAACGATTCCAGATTCTTAGCGATGTTCCTTACACAGTCATGCGGAGAAACATGACATTAGAGATGGACCCCTAGGGATCAGGGCTGTGCTCGAGACTCTGGTGTGGCATCTCAGTAGTGAGGGTGAAGCGTACAACCATTTTACTGAGCAAAATATATCGTTAGTGTTAACAATCGTGCATGTACTTATCATAAACGTGGTGGAAAAACGCTTAACGTATTTGTGTGATAAGGGCAACTGCGATTAGGCAACTGTCCATGGTATGAAAAAATTTCCTACAATTCTAAAAAAATCAGGCTTGCAGTAAAATGTCTGCTTTCCAAAAATGATCTGGGCTTTTTTCTTGAAAGTCAATCTCAGAGTAAACTCAGAAGTAAGACTCAAATTACGGTAGAGGTATAATTAAAGGCAATTCACCACAGCTTATAGACGTGGCAAGCTTATTGGCCGGTGATAAACTCTAAAAGACACTGTTACATCTTTTTTAAATCAATAAGCTCTGCGAAGCTACTGTTACGATTCTATATACTCGAATACTTATTAGATCACTTAGGTTGCTCGAAATTGTGTTGGTAACCCCAGCGACGAAATAAACTTAAATACCATGGGCTCATATCTGTGACCTCCAAATTTACATAAATTATAATCCGTACGAGATAGCAGTGAACATCAATCTCGGTAAACAACAACTGGCCGTGGAACTGCCACGAGCGTCACTTGCAAAGAACGTATGTGCGTCCTACAGAGGAGGAGTGGGCCCCTGTACTGAGCTCAGAGCTCGCCACGGAGCTGGCCGCTTTTCTCGACGGCTCGCCGGACCTGGCGGCTTTCGCTGACGCTGTGCGCCGCTTCGAGCGGCATGTCGAGCGGGCCAACCACGTGCCCAGGGCGGCTAAACTAGGCGCCTTCAGGTGACTTCAGTTCTTCTTGTTCATGTCAACAATTGAAAACTAATTTTTCAATGTTGTAGACTTCCTTTTATTGACTATTTATGAACATTGAATTTTTAAAATTCACTTGAATAGTAACAGCTAGTTGTATTTGGTCACACACAACATTTATTTGATTTTTTATCCTTTAAGCTTTTTGTATGAATAACAGTGCCGGAGTCATTCACTCCTGAATGTATCCTGAGCTATCTAGTGCTGATTTACATTCATTAGGTGCAAGGATTTTTTTGTGGCGTGACTTTTGTGGGGTAAAGGAAGCTTTTTTCTCGTCTTTCTACCCTAGAACTCGAACCCAGGATTTCAATTCAATGTTAACCTTAATGAAGATTTTCATTATTTTGGGGAGTTTTTAAATTCATCTGTACTGTATTGTGTCATTATTTTAGCAACTTCGCATAAGGATGAATGATGAGCAAGGAGGGGTATTTTCCAAGTTGTTTTGTACTTTGTAGCTACAGTGAGGTGAAAAAAGTGTTTGAAAATTATTTAATAGTAGTTTCTGGGGAATTTAAATAGTGAAACGTATAATGTGCACAAATGTATATCGTCATGCGTCGCTATGCTTCAAATATATATTATTACTTAAAATGAAAATATTAATGTTTAATTCGTAAAGTGTGAAAAAAGTATTTGGACATTTACTAGAACAGGTTTTGAGTATGTAATTTCTTCAAGTTTCGAAAGTTAGATATTCTAAAAACTTATAGAAGAATTTAAATGAAATGTGATGTCAGGCTATCGGTGTGCCGTCAGCAGGTCACTTTTACTTTAGAAGTCTGTGTATAAAGCGCTTCCAGCTGCCGAAGGAAAATATATTAGCAAAAGATTTGAAAGATCATATTTATTTTATTCATGCCGCAAGACTAAGCTGAAGAAACATTTCTAAGAGCCTAAATGTCCCTTTATAAACTGACGGTTACATTTTGAAGAAATGAAAAATGGCTGGTTCCTCGGAAAATTTTCCAAGATTTTGTGCCCCGGAAAACTCTTAGAAGTTCACGAAACTTGTTACGTAGAGTTAAAATTAATACGTTTGCAACCAGAGATGAACTCGAAAAAAATCTTGGTACTGCTGGAACATGTGCCTGTAAGCGAACAATTCATAATGAACTTCAGCGTTGAAAACTCAAACCACGATCTCTTCGATAGACCCCTACATATTTTACATAACAAACGACTTTTGAAATCAATATTAAAGTTTGTGAAAACAAATTTGGAACGCGATGAGGATTTGTTTTAAGTAATTTTTGGGGTGTGACACTAGCACAATAAAACTTTATGGCCATAATGATGTCACTAGCGTCGGAAGAGAAGATGGAAAACCCTTAAACCCAGAAGCTTCCAACAGAGCGTGGCGTGTATCTCTGAAATGTGGTGGTGGGAGCATGGTGGTATGAGGTTGTATTTAATGATTCCTGGCTAGAGAAACCAATTAATGGAAGTTAAACATCGTACGGTATAAGTAGATAATTTGCAAAAATTCGCTGAGACTCTGGATTTTGGATTCGAATTACTTTTTTTGTCGAATCGAGAAACCTGAGCACACCGTCGAGGTATTTCGTGAGTAGTTTCAAAGCGGCAGTATAAAAGTAATGACATAACCTAGTCAATAACAGTTTCATCACGCATGCCTAGTTACTAATTTTTTCCCTCACGTTAGGTTGGACTACTCGCGTTTGAAGGCGACCTTGCTGAGCATGACTGACTCGCATGTATCAGTGCTGCGCAGCAAACTGACCAGTGACCACCAAGCTGCTGTTGTCAGGTGAGTTGTGCCTCAGGTCGGAGCCAGGCAACTGCAAATGGCAATTGCTGATGGTAAGTCAGAGCTGCTGAAATGCTTGCGGCAGGTTTAAATTCTCGCAATACCTCTAGGTTAACTGAGCGTTTGCAATAGAGTGTTATCATCGTACGTTGGAAAATTTTTTCCTGCTCTTGTTTATGCGTTAGTTGTCGCCAGATGGCTCTGAGTTTGTCAAACCCTGTGAAATTTTCGTCGAACGAAAAACCTAGTATACTCTTGGGTTTTAGTGATGGGTGTTCACCGCCTAACACGTTGAAAGGTGAATAGCCCAGGTATGTTAAGTCCGTTTTTACTTTTCAGTATGCTGACATACCCATAGGTGTGGAAGTGCACGTGTTAAACTCTGAGCTCAAGTAGCCTCAGCGATGCCACATTAACACTTGGAAACATTCGAGCATTTTAATCCACTCAGTTAGCTCAAGTAAGACCGGTGCATTAATTGTGAAAATAAGAAAACGCTTACTGTAATGAAAATGTGTCTAGTACTTGCCTAACCTGTGGTAGGAGAAAAAATAATAGGACGAAGGTGTTAGCGTGAGGTTGATCTCTCTGTGCTCACCTTTGTACTCACCCTTCCTGGATGGTGGAAAAAAGCTGTGGCATGTACGTAGAGGATGCTTTTGAGTACTCGTTTTTAATCAAGCAGCTGAGAAAAGAAAACACTGGTTTCTCGCTGGTCTTACTTGATTTCCAACCGCTCTTTAAATTCATAAATTCGGAGCAGTCATTTTCAATACTCTCTGATGCTTGACGTAGTGTTTGGCTGCTCTCCGAAGATTCAGTTGTTTCGCGCTAATCCTACTTGGGCTATTCATCCTTCATTATTCTTTTCTTCTAGGCTCTTATTTTGATACTGTTTTCTTTACAGTGCTGGCATATCTGAAGAGGATATAATCGTTTACGAGGTGGAAGTTTTTACCTTAAGTGTGTATTATTCATAGTATTTGTTGTTTGAATGATGTAATCGGATAATTTATCATTGTTCCGCTATAGCATTTCACTGAGCCCTCCTGACTCAAAAATATAAATATATGTAGCGTTGAATTGAAATCAAGGAACAGTTTCTACTGTAAGTCGATTGTTCTTAAGTCAATTTCTTCATCATTTGTATTCGTATACGACAAAAGTTACGTTATCACTATAATACACTTCAGCTGCACACGTAAGCCCCCCTCAGGGGGCACAGCTATTGTATCAATGGGAATTAGCACTGCCAGGGGGGAATGTGAGGGCCCGAGCTGGGGATTAGGTAGGCCTTCTTTTTGTTGAAATGAAATGTTTTTGTTATGTTAAGGACCACCTCTTTTTCGGTTCACTGCTGTCCTGTTTTTCCGCACCTACTACTTCTTCTTCAACTTTGATCTTATTTCAAAATCTTCTTTCTCAACTTACTGTTTCTATGCCCTTTCTGCATAAATTTCACGTTTTTTAACTCTATACTAAATGGTGCCTTCCTTCTTCCTCTCTTTGGATCGCCTTTGTTACGGATAGGGAGGCTTAAACTAACTAATAATCTAATCTCATCTGCACACTTTAGCTTGCTAACCTAACCTGTTCTTACGAGCTGGACCTCCTCAGGAGGGTACAACTACCTGTGGAGAATTAGCGCTTTCAGGGAAAATTTACGAAGTCTCAAGCTGAAGGCTAGGCAGGCATTCCTTTCGTTGGAATAGAATAGTTCGTTTTTAATTTTGTTACAAACCATATTTATTGGGTTCTTGTTCTTCTTTCAACACTCATTACTTTCTTCGTTAACTTCTGTCTTGTTTTATGAAATTCTTTCGATCTTGCTGTTCGTATGTGTAGAATATGTGATATACTTCGTGTTTATATTCCCCGTGCTCGTAATTTCATACTAAATGGTGCCATCCTCTTTCCTGTCTTTAGAACACCTTTTTTGCGGGGAATGAGGCTTAAATTAACCCTCAATTTCATTTCATTTAAAAATCGGGGTCTTATGAATGACTCCCCTCAGGGGGATACAATTATTGTATTTGTGAGAATTAGCGCTCCCAGGGTGAAAAAGTGAGGTCCTGAGCTGAGAGTTAGGTAATCCTTCTTTTTGTTGAAATAATTTTGTTTTTGTTTTGTTAAGGACCATCTTTTTTCTGTTCACTGCTGTCCTATTTTTCAGCACCTCTGACTTTCTTTTTCAACTTTTATCTTGTTTCATTAGCTTCCTTCATATCTCACTGTTTCTATGCGCACGGGATCCTTTGCAGGAACACCCTTTGTGCATGGATTCCACGTTCCCTTAACTCCATACTGAATGGTGCCTCCTTCCTTCCTCTCTTTGAACATCTTTGTTGTGGTAAAGGGAGGCTAAAACTAATTTATAACCAATCAATAATTAATTTTATGAATAACTCAGTCTCAATTTCAAGGTCGGGAGAACATGATCCTGAATTAATTGGTTTTGAAACGAGTGTGATGACTATTTATCACATCGATTTCATGCTTAACACTTGGCATGATTATCACGACTTGTCATGAGTAAATTTTTATTGTGAATGATTATGACGACCTGACATGACTCATGTCTTATTATAATGATTTTTACAGCCTGCCATGAGCGAAGGGTTAGAATGACATATAATCACGGTGTCTCCTAAGTTGAGTACATAACTGATTATGACGACGTTTACCGGCGGTGTCAGCACGCGTGACCAGTACGAGGAGCTGCGCAGGAGGCTGCAGCGGCGACCGCAAAGCACGTCGGAGCTCTTTGCCGTCATGGACACTGTGGAGGAGGCCAGGCGTGTCACGGTCACCAGCCTCCACGCGCAGGTCAAAACACTCACTGAAAGGCTCAAGGTGAGGTTTGGTCCCTGGTGTTGAAGGTGTGTGTTAAATGGCTTCTGCCGATTTCCTCATAAACGTCTCAGTTACAGCTAAAAATTGATATTTGGTGGTGGGTTGTTGATACGGTGTTTGAAAATAATCTTGATGTTCCCTTTAACGTCAAAAACGTCTTAGATTTTCTAGTATACTTAGTGTGCAGTTTTTCTGTTTGTGTCTATTCGTACTACCCTGGGGTCTCGAAGTAGTGAAGAGGTCGTATTTCGCTGCAAGTGTTATGTGCCTTGAATGTGACTGATTTTGCAGAGCTAAGCAAACGTTCCTCAACAATGATCAGTCGTGTGGCATATATATGTGAGCAACAATAATTATTGTTGCTAACAAGGAAGCTTGTTCTGCTAAAAAAATAGGTATTCCTGTTCATCGCTTATTTCTTTAGCAGAACGGGCTTCCTCGTCGTGTTATTATTGAAGGAAAGAGTCGCGTTGTTTTAATTTTTGTTAGTGGATAATAGTTTGTGGGAATTTCGTGGAAAATCGAAAGCCCGCAATAGAAACTTGAGGTTAAACCTTCATCTGCATCTCGCTTATCATGATGTTGGTAAGCTAGTGAATTATCGAATGAAATCCTCTTCATATAATGATTTTTTTTCATCAATGTAAAGGCTTACGGGCTTATAAATTTTATTTGTTTGAAAGCTTTCGTTATTGTCCTATGTTTGAAAATCTACCTATTGCCAAACTGTGTCGGGAATTTGATATCAGAGCGCGCGTTTTTTCTCAGTTTGTTAATAACTTGACCTGTGGGCTTCAGGGCGTGGTATAGTAAATTAGTTAATAAGCAGATGTTTCCAAAGATTTTCCTGCAGTCTTTAAATGTTTTGTTGTATCCATTTTCGTGATATTCTATTCCAGTCCTCGTCTCCTTTTTCAATGTTACCGAACCTAGTAATATCTCTTATGCCAATCTTACCCCAATTCAAATTTGACCTTTTATTTTAGAGTTCAGGTCTGCCTTGTCCCTAGAATAATGTCAGTGTTTAGCAGCAATAAAGTTTTGCCAGGTGCTGCTGGACGTGGTGCATCTCAGCGAGGAGGACGTGCTGCTTACGGCCGAGGTCATCAGCTGGCCTGCCAAAATACGGCCCGTGCTTGAGAAAAGCATTGAGGTAATTCAGCTCTAGTTACTATTTCTTCCCGTAGTTCTGTGTGTACGCTATAATGATAAATATTCATTATCAATAAAATTTTGAAGTACTACCTAATCCTTCAAGTGTGAAAATTTTGGGTACTTACTATCTACTTTAAATTTGCTCAACTCATGTAATCGACAAATGAAACTAATGTTAATTTAAAGTGGTAGTCCTACAATAACTTATTTCATTTATTGTTCTGTGAAATTTCTCTTCTTTAATGTTAAATTGACTCACAAGTTGCGTTAGAAATATTATTTCAATCATTAATATTCTAAACCGTTGATGGAATAGATTCAATTTACCTCCATCTCCATGTTATTTAGTTATACCTCAGATGGTTTTGCTATCTTTCCGTTGTGTATTTTAGAAAGGGGTTTAGCTGTCTTCTGCTCCTAAGGGATGTACAAATGTAATATCAATGGGAATTAGCATTCCCAGGAGGAAAATGTGAGGTCTCAACCTTAAGATTAGGCAAGCGTTTTTTGCTGAAATAAGTAAGTTTTTGCTTTGTTAAGAATCATCGTTTGGTTAATTCGCTGCGGTCTTTTTCCCCGGCGTCTATTACTTTCTTCCCTAATTCATATATCTTGTTTCATAAACTTTTTCTAATCTTGCTGTTTCTGTGCAATGGTGTTGGCTCACACCTTCTGCATCAATATCCCGTTTCCTTAATTCTGTCCAAAATAGTGCCTCCCTACTTTTTCTCTTGTGAACTCCTTTCTTATAATTAGAGAGGCTTTAGATGACTTCTAATCTGATACTTGTTATTTACAACTTAGTTCCACTTTTTTGTACTTTTCTTTACCTATCTTAAAAAGTCAGGACAACGAAATCGTAAATAAAGTGAAATTGAAGAAGAGATGTCAAGGCATATAGCTACCGATTCTGTTGTATGACTAGGCAGGGCTTTAAAAATTACAAAAAACTTATGACTAAGCATGTTAGTGATGCTACCATCATTCCAATGGATGTTGATCAATGAGGTGTATTATTTGAAATTCGATTAAAAAATAACTCTGTCACGATACGGACAGGGCTAGTGCCTCATCCATGTTCGTAGTGAGGACTCTTAACCTTATAGTAGAAGGGAAAATGAAAACACAGAGCAGAAATAAAACAGAAAGAGGAATGATAGAACAGGTGGAAAAATAGAGAAAGGTGGCTACTGATCTGCTCACCCGCACCAGTACCCCAGATCAACATGGGAAATAAAACACCTGGCTAACATTATTATTGCTTTATTTAAGTGCTAATGATGAACACGTGATTAAGTATTTTGCGAGGAGCCTACACTGATACGATGCCCAACCTGTGCGTTACAATTAATAATACAAGGGAACAGAAATGTCTTCACCTACAAATGCCAGCGCACACACTACGAAACATACTGCGGATTACTCCCAACGGTTAGCATTCAGCACGCGCGCGAGCATCCAGACACTTCCCTGTACGTAGAGTGCCTGCTCCCAGTTTGCGCGCTGGGGTTCTCTTGAAGGAGACTTGATGTGACCCCCAGATGTTTTACTATCCTCATTAGCGACATTTTCTCTGCGATGCAGCCCTCCCCCCAAGCTGCATGAGATTTGAAAGCTGCAGAGAGCACCACGTCTCCGAGAATGCCCCAGCTGCAGAGACAGCCCTCGTTTGCAGAGAGTACTCAGGTTGCGGCGATAAAACAACCCACCCGCCTGTGAACAATAAACAGGGTTGCATAATCTATTCCTCGAGACATGAACGTCATTAACTCCCCCTAAAAGCAATTAATCATACTAAAAATATTCATTTCCCTCTGCATGTATACTAAAAAAACGAAGTATATTAATTCCGAAGCTTTAACAGACAATCTAGCTTTTCCCCACACAATGAATTTTAACTAACTCTCTCCCTATATTTTAATTTCACTGTGTCCAACAAAAACTCCCATTTAACATGAATTCTATATGAGATATAATTGGATGCTCATTTTACCCCACTTAATAAAAAAACAAATCACAAAGCGCCCTGTTCGAGAACAAGCTTGAATAAATAAATAAAAAAATACAAAGAACTGATGGGCATTCTAATTTTGAAAATGAAAATCACTGCTCCCCGTTTGAGACAACAACTTCAATGAAAATATAAAGACTTCACTTCGTTAACACACTGATATTCTGAATTCCCATTTTCTCCCATTTCAAATAAAATCGAAACACCCCAGTTGAACATGGTATTTGAACAAATACAAAGACTGATTCTCACCTCCCCTCGAAGATCTCGGATCCCTACATGTTTCACTTAGGAGTACGCAGAAATAGACCGGCTGTTTGTTCAAGCCTACCTTATATATCTCCCTCATACAAAGAACACGCATCGGTTGAGCGGAGGCCCGCCAGAGCCGGAGGCCTGCTATTGGCTATCCCTCGAGCGTCACTTTCTTGTGCTACGTGTCCTTCTCCCCAATTTGAAATTACTCCGCGCTTCCCTCTTAAATACAAACACCCCTTAGTTCCCTTTCTCGTAGACAATAATCTTTTTTAACCCACTATTTTCCTATGCTATGCATTCAAGTTGCCCTCGTCTTATTATGTATGCAGTTTAGCGCACTAGCTTTCAATACAGCCGCTACCCCCTACGTACTCCTCCCTTCTCCTGATGTCATCCAACCCTCTCTCGGTCCGCGCAGGGTCCGGCTGAGTCTGGAGCGCCAGCGCTCTATACATGCATAGTTCATATTTATCCTAAATATCATTACAACTCTTCATATCATAATATTATATCAATACAAATAAAATATTCACTGATGCAGTCTGAACGTGCGACTTTAGTCCATGTGAGTGTGTATATCCTGCTTATCCTCTAGTAAAATGTTTCTGCGAGCCAGAGCCTGGAGGAGTACAAGCAGCAGTTCGAGGAGCGGCTGGCCGAGCAGGCTACCGAGGTGGGGCGAGCGCTGGACAGAGCGGAGCAGCTGCTGGCCGAACTCGAGGAGCCTAATGATGCTGCCATGGTGGCCAAGTACATCAAGGTGGGCTTGCTTTGACTCTTTGTGTTCTGCACGCGCTAAGCGGACAGCAGGAGAGCTTATAGACTTCGAGGGCGTGTGCCGGACTCCCACTGAGAAGATTAGATGAGATTCAACGTTAGTCATCTCCATGCCTCTGCCCTTAACGTGGATTTCAGAATCAACTTTTGCAAACACCTTTCATGTATGGTATTTCTTATCGATTTCGTATCCCCGTACGTCCATTGCAGTTCCTTTCCGATGGCTGTTCCATTTTCATTTCGATATTAGTGACAACCTGATGTCAGTGCCAGTTTAACATCTGTGGTTGAGAAAAAATTGATACAGGATAAGGTGCAAGCCCTTTAATCCTCCGTCGCGCTTAGTAGCACGCCCATTGAAAAGCTTGCAGTATTATAACACAAGCCTTGCAGCTCAGTTTCTGAATTTCAAGTATTTCATTTATACGAGCGACTATATTTCCTAGAAAAAGATACCCATTTACGAATTCGTTAGGCATTCCAAAATACTGTGAATTAGCGGGTCAAATTTTTTTTTGCTCTGTGTGAACTGAAGTGTTGACTTGGACTGTGGATGCTGTGCAGGAGGTGCACAAGATAGGAGGAAGGCTGCAGCAGGTGGAGGAGCTGATAGAGTGGGTGAATGCGGAGGAGGCGCTCTTCAAGCTCCCCACCTCGTCCTACCCGCTGCTGGCTACACTCAAGGTGCGCGCCTCTAGCGTAGTGTGTAAAGTTGAGCAGGTGCCTCTATTTCTCCTTTTAAATAATGTGAGAGCATACCATACGTCGTCAATTTTAAGTGGTGTTTCCTTCCTATTCTAAATTTGGAGTGCTTTTTACAGAATATACTCATTAGCATCATCAGCGGTATGTTTTAATTTACTAACGTGCTTGATACTCGTTTGTATGACGTTTAAATTTCTCCTTAAACTTCAAACTTCTCCTTTGGTAGAGAACACTTTGGTTATCATTGATGGCTCTTGTTTTCATCTTAAGTTCACGCTAAGAAAGAGATTTCAAGACTTATTCCTTTACAGGCAGAGAAACTTACTGCTTGGCTATTACTTTCCTCGAGTTTAAGTTTCGCTGCAGCTTCTTGTTTGCAACTTACTTCATTTATTGGCTCATGTGTGCATCGATTAGCATTATATTCATGAACATTTGAAACCATTTCAAGGTTCGAAATTTTGTATGACTGTGACTAGCTCTTACCTTCCTCAGAGAAATACAACTATTGTCTTTTTTGGAATTAGTGCATCCTGGGCAAACGTGTAAGGTCTCGAGCTGGAAGTTTGATGGGTCATTCTTTTGTTGGAATAGAATAGTTGTTTTTTTTATTCTGGACCATCTTTTTTGGTTCACTGTTGTTTTTTTTTCAGTACTCATTTAGGTCCTTCAACTCTGGTTTTGTATCAGAATTTTTAATTCAATCTTACTGTTTCTAAGGGCTGATAGTGGAGACACAACTTGTGCATACATTCCCATAATTCCAAACAAAAGGGTGTTTTCCTCCTTCCTGTCTTGGGAACACCTTTGTTGTGGTGAGGGAGGCTTAAACTAATTAATAATCAAATCTAATGGCATTTTTGACTACTATCGTGTCAGAAAGCAATCTCTAACTTACGCTCGGCATCTAGGAAAGTAGATAAGATCAAAATTCAAGTTTTGAGGTCTGTTGTAGATCGTGGCCCATGGGCGGTTGTCAAAACCGCTCACCTTTCGTGTGGAAGGTCGTGAGTTCAAGGTCCGCATTGCAATTATGTGTTTCACCCCGTTGGAAAAATATGTAGCACCATTTAACTCGACCTTGGTGTTGGAAATAAATACAGGTTCAACAGGGAGTAACTGTCATTACATTATGGCATTTACTAATAAGACTATTGAACCTCTTAAATTGTCAAATGATGTAGCATGTGTCTGCTTAACACTTTGACTGCGACGTGCGCCACCGGATTTCATAATGCTGCTGACCGGCCAGTAGTCGCAAACTTAATTTTCATAAATATTTAATCAAAACTAAATGAAGACACGATCGAGTTCATGTTTGGTATTTTCTAAATAGCGTACTACAATTGACTTTAAATTTAAGATTGATGTTGAACTTAATATTTAGTAGTAGTAGTCAAAGTGTTCATTGGTATGTAATGTGTTCTTCGTGGTGTCCAGGGCACGTTGGTGCCGTACTCTGAGCTGTTCACGCTAGTGCTCGCCTGGCGCAGCTACGAGAAGCGCTGGATGGACGGCGATTTCCGCGTTCTCGACCCCAACTTTATTGATGCTGAGACTGGCCGCATCAAAACGTGAGCTCTTTTTAACCTTTTAAGTAGTGGCTGCGCTTATCGTCATGAGCTAATTGCCGTATGCGCATACTGATATTGTGTTTTGTGGTTTGCCCCCTGTTTACTGTATTCTTTCGTTATGCGTGTAGCTTTTGTGGAACATTCATCTTCAAGTCTTTCAAATTTTAGATAAGGTTATGTGCTGCTTATGAAGTTACCGAGTACCATTTCCGTTTCTGGCCACTTTCGTCTCACCTGCATTGATCTTCTCAATTTCATAATCTGTTTCGGTTTTTTCAATCTCATATTCTATGAGACAATTTCCATGTTGTGTTGTGTTAGGATCATGAAACACTTCACTTTGATCACACTTTCTACTTGTCACCATCTCCATGTTATCATTATCTATTGATCGCTTTCCGTTCACAGTGAACTCGACCGCCTAAAAAAGAAATTTACGACGACCTTCAAGCAGCAGGCTCTCGAGGGCGACCCGAAGAAAGCGAGGATAAACTTCCAGGATCCAAATCCTAGGAACTTGCCAGGTCTCGGTGCTAGTTGTCATTTGTGATGGTCGAATTTTGTATCACTTGATCAATACGGTTTTACAGTTTTCGATACACTATGTTCGAATTTTGGAAGCATGGTACCGGGTAATTAAAACGGACTGTGATAATAATTCTGAAAGATGTTGGAATAGTGAGTAACTATTTATGGCTCTCATCAGGTCCGCTCTGCATCTGCGGTGTGACGCTGCAGCAGGTGGAGCAGTTTAGGACGCACCTGCTGCTCGTCACCGTGCTGTGCAACCAGGCGCTCAGGGCGCGGCACTGGGTGCTGCTCAACCGCATTGCCAAGATGGATATTACGCCTAATGCCGGCACCAGGTCAGTTGATATTACGCCTAATGCCGACACAAGGTCAGTTGTTATCGCGCCTAATGCCGGCACCAGGTCAGTTGACATCGCGCCTAATGCCGGTACCAGGTCAGTTGACATCGCGCCTAAGGCCGGCACCAGGTCAGTCGACATCGCGCCTAATGCCGGCACCAGGTCAGTTGACATCGCGCCTAATGCCGGCACCAGGTCAGTTGACATCGCGCCTAATGCCGGTACCAGGTCAGTTGACATCGCGCCTAATGCCTGTACCAGGTCAGTTGACATCGCGCCTAATGCCTGTACCAGGTCAGTTGACATCGCGCCTAATGCCTGTACCAGGTCAGTTGACATCGCGCCTAATGCCTGTACCAGGTCAGTTGACATCGCGCCTAATGCCGGCACCAGGTCAGTTGACATCGCGCCTAATGCCGGCACCAGGTCAGTTGACATTGCGCACGGCCCCAGATGCAGGTCATTTGATATCACTCCATCCGGCATTCGGCCAATTATCACGATTTTACTATTCAATATTGTGAGGCATCCTCGTCACGGCACTGCACATGAGCCACTTCACCAAAAGCCACTACAAAATGTGGTTCATTTACATATAGTGGCGCTTTTAGATCTCAAGTGAGTCTCCTACCATCCCTCTCTTTTTCCTCCCTCTCTTTTTCCTCCCTCTCTTTTTCCTCCCTGCTTCGTTTTGAGGTTAGTTTGTGAAATTCAACAGTAACTTGCCTTGTGTCTTGTGGCGAGTGAAAAAAATTAAAGCGATTTTTAAAGAGATGAGGTTTCTGTTTTTCACAAGTTTCAAAAGTTTGTTACTGCTTCGGTTTATTGAATTGTTTTGTACACTGACCCAAATTTTTGTGAAAAAGCTCATCCAGGATTTTTGCTTGAATTTTGAAGAGTGGGTGCTGAATTGGAGACATAATCAGCACATGATAATAAAAAAAGGATTTTTTCTTTCGTATTTCATCGTTGTTAGCAGCAGTAATAACTTTAGCTTATTATTTTCATTTTTATTTACCCCATTTCAATATTCTAAATTTGAAAGACATTTTCATAGCCATATAAAATTTGGTGACAGTTGGGAGGTAAAGACTGACCGAAAGTGTTCCGTCTTCACGAAATATGAGGTGATACATATGAGGTGATACATTGATATGAGGAGATACATTTCGGAGTGATGCCTACCGGTTTACTCCACATGGAGAGCACTGATATAAAGTTTTATTCTTCAGCCTTCGCAAGATGGTGAGGACAGACCTGAGCCCAGTGATGGCCCAGCTGGAAGTGGTGAGCTCGGAAGCCTCAAAAGAGCATGCTTTGGAACTGCAAATACAAGAAATGAAGGAATCATGGACGAGAATTTCTCTTCACACCCAAGAGTGAGTGTGTGTGTGTGTGTGTTTAAGCTTTTCTACTGCTTTTGGCTCTGCGACCAATATTGTAAACTTATGACCAATATTGTTATAGTCTGATGAGCAGGACCCGCGAATAACTCGCGGTTAGGTCAATAGCATGATTTTACAGATTGTGAATAAATTAACAATCATTGATTACATCATTCAAAAACTTTGATGCCATCTCCTAGAAATTTAAAAGAAACCACTATAACGTAGCACCTGTATCCATGCATATTTTTAATATATAAGTAAAGACCCATCTAAGTGAACGCAACCTTTCTAAAGGGGGAAAATAAAATAGCGAACTTAATTGGTCACTTAATGCAGCATACTTATAGTCAATTTATCGTACATGAGAATTAAATATCTGCTGTAGAAAGCCAGGGAGAAGATTTCTGCCGACCAGCCCAAGCAAACACAGATATGGCTTCAGGGCACCCAAACTCATACACATTAAGAAATTACTTCTCTGTATACGAAATTTCTTGTAAATGTGATTCCTCTTTTGTGAGGGACTTTGAGATCTAGGACTTTAACACTCACATTGTTCATTGCTTTTGCTCTTGAAAATGCTACATGAGGTGACCGTGAGTGAAGCGTGGCTTTGGTAAATATATGCCTCCTCCATCAAATGTTTGACCTTGAGCTTTATTTACTGTCATTGAGTAGAAGAGGGGAATTGAGTGCGATGCACAACAGAAGGAACATTTCCAACGCTAGGGCTTAATTTATCCTTGGGATAAGTACTCTGCTATGAGCGTGAGAGCCACTGGTTATTGATGCCTCGATGCTGTGCTCATGAAGCTGACTGACCTCCAGTCGAGTGCCGCTACACAGTCCCTGAGTTATGGACAGGTTTCTCAGTAGCAGGATTATTGCGCCAACTTTCAAATTCAGTCTATGAGGAGGCATGCCAGACGGAATGAGAGAATTAATGACCTGACCTTGGATAATTTTGTGCTTTTCATCATTATCGCATGATACGGAATCGCTCCTCAAGTAAGTTTCATTTTCTGTTGGTAGCATTCTCAAAACTTCCTCATTGACTGCTAAGCGGTCAGAATTCTTTGGTGATAAGATTACTCTTGCTTTCATCTCTTCAGCCGTAAAGTTGTCAAACACCTCTGATATCAAAGAGCCATTACATGTGCGTGTTTCAGGAATGTCTATAACATCTGGAACCATTCCATCAAGAGAACTCGGGATTTATCCATCGCTCATTTGTAGAAGCCATCTTGAAAATTCGTGTTCATTTGCATTTGCTCTCATGTTCTGTGTGAGGCTCATGTGATGCAAGCTGTGCCATAAGTCTGGGCGTTTGAGGCACACGTCAAGCACAGCAGCAGGAGGAGCTCTGGGAAGTGGGAACAACTGGAAGTACCATACTTGTCTGAAGTCGCCTCCGAGTAAGATTACTTTACCGCCAAATACAGTGTGGGTGTTCATTATATCTCTCAAGTATTTATCGATGGATTTCATAGCATAGCATTGAATCATAGAAACTTTATCAATAATATACACTTTAACTTGACGCAGAAATTGTCCTTGCACAGAGTTCGGTACTGTGCACACACTTGTCTCGCTTAGGGTAACTGGAAGCGTGAATATGTTGTGCAGCGTTTTGCCGCATCTCAGCAGTGTTGCAGCAGCACCGGTCTAGGCAGATGTGCTTGTTTTAATGTTGCCTTGGATACTTGTATACCTTGTTGAATAGGTAGATTTTTCCTGAGCCGCCGGGTGCATCCGCACGAAACAGTCTATTTTCTATCAGCCCGCCTCGCTCAACAGAGAATGCACTTGCAAACACAACATTGAATATCTGTCTCTGTTCAATATTCAGAGAATTCACATCTATGTTATTGTTTCCAACATCTTCTTCATTTGCACGGTGATCTCCAACTGGTTCAGGCAGAACAAACATGTTACAGGTCATGCCATTTTCAATGAAGAAGGCATTCAGCAAGTGGAGAGCAACACTTTCAGCAGTTATGTTATCATTTCTCAACAACAGATCTTTAATCATAAAGTGCTTATTCTCATACCATAACTGCAGGGCATTAACGGGCTGGTTGAAAATGCACATCACTGCAAACATAGTTAGTACTTGCCGTGGCAGCTGATGAGCTGTTGCTTCTGTCAGAGCGTCCTGCAATGCATCGTCATTCTGAAACCAGGTGCAGTCTGCCGCATGCCTGCTTCAAGGTGTCCATTTCTTGACCACCGATCGTCGTCACATCCCTGAATGATGTAGCTCCAGGGACATGGAGGAGCAACATCCTCAAATAAAATTTTTCTGCATTTCGATGACTTGAAGAGTACATTCTGGTTACAATGTTGCTGGATCTAACACGCCGTGTCCCCCTTGTTGTTTGCTTGTTGAAGACACAATGTTCAGGTGTGGAGCAGTAGAGAAAATTTCGTGCATTCTCATCTGTTTGATTGACGTGAAGCCTAGCTGTCAATTGTGTGTCGCGTTATTCTGCTCTTGCTGCCGCCTCCCTTTGATTTCCTTCTCTATAGTACATTTACTGCTTATCAGGTAAATGAAGAGCCAAACGATAAATAGTGTGAGATTGGTCATGCATTTGAACTCGGACAATCTCCAAAAGGCTTCTGGCGGAGACACATACCTACATGACCAATACTGTTTAACTTCATTATGTTCATGTACTTGATTGTGTTCATGTACTTCTTATGGTTGATTATTATTTACAACAATATTTCTGATTTCCATGTTTGTACAGTCGTGGCTCTCATACACATATTTGAACAGGCATTTTACGCTTTTTACCGAGGAACACACTTCAACATTTATATGGGCGCGGTATTTTCTCAGTTATGGGACTACAAATCTGTTGTCAATCTTACGAGTGCCCACTTGTACATTCTCTGCATTGTTTCTCCGTCTGTACACTGGGTATCTCATTACATTTGTCATGGTTTCTTCTAAGAAATCTTTGGAAATTTTTCCTCAAACTGTCTTTCAACCATGCACACAGAATTAGGATTTGATGTCCCACATGGACCATGGATCATCAATGTTCTCACGCATTCTCTCAACTCTGGGTGGTCTGATGAAGGTATTTCAGCACAAACTATATCATCAATTTGCTCTCTTGTTCTTAGTTTGTCTTCTTCTCGCAAAATTATCAATTGATGGCAATGTGGTAGACCGCGCTTTTTAAATTCGATGACATGGATATGAGTAACTGGGACACCAAAGATATGTCTATCCTTGATTTCAATAAAGAGTTCCTTGAGGTGCATATTGTAAGCTCGTGAAACTAAATCTGGTCTGTATTGTGCTGACCCAAAGTGTCATAGTGTCCAAGGTTCTCTGGGATTTCGTGATACTTTGGTTACAAGTGAATATCAAGAAAATATCTGATTTTCTAAATTTTCAGATGATCGCCAAGGCATCTTGATATACTTGTTGCATGTTCTTTGAACTTCCTGTAAATATGGAGGGCAAAATGACGGAAACACCTGGCATTTGATGATCATTCTGTCTATCTAGGTGATCTATGAGACCCGAATACAGTACCACTCTTAATTGTGCTTGATTAATTTTAATGAAGTTCAGACGACATCCCTCCACTTCACATAGGCGTCATCAATGTATTGTTGCAGTAGTTTTCCAGCTGGATGTAAAGCACTAAAATCATCTCTGATTGCCAGACAGTATGAGTAAAACTAATGCATGGTGACGTTGTTGCGAACACGCGTCTGGCGCTGTTCCACATGAAGCATATGCGACGAAATTTTTCGTACACCCTTCGTCTTTCAATACTTTCTAGAATTACTCAAAAACTACTGTTGCCACAGGCATAATATTTTCACTGGGTGTGAAGCACATATTAGTGACAATAGTACGAAGTTTCTAGAACAAAATATTATTTTTGAAAGATTTAACAAGCTGAACTTCAGAAACACGATAAGACAAAATTGTTCACGCAATTAAGAAGCTCTTTAAGAATTTCTTTTGAAATGTGCCATTTTCCATGCAAGGAGAAGCGGGGCTATCAATGCCACATGGACCATGTATCATGTATTTTTTATTAATTCATGGAGAATTGAATTCTCATTTGCATCAGGAATTTCAGCTGAAACAATTCTATCTATGTTATCACTGTTTCTGATTTTGTCTTCATTCCTCAGCACTACCAACAGGAGGCAATGGGGTAGACCTCTCTTTTGAAACTCAATGACATGGACATGAGCCACTGGTACACCAAAAATGTGCCTATCCTTGATATCTCGTAAGAATTCTGAAAGTTGTAGCTTATAAACTCGGGCAACTAAATCTGGCCGATTTTCTGGAGATTCATTGGGCTGTAGGTTATGAACTCTCTCAGGACACTTTGGATTGCAGGTTTATGTAATGAACAAGTCTGGCTTGCCAAACTTCGAAGCAATTTACATCGCATCTGATGCATATTGCGTGGACTGCCCGTGAATGACGAAGGTAATATAACGGAAATTCCTGGCTCAACATTTTCATCATTTCCCCATTGTAACTTTCCACTTTCAGGTTGGCCTAATTTTTCCTAAGATATTGCAAAAGAGAACCTTCAACCCTGACATATGCATCTACAATAAACTGCTGAAATAAATTTCCAGATCTATTAATGATACTAAAAACCACCTCTAATTGCAAGACGATAGCTATATGCAGTACTCATGCATTGTCAGGCGACTACGTATTCGAGATCGTGTCCGGCGTTCTTCAACATGTTCCATCTCACAATGCCATCGTAATTCGCCATGTGGAACAAAATTGAGTAGCTCATTGGGTCCAAGTGACATCACATATACGATATCTTTTCAGGAGTATTTCTAGGATAGACTACAATATCTCTGTTTTCTGGTAGAGCGCCATTTTCTCCCACGAGCACTGCCGCTATCTCACTACTTGTGGGAAAATTATATCTGAGCCTCTTCTGAAGTTTAGCTGATATCTCCGTTCCTGCACATTACCTCTTCTTGCTCTTTTCATTTCTTGTTGCTCGACTGCATGCAATTTCTTGTACAACTCTACGTATGGATTTACTTGATGAAGAACATCACTAATTGCTTGCATGGTTGCGAAAGAACACTTAGAGTTTTGTGGAGCATTCTTCCTATGATGCGTGGCTTCATTCGCTTCTATAATATACGGCTGCTCATATTGTAGTTGACCATCAGCAGGGTACAGATTTGTCGTTGTGATAAGTTTACCTAGGAGGCGGAAGAAATAGGGACCGCTCCCAGGAGGAACGCACAATTTGACTCCAAAAGATGCAAAAGAGAAAGCACAGTTGTAATTCTTAATGTTTTTTTTTTCGGAATGAAGTAGACGCTTGATCATTTCCCTCAAGTAAACCTCTTGGGGCCTCATGATAAGGCTGCGATGCAGGAACACTCGTTTTTCCATTGTGGCGGCAGTGCTTATCTTCACTCCCAAATCTAAATGCATCACAGTACGTACATCTCACATTCATTTCACCGATGTCAAATGGTTTTATATCAATAATATTAACAATGTCAACAACTGTTCCATTTCTGCTGACGCGCTGTCTTTGCAATTGATTTTGCCTTGATTGGTTAACTGTACTAGGATTCATATTTTCAATTCTCTACCTATATATCTCTCTCTTTGGTTTTGATGATAATTCATTCTGTCATATTTATTCATGTTCTGTTCTCTTTGCTAAAATAAATGTCTCAGACGCTCTAGGCCCACTGTTCCTCATCCATATTTTGCCTTCTTTGATGGGATAAATTCTTTTGCTGCTCGCGGTACTGTGCCCACTGCTCCTCATCCATATTTTGCCTTCTTTGCTGGGATAAATTCTTTTGCTGCTCGCGGTACCATGATTGCCGCTCCTCATCCATGTTTCCACGTATGATTTGTTTCCTTCAACTGTCTCGCTGAAGGTACTCTTCACGTTGTAAAGGGTGGGGCAGAAAAACCTATCCAATTTCAAATCCCTTTTTCTCAGAAGAGGGAGCAGGTAGAGTAGTGGGGTAAAAACCGTTAGAAAGCCGGTTTTATGCCATTTGTCAGTAGTCAACATGCCTTGGTCTGGTGAACATCGTGCTTTTGTTATTGAGCGGTTTATCGAATGCGGCGGTTCGATAATTGTTACACAACGTGCTTTTCGAATTCATTTCGGACCCGGGCGTCATGATCCTGTTCCACATCACGCTACGATTAAAGTGTGGGTGTCAAATTTTAGACAGACGAGTTCAGCATTGAAAAAGAAGTCGCCTAGGCGTCTGGGGGCCTTACTTTTTTGAAGAAAATGGGCAAACCGTAACGGTCAACAGCGAGCGCTATTGTTTCATGCTGGAAAATTTTCTTAGACCCAAAATGGAAGAAAATGGCGTGGAAAATGTGTGGTTTCAACAGGATGGTGCAACCGCCCACACATCGCGACGATCAATGGACATTCTCAGGGAACTGTTTCCCGGTCGCCTCATTTCCCTGAGAGGTGATCTTGGCTGGCCGCCGCGCTCACCGGATCTCACTCCATGTGACTTCTTCCTTTGGGGTTACCTCAAATCGAAGGTTTACCAGCATCGACCAAGGACCCTTCTTGCTTTACGAAGGGAAATTGCTCGGGCAATTGAAGAAATTCCTGTGGAAATGACGGTGAAAGTCATGGAAAGCTACCGCGAGCGCCTAAATCAGTGTATCCGCTCCCAAGGACGACATTTGAGTGATGTGCTTTTCAAAACTCAAATTTGAAAATGGCATAAAATTTGCGATATGCTAATAAAAAAAATTTTTTGACAACTTCAGTCGTTTTAGTTTTATAACGTTTTGAAATCGGATAGGTTTTTCTGCCCCACCCTGCATCGTTCATTGCAGCTTGCCTCACTTGCTGACGTTGCCTGTCCCTTTCAAGGATTTCCTGCCGTTGTTCATTCCTTATTTGCTGCCGGTAGAGTCTCATTCTATCGCGAGTAGCTTTCAATCTTCGCGCCATTGCGTGGCCCTAAAGCTATAATTAGCGCAATTATCTCTTAAACACGAAGAAAAGATACGGTTCTCTGATTATATGTCTTGACAATTAGAAGTTAATATAAAATTTCAAACAAATCAATGCATGGAAAAGCGATCTTTTAATGTAACACTCAGCAATTCGGTATCCATGATACCGCTAACTGGGATGAGAGTGTAACGGATGGACTAACTAACTATAACTAAGGAAGGAACAAGCAGAATATTATTTGGATTTGTTAGAAGTCTTCAGGGTCTACTACAGCTTTTTAACTTTAATTTTAAAAAGCTCAAGTTCAATTTAAAAAAGCTCAAGTTTAATTTAAAAAAGGTCAAGTTCAATTTAAAAAAGCTCAAGTTTAATTTAAAAAAGGTCAAGTTCAATTTAAAAAAGCTCAAGTTTAATTTAAAAAAGCTCAAGTTTAATTTAAAAAAGCTCAAGTTTAATTTAAAAAAGTTCAAGGTCAATTTAAAAAAGCTCAAGTTTAATTTAAAAAATATCAAGTTTAATTTAAAAAGTCTCAAGCAGGCTATATTTAAAAAAATATGAGTTTCAATATTGAAAAGCTTATGTTTCTAAAATTTCATACTTATGTAATAATAATATAAGTAAAGTTTATTTTTAAAAAGACATATTTATTTAAACGTACTGGTCCTGAAAATAGAGTAAATCGAATATCAGACAAACCAAGCTGTTGTGGTTTCGTACTTAATTTGATATTCTTCAAGTTTTACCTTTGAAACATTTCCTAAACAGATCATCGGTACTTATATCTATTTACAAAAATGATCAAAATAACCTTTATGTAATACGTAACTGTGGGACAATTAGCAAACTGCAATGACTGAAAAGTTAAACATTACATAGCTTGAAAATTATACTTAAACAATAAGGCTGCTACAATAATGGCTTATCATATCATGTTATGTAATGTACATAGTATTATACATAAAATATAATACCAAATTCCATTGCCAATCTCTTAATAATTCCATTTTTGCACATTTATACCATAGCTAAGTGCATTTTTACGTTATCTCCCATCTTTAAATCTTCTAATGCAAGTATTCCAACAAAATTCTTCTGTATATGATTGTAGGAGCGTAGACATAGCCTGGGTGTTATGGCATTAATGGATTCATCTATTACTTCTTCAAGGAAGAGCATTCGGTGCTCAGTAATGGTCGTTCCTACCGGCGTGGAGTTCAGTATCTGTCATTCTGGTTGCTAATAAGCGCTTCATTTTTGCTTTCATTGCACTCCAGCATTCTTCTATGGGATTAATTGGTTCACTGTAAGGACTTGCTCGAAGTAACATGGCGCCAGAAAATTCTCCTTCATCAAAAACAGTTTCAAGACCTGCATGTACTGGGGCGTTATCACATACTACTATGACATTGTTAAGAGGCTCTGTTACTGCACACAGCATTTCGCGAAGCCATTCTTGACAGTCTTCTTTTCGCTAACTTCCTCTCCGCCTCTGCAGATACACGAGACCTTGTTGTGATATCCCTGCGATAACATGTATATTCTTTCCTCTTGAGGTCGGACACTTGACCGAACAGCGAGTTCCTTTACGAGTACGATCTTCCCTACGCCGTAAGAAAAGATTAGCATTGGTTTCGTCAATGAATATTATTAATTTGCCGTCGCCCATCTTGTCCATCAGTGCCTGTACGTAACATTTTCTTTTTTCTTTGTTGCTTTCGGAGTTCATGGTAAAAGGTTCTGGAAGTACATTTTTCATTGTGTATAATTTGCAATCCAAATATTTATGAATAGTAGTTGTGCTGACTAAGATCCCAACTTCAATTTGAATCTTCGATTTAATCTCCTGAAGTGTAATAAGTGGATTTTTTCCCACATATGTGAGCATTAGTTCGATGTTTTCATCCCTCAGGGGGATACAACTATTATATTCATGGGAATTAGCGCTCCCAGGGGGACTATGTAAGGGCCTGAGCTAAGGTTTAGGTAGGCTTTCTTTTTGTTGAAATAGAAGAGGTTTTTATTTTGTTACGGACCATCTTTTCTCGGTTCACTGCTGTCCTGTTTTTCAGCACCTCCTACTTCCTTCTTCAACTTTGATCTTGTTTCATGAACTTCTTTCTCATCTTACTGTTTCTGTGCCCTTTCTGCATAGATTCTACGTTCCCTTAACTCCATACTAAATGGTGCCTTCTTCTTTCCTCTCTTTGGATCGCCTTTGTTGCCGATAGGGAGGCTTAAACTAACTAATAATCTAATCTAATCTAGTTCGATGTTTTCCTCTGTTAATTTTTGACAGCGGTAACCTCCGCGCTTTTTTGCAGGGTTGTCGGATCGACGAAGCCATCCATTTGCAGTTTGAACAGCTACGTCATTGGCACGGGCTATTGCCTTCCAATCATCATTATTTTCAGCGGCTGTGATAATGCAAAGTTTGGTATCATGCCGGGATCCTTTTTTATACGCTCCTCATCTCGAGCCGAGTTTTGCGCCACGTTTTTCAACAATTTCTTCTCTAACTTCTTCTGAATATGTTTCATTTCGGCTGCTGTTGAAGGAAGACATCATGAAGGGTTGACGCTGCTTTTAAATTAAAATCACACATGAAATATTTAACAATCATAGGCGTTTGATATGCAAGTAAAAGGGTATACATGCTACAGTGGAATATTTCCCGGTAAAACATGTACATAAGCTTTCCAAAACATAAGATTTTCAAAATTGATCTTGATCTTTTTAAAAATATAGCCTACTTGAGACTTTTGAAATCAAGCTTGATCTTTTTTTAAAATAAACTTGAGCTTCTTTAAATTAAACTTGACCTATTTTAAATTGAATTAGACTTTTTTTAAACTGAACTTGACCTTTTTTAAATTAAAGTTAAAAAGCTGTAGAAATTGATCTGTGGTGTGTTTTCATTCGATTTCACTGATTCGATTATTGTGTCTGAACTAGGTCGACGAATTATTTCTATATTCATAAAAATCTTTCAGTGGCTACCTGTGTACCGCAGGCTTTAGTGTGTACTGCAGTAATTTCTATTATTTTCATCATTGTACGACAGTTGAAATACGATACGATCAAATACGACGACTAAAATTACAATAATAAAATGATAAGACTATTAAAATTACTCTTCATTCCTCCTTTAGACTCTTAAGTTTTCTTTTTTTCTTCATGTTCACCAAAGGTTTTTTATGATCATGAGCTGACATTTTACTTTTCTGGTAGCTAGTATTTGCAGAACACGTTTGTGAAGAACAAATCAACTGGATGCTTGAATGACAGATGATAATGAACTCAAGAATTTGACTGAGTAGGAGGCACTGAGTTGGGAACAGCCGACGAAAAGACTCGTTTTCTTCATGGGAGAAAAAAAATTTCCTGTGTGAGAATAACCGGAAAATAATTTTTGAATTATTTTTGTATTTTCATGGCTATTTAATTTGCTCTAGCCTGTGCCCGCTGACCAATGCGTTATACGAACGTGTAATGTGTTAGACGAGCATTGGTCGTTTGTGGCTGCTTTGTTCTGATAGTGGCATGATTAATGCATTTTCTTGTGTGATGTGATGATTAATGTGCACTTGTGTGACGATTAATGCATTTTCTTGTGTCTGTGTCTGACATTTTAAAGTGACACACACTGAAATTATTTGAGAGACTTGAGTGCGTTATCTATCCCCAATATTTTCTACACTTGAAAACTTATAATCTTGAAATGTTTTGGCCTTAGTACCCTGAAAACTTTTTATATCTTGTTGATAGTTTTCCTTCTAGATTTTTTCAAACGAATTGAATTCTGACACTTGAAATCTGAGAAATGCTTTCAACAGAAAAAATTTCTCAAACTTAAGGAGTGCTTTTTATTTTAAAGGTTATACTCTATAATTAGATGATGAAAATGAGATGATAAACGCATATGTGTAATTTTAAAAATATGAAACTGGGTACCAACTATTAGTTCTTACTTTCTGTTTGAGTGGAGTTATTTTCAGCAGCACGTCGTCGCCATGCTTGTCGGTGGAGGGACTACAAGAGGCACTGGCGCTCGTACAGCAACACTTCATCACGACCCACACCACCGCCAACTCCCCCTACGTGAAGCCCTTCGCTGGTACGGGCGTGGGTTGTCTGGCTGTGCGGTTGGTTGGTGTGCTTCTTGCTGCTCCTCGCTCTAATTTGAACTCGTGATCCAATTCTCATCCCTTGATGGAGACAAGAGTGTAGACCTTGTTCGCTCGTAATTGTATGTTTTGTCTCATCGTTGTTAGCAAACCGTAGAACCTGCGTTTTAGCTCAGAGTACATCAAATTTCATCAGCACATAACTTTCTTACTTGTCTGTGTATGGGATTTCGCAATCGTAATTTTCTTTTCCTTCCGTAGTTTTCGTTCGAGGAGTGGAAGTAAACTCCAGCAGAAAGCTCATGCTATATTATATTTTTGTCCATTTCGTTCTCTTTTAGCATCTTTTCAAAATAAACTGATTTTTTATAGCTCTGGCATTTACTCTTCTTGTTGTGAAACCACCGGTGTGCGAGGTCGTTCAGGTGTGTCTGATATTGAAATACTACTAATAACGGATTGTGGAAGTTTTATGTGTGTCACACATAGCGCTGGTGGAATTCTAACTTGAAAAATCATCTCTTTTTATTAGTGTTTTGACATAATTTTTGTCTTCTCTGAGATTTTTTATTATCTCTATTTTATTACAGACTCTTATTAATGTCCTAACGAGCTCAAGAAGAACTTGTTAACTCTCAGAATGATCATCGATCTCTTGTTTTTTTCTCCCCTACTGTATTGCCATACATAAATGTTCAGCTTGTGTTATACGTCGTGTATAAGTGAAATAGAAGAACTAAGAGCTTTACCTTCCCTTGTGATGTTGCTGGTATATACATAAATACTTGCGAACCATTTGCGGCATGATCTCATGAATAAAAACTGTAGCGTATTCATGTTACCGGAGGCTTTTATATTTTGCATTAACAGTTCAGCTAATTTTGTATACTGCATCTTCTTCCGTTCTCTCATCTGTTTTCAATGCTCCTCAGAGGACATAGGATATGCAGTAGGTTTAAATTAATTAAAATTGTCTCTCCAGTTGTGTGGGGAGACTGGCACCCCACATTGGGAAGTGTTATAGGTTACCTCAGCTATAAATACGCCTTATTGACTTCTATATTTCGAGCCCCCTATGCTTCTCTTACTTTTCATGTCTTCTTCGTTATCTTTTCTTTGTCTTTTCTTCTTCCTTCTTAACTTACTGTTTTTGTGCCCTAGGTGTCTCGTCTGGGAACACACCCTGTGCACAGAGTTCATGTTTTTTTCTAAGTCTGAACTAAATAGTCCCTCCTCATTCCTCTGTAGAAATAGCTTTGCAATGGAAACGGAGCTGTAAGCTAACTACTTTACTTCTACTCCGTGGTCAATATGGCTCAGTGAGTCGTGAATACAGCTGCATGAACCTACGCTGGCTTAGAATGCGCCTTCATTTATTGCAGCAGGCTCTTTTACCGACATCTAATACAATTATTCTAATACTAATGGTGCACATTTCAGTGACGATTGTTTAGTTGGATAATTGGGAGGCAGGTTTATTAGTCGGTTCACGATAATATAGCAACCTTACTGTGACGTCCGCGCAGAGGAAGTGAGCGAATGGCAGGCGACGCTACACAAAGTCGACCAAGTGCTGCGGCGCTGGGTTCAGGTTTGTGTTTTAGTTCATAGCTCCTGGTGGTCGTGATTCTAATCTGTTCTCTAGTTACTAGCTCCTGGTGGCCGTAGTCCTAACTTGTGCCCTAGCAACTAAACCCTGGTAGCCGTAATCCTAACTTGTGCTTTAGTTACTGGTGACCGTAGTCCTAACCTGTGCCTTAAATACTAGCTCCTGGTGGCCGTGGAATGATCGGAGCCTTTGTTCCCCAGCATACATTTCAGAGCATATTAAACTTTTATACACTTATGCCGAAATGACCCCTAGTTTAGCTTCACTCTGGTGTTCTCTTCCTTTAAATGAAGTTCCTGGATTTGTCGTCCGTTGAAATGAAAGATTCTAAACCCATATGTCTGCCTTCATTGAATAATAAAATTTTATATTCTGAAATCTTATGATGAAAGTTTCTTACATTTTTCAACCTTACATGTTTTGCTCGCTTTTATTGCAGTTGCAAGAAACCTTGTCATTTTTTAAGCGTGTGTTCTACATGGACGACTTTCGACTTCACTATCCAAAAGCAGGGGATCAAGTCAAGGTGAGGCTGTTTGAGATAAGACTGGAATACTCCGTACTTATCGGGTATTGCTGACTTCAAATCGTGTGCCTAAATTTAGTATCTAACTACTGAACCGTACGAAATCCATTTAGCTGAGGTGAAACCCATTTAGCTCAAAATCTATTGAGGGTATTTTGATAATATATGTATAGCACTTCGTAATAACTCAACAGTCTTGTTTATCGTTATGAACGTGGAAAATTCGATGGTGCATTTCTGTGCACTGCAAATGTTATCGGAACATTCACAAGTCCAATTGCAGCTCTCCATATCTTCGAGCTTCCTCATGTTTTTTCATATTTCCCAAGAGAAGTAAAAATTTTTTTACTTGAGATTTATCTTCCTAATCAGGAGATGGAGATTTGCTGGGTTGCAATACAAGAGCGAGCGCTCAGCGCTGAGTCAGCGCTGGCTGGACTGCTGGAAGGCCATGCGTCACTGGACCAAGTCTCGCGTCATCTGCACCACGCCCCGCTGCTGGAGACCGCCAGAGACGCCTACCTCGCTTCTAAGAGAAAAGTTTTTCCTGGGTACTGTCGGGTGCTCCCGGTTATATTAGTGTTTCACTCTTAACCGTGAAAGTCCTTGGTTCGTAACGTGTTATTACTTAGTCTCTAACTCACTGTTCAGAGGAGTAATACGAGTAATACACAGGTTGAAACGACAGTATATAGTGTGGTGTTACACAACACAACAATACAACAGGTTACGTTCTTGAGTCTCGGACAACTCTTGCTCAGGCTCCTATGCTCGGCCGTCCGGTGTCTCACTCTGAATGGCCTTGACCCTGACGCCGACTGACTGCCTCGGTGCAGGCGTACTTATGGACGGGTGCAAGCGGCGGAAAGCCCTACGATAAGGAGATCCTACAGTGCTTCCCCCTTTATTAGAAGTGGTCCCCACGCGAATTCTAAAGTACCGTGAACAATGGTATCCAATTTAAGGGACTCACTGTCAATTTGATTAACAAGTTCGAGAGAAACTGGGCAACTGTCGTTCACTGTTTTGTCACACATAAACAGCGAAGCAAAAGCATCGCGTAGATTAACATAATTGGTAAGCAGGTCTCGTAGTGACAATATAGATGACATATAGACTACGTGAACAAATACACAAGCAGGCTATGCAAATTCAAACAAATTCAAACGCATTATGAAATGGGAACTCTAGTTTAAGGAAGCAAAATAACTATTGCATCTAAAACTAGCTAAAACATCTAAATTTCGTCCTGAACCACTGGATGCATCGGAAGATTGGAACTGCAAAGAAGTCGAGAGTTCATGAAGGTGACGACATTCAGAAGACATCTCTGGAGGGTCATCATCAGGTATCGCGAACCAGCAAGATAATACATTGATTAACATCAACAATTTCTACGTGACGCATGTAATGAGAATAGTTTCAAATAAGTGAGGGGCATCTCGATTATGAATATTCTTTTTGAGAAGGAGTTAAGAAATAATTGAGAATAAAAGGGGACAACCTGAAGGAGAACGTAGCATCCAATTTGAATCTCTTGTCTTCTGATGTTGACAGAGAAAATACTTCAAATTACCAAAAGGAATATAACGGGGAGTATGAAACTAAAGTCATATTGGGAGAGTGGGGACGTGGGGTATCAATGCGTCGGAATGAAAACGGTCGTCGGACTGGTTTTACAGGAGGTGGTGTGGTACAAACGAGGGGATCACGGGGGCTAGGCGGACAGGGCGGAACATGTTCTGGAGTCAAAGGTATGAGTTTTCGGCTTCGACAATATGCCAAGTCTTCAGTTAAATCAATGCCTGGGAAAAAGAGGGGACTCACGGGGCGACTTCATCGGTAAATACCCTGGGTTACCCGCCGATACCGTATAAGTATTGACGGTGGATGACCAATCGACACGGAGTTATTCGATTTCTCTGGCTAGTTACGCGACACGTTGTTCTGAGTAGTTATACCGACATTGGTGCGGTTAGAATCTTTAGGAGTGTGTAGGTCAATTTCTATTAGGGAGGATTGGTGGACAGCCTTGGCTTTCCTGGCCTTCCGTTTAAAACCGAACCAATAGCATAGGGCACCTAGTATGAGGACGAAAACAATCAAAAGACAGTGGGTTGTGACGCCATTGTCAATCGCTCGCTTACCTTTTCGTAATAGGTCTCGGGTGGCATATATCTGACTCAGTGATTCATTGAGCTGCAATAATTCGCCTTTCGTATCGGTCAGGATGCGGTGTGGGGGAATGACAACAGTCAAGTTATGCATGGGAATGAGTAGAACGGAGGTTTGGGTGACGTTAAGACTCAACGCAATTTGGGTATGGTACTGGTGGGTCTGAGTCTGAGCAGAGCAGGGTGCAGTTATTTTCAATAATCCTTTGAGAGAGGACACCCGGAGAACCAAATATACCAAGCGTTTCACAGGTACAAGGCATAAGGCCGATCGGTGTCCTGGAAACGTTCGTAGACGCATTCGTCGGTGGTCACGTTCTGTTTCAACAGATTGTTAACGCAGTCGTTCGGCGTGAGGGTCTTTAGTGGGCTCAGGGCCTCACATATGGTCATACTTTCCTGTAAGACGCACTCGTTTAAGTCATATAAGGCCATCATATGGGTCTGAGAGAACTCCACAAAGGGTGGGATTCCGGTGAGGGTCATGTAACCGTCTTCGGTTGGCGTTGAGGATACATTAATTTTAACAGAGCATAGCTCTCATCTTGGGCCCCACACGGTAATTCGATAACGTAGTAGTCACAGCTCTTTCCTGGGAACTTTGTCCCTGTAGTTCGGTTAGGTATACTGTGCACGTCTCAAGTTCGGATAGGATGGTGGTATAAACGTGATATTGGGTGAGGCCATGAACCTCTTCGGTTGTTTGTTCCATGTCGGTTAGGATACTTTCAATGTTATATACCGCATGGTTTACGAGTTCGACCACTTGGCCTTTCTCGGATTTTAACGGATCTACCTCGTGGGAGACATAAGCAGTGGTGTTCTTGAGTTTCTTTAGATCTGCCTCTGAGAACGTACCGAATAACCCTTTTACAAATGCTACCTCCTACATTTAATAATCCCCACTTACGCCTTAGTTTAAAGTAGTTAGTTGCATTATGGTTAGTCAACCGACGGAACGTAAAAACTGGATTCCAAGTTAAATCAGTTGGAGTGGTATCGTTATTACAAACAGTGTTACAAACAGTTACAAAAAGCATGTGACCGAACTAGGGGCTGACGAGTTTTTGAAAAGGGAGAAGATCTGCCTTCTCCAAGCTACCTGTAATCATTGGACATCCTCTGGGGGCACGACTTTTGTGAGAAGTCATCCCATCAAGAAACTTATCCGCACTATCTGCTCCTTGACTAGTCTCACTTGAACAATTCCCCAATTTCTTTGCATGACCTCTTTCAACTAGAGTACAATAGACGCAAACTTGTGTGCTACCTCTCCAAAATTTCTTTTCACAAAGTCCTTAAGGGTAAACTTGAGTTTGAGAAAAAGAGAAAGACTGCCAGAGGATTTCCCAGCAGTGGAAGGATCGGTTGACTGTGTGTGCAAGCACAAGGGGCCTTCTTTGAAGGGGATTAGGGTGAATAGGGTCCCAACTTCGTCAGGTATCCGAAATATTTTTCTGGCCAAAGGTCGGATACTTTTTAGACAGGCCTCGTACACAACGAAAAACACTTCGAAGTGGCTGCACAGCTAGAGATTCGTGGTTTTAGCAGGCTTTTACAACATTTGAGTTTAACTTTAGTTGAAAATCTCTAGAAACAGTTGAAAATTGAAGTTCATTAAAAGCAACCTAAATCAGCCAAAGTTAGAAAGACCAGTTTTAAAAAAAAGCACAAAACCAGTCGGACTCGTGCAGGACCCTCACCTTTTTTCACAAATATCGATAGGAAGCAGTTTTTGCCACCGAAGGCTATACGACTGTTATTATATTTGTATTTTATGTTACGATTACTTTTTTGCCATCTTTTTTCGAGTTTCGTTTTTAATTGCATGATTTGCAATAAATTGATTATAGTGTATTTTCTTTTATGATCGATTTTGTCTTTTCTCAACCCCTCAGGGGAATACGATCGTTATATCTATGGCAATTAGCACTCCCAGGGGGAAGATGTGAGGGCCCGAGCTTAGAGTTACGAAGGCCTTCTTTATGTTGATGTTAAATGAAATGTTTTTGTTATGTTAAATACCAACTTTTTTCTTGGTTCACTGCTGTCCTGTTTTTCAGCACCTACTACTTTCTTCTTCGATTTTGATCTTGTTTCATAACCTTCTTTCTCAATTTACCGTTTCTATGCCCTTTTATCAATGGGAATTAGCGCTCCCAGGGGGACAATGTGAGGGCCCGAGCTAAAGGTTAGGTATGCTTTCTTTTTGTTGAAATAACAAGGTTTTTGTTTTGTTACGGACCATCTTTTTTCGGTTCACTGCTGTCCTGTTTTTTCAGCGCCTACCACTTTCTTCTTCAACTTTGTCTTGTTTCATGAACTTCTTTCTTAGCTTACTGTTTCTGTGCCCTTTCTGCATAGATTCCGCGTTCCCTTAATTCCATATTAAATGGTGCCTTCTTCCTTCCTCTCTTTGGATCTCATTTGTTGACGATAGGGAGGCTTAAACTATCTAATATTTTAATTTTCTATGCCCTTTCTGCATAGATTTCGCGTTCCCTTAACTTTTTACTAATTGGTGCTTTCCTCCTTCCTCTTCTTGGATCGTCTTTGTAGCGGAAAGGGAGGCTTAAACTAACTAATGGTCTAATCTGTCCTTTCTCGCGCAGAAGTTCCAAATCGGAAAGTTGCATAGTAATGTATTTAATAAGGAAAAGTGCAATTTTTTGCCATGTCGCGAATACATTTTTGACCAATTGTAAGCAAGTACTTATTTCTCCTTGAATGCATTTCTTCACGCCTGATGCAATTTTAAATTTGTAACCTCCATGTCATTTTCTTCTCCTTTACTGGGTGCGTTGATGTCTAACAACAACTGTTATGTTGCAGACTGCATTTGCTGACAGATGAGGAGCTCGAGTGCGTCCTCTGCTCTCTTGAATTTCGGGAGTGGTTGTCTGTGGCGTGCAAATGCTTCCCGGCGGTGGGCGCCGTGCTGGTGACCATGGACGCTCAAAGCGCCCTCCTGGGGCATGATTTTCAATCCTTTTCTGGGGGTGAACGCCTGACCGCAAAATCTGCCATTACTACTGGAAGCACAGTAGACAATTGTCAGGTACTAGCCGTGGGTTTGTATGAGTCCAATTGTATGTTCTCTCAGAGCTTCCAACTTTCTGTGAGAAAGAGCAGAGACAATGAAACGGAACGGTTGTGAGCTTCAGGCCATAGATGTGATGTTATATATTCATTTATTGTGTTGATTATGACAAACAATTTTTTTCAGAGAAATTTTTTATGTTACTCAGATATCATATCCAATTTCTGGAGGCATTAATTTGTGTGAATTATCTGAACAATTATTTGATGAACTTAACGCGTGTGCTGTAATAGCGGTATTTGGCACACTAAGGAATCATGATCATTCCTTCATGAGAGGCTGATATATGCTGTTGTACACTGTATTTTTTAAATACTGGATCCAAAAAAAATCTTTAATAACTTTTGATACAATGAACGAATTTTTGAAAACAAAACGGCAGTAGAATCCTGAGATTTATATCTTTTATTTGGTATCCATGTATTTACGGTAAAACAGTCAAAATAAGAATCAGAAGACACTTTAAAATTCATCCTGCTTTGAAACTGCCGCCAAGATGACGAACTGGACAGAGGAACAATTACCTTTCAAAAGCACTGCATACTTCTCTAATAGAAGGAACATAGTCCTAGCCCAGCGGTTGTACTCGCTCTTAAAACTTCGCTGTGCTAGGACAATGCTCCTTCTATTAGAGTAGTATGCAGTGCTTTTGAAAAGTAATTGTTCCTCCGTCCAGTTCGTCATCTTGGCGACAGTTTCAAAGCAGGATGAATTTTACAGTGTCTTCTGATTCTTATTTTGACTGTTTTACCGTAAATACATGGATACCAAATAAAAGATATAAATCTCAGGATTTTACTGCCGTTTTTTTTTCAAAAATCCGTTCATTGTATCAAAAGTTATTAAAGATGTTTTCTGATCCCGTATTTAAAAAACCCTTGTTCTACGGTTGTAAAGAGACATTGCTGCTCCGGTCAGGAGGCGAGCGCGGCCGTCGTGGGGGTCGAGTGCACCATCGGAGAGCGACTCTTTTTGTCCCGACCACTCGACCTGCCCCCGCCGGGTGGATGCCCTGTGGCTTGGCTCGTCGAGGTTTGTTTGCTGTGCTTACTGCCTGGGCAGAAACGTTCAATTCTATTTGCAAAGTTCCTAGCTGAAAATAAGGTAAGGTTGACTATAGATGAAACAAAATATGTTTTTTTTTAGGTCCAGGGCCATCTTTTTTCGGTTTAATGCTGTCCTGTTTTTCAGCAACTCTGATTTGTCATTTTCAATTTTATCTGGTTCCATAGCCTTATTTCGCAACTTACTGTTTCTATACGCAGAGAATCGTGTACTAACACACCTAGTGCATGGAATCCGTGTTTCCTCATTTCCACACTGAATAGTGCCTTCATCCTTCCTATCTATGAACATCTTTGTTGAGGTATGGGAGGCAAAAACTAACTTATAATCAATCAATTTTATTTTCAATAAGTTTTTAGGCCTTGGATACCTGACATACAAAATTCATTTCCTCCTCACTCAATCTTGTGGGAAATTGAAGAAAATCTTGAACGCACTAGCAGATTCAAAAATTTCGAAACGAGTTTTCTTTTTCCAATAGTCACTTGAAGATCAGTCCTTACCGCACTTTTGAATAATATACTAATTTTAAATTTAGAGAATTTGCTTGCTCTGAAACTTTTGTTCACACCTTTGGTTGTGTATATTGTGTACATTTATCATAATTATGCAAATTACTTTTGAGATCAGAGAATGTCGGTATGCCGTAAGATTTACGATTGAAATGTTTTCCTTAAGCAGTTATATTGTGTAAGCGTGAGAGGGTTATCAATGAAAAGCTTGTTCCCACAGTTTCATGAGCGGATGTCGGAAGCCTTACAGAGGAACATGAAGGAGACATCTGCTTATTTTGCGACTTCTGCAGACGATGGCGCCGCGCTGTGGCGTGCGGTGCTGCTGCGAGCTCCATCGTCTCCCTTGCAGGTGCGGCTGACGCATGACATGTTGCATGATACGAACTGGGTGTTGTTAACGGAATGAACTGACTTTTCCCTTTGTAGCAGTAAGTTATAACAGCGCAATTGGTAATGATATACTAACAACTTTATGAGCTTCTTCACGAAATTTCAGTATGAATTGGGATTTTGTACTCAGTTTTTTTACGAAAAATCACAGCAAAGAATACTTTACTAATTTTTAGCCTTATTTTTAGCCTTGATCAGCTGTCATCGATTCTTTATGTGATAGACATTTGAACGCGTTCATGAATTTTGCAAAGTTTTTCAGTACCGTGGAAATCAGTTTAGCTTGAATACTCCTTAGAGTGGACTTGAATGGGGAAAAATGTCACAAGAGTTTATCCCCAGTTTTTTAATGCTTTTGAATTGACTTCAATCTTTTCCTCACGCGTATAGCTGAAGTTAATATTTCTCCCTGTCTCTTGTCAAATAAAAAATGTATTATAGTTCAAGGCTGACTTCGTTTTCGCCAAGTGACCGCAGTTGCAGAGGCTATATCTGTTCACAAGTCGGAGTTTGCTTAAAGAATGGAACTTCTGTCCACTTATTTGCATTGCCTAAGCAGTTTATGATACAACTGCCGACTTACCATCGTAAAGGTGGAGTGGGGCGCTTGCCGCGCGCTGTGGAGCCAAAGAGTTGAAGAGGCCCTGTGCCGAGGTCCTGAAGCTCTCGCTGGACTCCTCGACCACGTCACCGTGAGTTTTTGGGGCAGGGTGACTTGGTGGACTTGTTGCTCTAGTGACTGAGTGGACTTGTTGCTTGTGCCAATAAGGGGCCCTGTTGCTCTTTTGTACGAATGAATCTGTTGCTATTTTGTACCTGTTGCTATATTGTACAAGTGGACCTGTTGCTTTGTTGTACGAGTGGACCTGTAGCTTTGTTGTACGAGTGGACCTGTTGCTTTGTTGTACGAGTGGACCTGTTGCTTTGTTGTACGAGTGGACCTGTTGCTTTGTTGTACGAGTGGACCTGTTGCTTTGTTGTACGAGTGGACCTGTTGCTTTGTTGTACGAGTGGACCTGTTGCTTTGTTGTACGAGTGGACCTGTTGCTTTGTTGTACGAGTGGACCTGTTGCTTTGTTGTACGAGTGGACCTGTTGCTTTGTTGTACGAGTGGACCTGTTGCTTTGTTGTACGAGTGGACCTGTTGCTTTGTTGTACGAGTGGACCTGTTGCTTTGTTGTACGAGTGGACCTGTTGCTTTGTTGTACGCATGGAGCTATTGCTGTGTTGTACAAGTAGACCAGCTAGCTCGGTTTGTATAAGTGGGCTTGTTACCATATTGCTAACCAGGTCCCCTCAGGGGGATACAACTATTGTATCTATGGGAATTGGCGCTCCCAGGGGAAAAATGTGAGGGCCCGAGCTGAGAGTTAGGTAGGCCTTCTTTTTGTTGAAATAATAGTTTTTTTTGTTATGTTAAGGACCATCTTTTTTCGGTTCACTGCTGTCCTGTTTTTCAGCATCTCTCACTTTCTTCTTCAACTTTTATCTTATTTCATGAACTTCTTTCTCATCTTACCGTTTCTATGCCTCTTCAGCTTAAATTCCTCATTTTCTTATCTCCATACTAAATGGTGCCTTCCTCCTTCCTCTCTCCGATACGCTCTATTTTTGTAGTGGTTAGGGGGGCTTAAACTAACTTATAATCTTATAATCTTAATCTGCTAACCAGGTGCACCTGTTACTATTTTATGTATATGGATTTGTAACTGTTCGAAGAATGTTACTCGTGTTGTTCTGGAACTTCCTGTGATCGTACTTACAATTCGGCTGAAAAATTTCATAATCGATATGTAATTAATATCTTAAAATAGTTTGTGTGCCGTATTTCTCAAGTGTGTCGTTATGCATTAAGAGTATAGGTTACCGCTTGAATTTAAAGGGTATTTGATACAGAGATGGGTGCCCCAGGCGCGTGTGGTTAGATAGTAAAACTCGATTTATGAGGAAGTTTCTTCATGCGGTCCATTTCCATCCTTTGGCACGAATCCTGAACAGGAGAATATTTTCACGCCAGCTGCAAGATAGCCTCTAGTCGAGTCTCCACCACGGTAGAGGAAACGAGGTAGAGTCATTTCTATGGTGGGAAATACTCCTCTTGTTCGGCTAGTCAATAGAACGGTTTTATTTCAAAGAAGCTTCATGACGTCACCATGCTACATATCGTTAGGCCAAAGGTGGTGCCAGATTTGGGGCTAGCTGTATTGTCCGATGCAGTGTGAGCTCTACTATTGGTTCGTTGCCATGACGTCATTACCACACGGTCGACGAAAAAGACTGGTTTGGCCCTACCTTGTTTCTTCCACTGTGGTTTCAACTAAATAATAATACAAAGTTGCTGCTTGGTTGGTTGGGGACCGTCTCTATGTCACGCTCATAAGGATCCTTAATGGCCGTATCTGTGATACGCGTTGCACAATTGGAAAAATAGTTTAACCTTGGGTGCTATTAGGATTGACATATTTGTTTTTCATCCACGTCTGAAAGATTTATATTAGGAAAATATCGAATCACACCGTTTTTGACGGACCATGTACACTAGTAATGTTACTATCCAATTAATTATGATTCAAGCTCACACGTCTGGAAATTTCACTTTTTGCTTGCGTTTCTTTCTCTAAAATTAGGCACAATGCGAGGAAGCGGAGTTTTCATCATCGTCACCTATGATACAAAAATTTTATGCATTAAAATCAAATTATTAGTATGGACTGTGAATGCTATCTAGTAATTTTATATCGGTCGCCTTCTTTATTGTCCCATGAATAATTAACACTTTGACCACAATTGGTTAAACTGAAGTTCAATATTCAATATAAATTCAAAGTCAATTGTAGTACGCAAGTTTGAAAATAGCAAATATTAGCTGAATCATGCCTTCATTTAGCTTTATTAAGTATTCATTAAAATTGAGTTTGTGACCACTGGTCAGTCAGTAGCATTATGAAAATACCCTCCGTGGCTACCGATGGCGCATGTTGCGACGAAAGTGTTGAGCTCGCATCTTTTTGATGTTGATGGAACGAATCACCGAGAAGCACCTTAGAAAATACAATATTTTACTAGATCCCAAATATGGTATATTGCATTTGGCCCTCAACTTACTTGTGTATACGTGTTAAAAGGCTTTTTTCTCTGCAGGCTTCTTAATGTCATTTATTTTCTACATTTTTTCTTGCTTTGTGAACGCTCTCAATTCACATCACTGTTGAAATTCCCTCAACAGAATTTCTGCATAAAACTTAATCTTGATTTATTTGTTGGATTTTTCCGCTAATTAGAAATATGGTTTTAGTAACGCTTCATCAACCACTGCTTTATTACCACTTGGATGTCTGTACTCAGTTGATTCAAAGGCCGCATTAGTGGTCATCGAAAAATTCTCCACAGCAGCTGCTAATGTAATGGAACTAGCATTGACGGCTGCTCCACTTCCGTTAGCATAAATTTTTATATAATATTTAGCATTATATTACTTGTATTTCTACGTCATAATTTATTTCATTTAACCTTCAGGAAGAATTCGCGGCTCTAGAGGATTTTTTGTCCACCCAAATCCCTTGTGAAGATGTGGCGAAGGATCTGCAGCGTGACGTGTCTGTGTTGGCAGTGAGTGACATTGTTTCTAGAAATATTCGTTAAGGAAGACGATGGTCAGTGTAAAATTAGGGTAAGGAAAATAGTTCTTATAGTATGGGTATGAAGGAAAAATTGTTCGTATTAATTCACACATATTTAGTAACAATAGTAGTTCACACAATTTAGTAGTTCACACATATTTATTTACTATAAGAGAGACATATATATGAGAAAAATTCGTTTTATATAATAAAAAGATTCCTGACAATCTTGTACGCAAACTACTGCCTCCGTCATCAGCTATGTACACACCGCCTCAGCTCAAAATCAATTTTGATTCTTGATGAGTGAACCCTTTAATTTTGAGTTCATCAATCCTCTGTTCGAAATTATCGCATTTCTAAATTCCTCTCTCATTAGAAATGAAAAACTGTTAGATTTTCAAAGACTTTAATTTAATATTTTGGTTCTTCTTACAGTTTACTGTAAAAGTATTGGTAAACATGTCATCTTGATGTACGGGAAATGCGAGCATTATTGCTATTGATCAAGTTCATTTGTGCGTTAAAAAGTTTTGAAACGTATTTGATGATTTTTACTAAACCAATTTCAACTCATAAATCATGCAACGTTTTGATGAACAAACATAATTTTCAGGCTGAGGCAATCAGAAAATTTTTTTATGGCATTTAAAAGTTCAGAAACTCTCCAGAAATAAACGAAACATCTTCAACGAAACGTGTTTGAAAAAGTACGGATGTTCAACCAGATACATCCTGATAGTATCATATAAAAAATGGAGATTTAAGTAACTTTTCCTACATATGATTTTATTTTATATGCTGAGTGTGTGTCTTGTTTACTGTCCTTGCTCCTTTAATCGCGTTTCCCTGATGATAACTTTAGTTACAAAATGTTTTTTTTTCTAAGTGTCGTAAAATTTACACCTTGTCAACCTGAAGATTATGTTTGTGCATTCCAGGGTTGTTTGATTTGTGGTATGAATTTAGTCTAGTCAAATTATTCAAGACTTTTTGAGAATTTCAATATGCAAAGAACTTGAATAATTCCTAAAGACTTGAAAAATAACAAATGTCAGTGTTGTTGTAGGTTATTTTGACTTGAAAAATAATCATCAAATTGAATTTCATTGCTTACATTTGATTCATTAGCTACACTTTTAGTTTGATTTTTGGGTCTCTGGGTTTTTTTATTATTTGTAGGCTTGAACACTTAAAAATTGCTCAATTTTAGCGTGCGGTAAGCTTGACCACGGAAAATTGGAAAATATTTTGTGAGTTTCTAAACCTAGAAATATAAATGCGTACCACATTCCACATTAGGAACAGGACACCTCTGGATGCGACCCTGCTGATGGGACTCATGAGGACTGTGACCGGAATGGTAGTAGAACAGAAGATTTGAAGCCGGTGGGCACCGCCTCTAGTGTGCATATTCAAATGGTCAGTGAGGAGGAGCTGAAGTCTGATGCAGCCAAAACGTGGAGGCGCGAGGCACGTCGCAGCCTGGATGTGCGGCGACGTCAGTGTCTGCTGGCTGAGGCGTTCCTGCAGAGGGAAGCTCTCAAGGAGATGACCAAGGCTGTCGGACCACCTGAGGAGTGCTATGAGTGGCGAGCGCTTTTAAAGTGAGTGGTTTTAAGTTTATAGACGTTCAAGTGGAAAGAGCGTTCGTAATCATCAGTGTTTAGTTTGGTCGACGGCAAGCAGGGACCGCTACTGAAGCATTAAATTTGATTTGCCGTTGCATCGAGAAAACGTATTGTAATGAGTGTCTTGTATTTGGCAGCCATATTAGTGTGTAAAGTTGTCTAGACTGACTTACATCAACACGAGTCCCGAACGAAGGAATGCCGCGCTTTTACAGGAATTATAAATATTATTGCTAGAGTATGACAGGAAGCAAAGCTTTATTACTGACGTTTACTTATTAGAATAATATGTAAATGAAGATAATTGATAAATACTAAGTTTCAGCACTGAAACTTACAATCCAGGCCATATTTTCTGATGATTTCCTTGAGAATTCTTTTCGATGATGAGACTTGTTCTTTCAAGAGCAAATTTGTGGGAAATATGCCCTTGGGGATTTGTAATTATTCTCGCTCAAAATCTGCCCTGTTACACCATCGCGATGTACAATAGCTCCCTATTGCAACTTTGTTTCAGCCACTTTAATAATATCAAGTTAACACTCTATAAATTGACTGTCCAACATTTTTTTCACGATTTTAAACACAGTTGATTGAAATATTTATCTGAAGAGCAGTAGAATTTTACAAAATGTTTTTTCGCATATGAAAAACATGAAAAACACAATTCAGACAATACAATACCGAACGAATTCATTCGCTGCTCAGATAATTTCCAACTTCTCCTCGTGCTCTTCTTTGGATACTCTTTTAAGAGACCAGTTTTTGGATTTATCTCTTGCTTACGCTGAATCTTTGTATCTCTCTAGGATTGCAAGGTTCACCTTGGTTTTCCCAGATCTCCCTGCATCTCCTTTAACAAGATTGAATGTGAAGATCCTCGAAATACCCTCCGTTAGAAATAGAGTTAGAATTATAGACGACTTATTTATGTTCTTATTTCGCTTTCAATGTGGATTGTGATATTTTTTTAATTTTGCCATCCTTATAAATGTTTTTCAATATTTATAATGTAATGTATTTCAATAATCATTCCAAGGAAACTTTCAAATAAGTGAACATAGTCATGGCGGATTTTATGTAACAATTTGGTTTCAAACTCGCCGATGATTTCCAAGGCGTCGATTTTCCTCCAAAAATTTGGCACCATCATTTTTGAATATCCTGATCTACTTATTTCATTACCAAAATAAAATACTCATAATGAAATTCATGCGAAGTTTATTAAGGTTTTGTTATTCCAAACATAAAAATATATCCTTTGATAGGGTATGACATATAGCAATTTTTATGAATTAGACATCTTTAAATTGCCTTAATTTTCCAAATTCTATGTCCTACAATTGGTAACGCAAGATTATTCCCTGCGAATATTTTTTCTACTTATCACGTGATGTTGCATGTTTGTTAATATCTCTGCTTTTTCCACACTGTCACTTCAATTTAAAAATAAATTTTGCTCATTTCCTTTCTGCTCGCTATATTTCACACTAAACGTTTTACTCAAACTTTTGAATAGCGTAGGAGTGTAGAAAGTGTGTGCAGGGAATGGTGCTCAGTTTTGATGACGTGCAACCTTAATACCAGCGTATGGAGAGGGTGTACTTCATTTTTATAGGCTTGTCAGACAAGAGCTGCAATTAAATATTCATTGCAGGTTTACTAGCTTCTCCATGTAATTCAGCTCGCCTCAAAAGAGGTAAAAGTTCAGAGCTTCGTGGTAGGGAAATACCTGCGGATACATTGATTTTTACAGAACTTACATGGCAGTAATTCTGGATCCATACTTTGTGATCTTAGACCATAGTTTCATGAAAAAAATGTACCTCTGCCTGTATGAAACATTCAAGCAGAAGCAGAACGAAGCTATAAAATAGTTGCGTCCCTCACAGGAGGATACAACCATTGTATCTATGGGAGTTAAGGCTCCCGGAGGGAGGAAGAGTAGGTGAGGTCTCCAGTTATAGGTTAGGTAGACTTTCATATTGTTGAAATAGAATAAGTTTTTTATTTGATTACGGGCCATCTTTTTTCGGTTCACTGCTATCTTGTTCCTCAGCATCTACTACTTTTGTCATCAATTTTTATCTTGTTCCGTTCACTTTTCTAAGCGTACTGTTTCTATGTAATTTCTGCATAGATTCCGTATTCTCTCATGTCCGTACTAAATGGTGCTTTCCTTCTTCCTCTCTTTGGAATGTATTTGTTACGGTTAGATAAGCTTAAACTAATATTTAAATTAATCTAATCTAAATAGTTTTATTGATAGATACTTTATTCCTGCTGTATAAGGAATGAAAGCGAAAAATCTGGAAAACTATCGTTAATTTACACTGTCTGCTGTCAGGTTGTTCTGGAACAGCCGCGAGTCAACGATGGAAGCGCAAGTTATGGATCGAACGTTTCCCTACTGCTGGCAGTACAGCGGCGCCGCTGCCGCTACCCACTCGGTGTTGCCGGTGCCTCTCTTCTGTTCCGCGTCCGGAGGCAGTGTTGAGCAGGTGATGTTGCGCTGGGTGTGAATAGCTGGGAATTTTCGCTGAAGTACCAGTAATTCTTTCACGAATCTGTTTCTTAAACAGAATTCTTATAAATTCTATTTTATTTTACAGTATTTGATGGCACAGTGAATTTCTACGCTCATATGAAGTAAATTTCTTACGGGAAAAATGGACTTTTATATCTGCAGCTCAATCTTCAGTCATACAATGTCTTTCTATGGTAGAAACCAGTACCTGTTCATATTTTAGAACGTAAGAAATTGCTGTGATCATTACAATAAAAAATTTGCTGCTGTGGGCGAGGAATAACTACAATAACCTGTGAAACAATACCCACAGTTTTTTCCTTCAGAAAAACTTCGCTTCTTGAACTATCACCTCAGGGGGATAAAACTATGGCATCTATAGAAATAAGCGCCCTAAAGAGGAATTTGTCATGTCCCGAACCTACCCAATTGAAATTCTGAGCCTTTTACAGATCGTTTTCAGGCAGTTATAAGCCAAGAGTTTAGTCGTTTTCAAGCAGTAAATTAGCCTTTTTCGGAGCAAATGTCTACCCTTTTAAACGGCTATTTCTGGGCATCGAAACGGCTAATGCAACGGCCATTTTGGGCTTCTCTACTACCTGAACGAGGCTATTCACGACCATTTTTGGCTTTTCCATTGCTTGAACGAGTCTCGTCCTGGCCTTTTTGGGCTTCCTCACTGCTTGATCAAGGCTAATACCGGCCCTTTTGGGCTTCCTTACTGCTTGATCAAGGCTAATACCGGCCCTTTTGGGCTTCCTTACTGCTTGATCAAGGCTAATACCGGCCCTTTTGGGCTTCCTTACGCCCGGCCTTAAAAACAAAAAGACATACGGAATCAAAAGTCCCAAATTGAAACATTATACCAATAAAAATTAAAATTTTTATTTATTAACGAAATAAATATGAAAATTACTAAGTATTGATTTACAACAGTGGCATAATGGAGCAGATCAGATCGCTCCTACATCAGATTTTCTATACGTTATGAAGAGTTTGTAAGGCCGGGTCTTGTGGCTCCTTCGCCTAGTGAGTTCCGATTTGAGGCGAGTGAAGCAGCGGCCTTACTTTTACACTTCTCCGGCTGTAAGTATCGGTGATACGCGGCGGAGAAGTGGAAACTTTACCTGAAATAAATTTACACTGGGATATATTAAGTTTACTGAACATAAAAGGACTAGAATCGAGGTTTGAGGGGTAACTAGGGTAAAGCACTACAAGTTGAATGCTCAGCGATGAAGTAGTGAGACAGAGAGAATTAAAAGAAAATTATCTAGTATCTAGATACTTTTGGAGAAGTATCTAGTATCTAGATACATTTTGAAGTATCTATGACCAGCTCTGGATATCTACATGAGCATAATATTTTTTTAACTACTAAACCGAAATTTATAGTAATAATTAATTGATGAAACTAATCGAAACTAACTTTGGCCACCCTTACCTAATCTAACTTAACTAAGTTAGGTTAGTTGAAATTCATCTAGTTCTTTACATTTACTGAAGTAATACGACTTGTACAACATTTACGATTACGAGTCTTTTTACAATCTATTACGCGTCCAAATAGAGGTCGTCGAAAAGGCTTGAAAACGACTGTAAACGACCCGAATGAGCCCGCAAACAGCCATTGACTAGACCTATAAAAGGCCAGTTGAATGAAGAGCCCTTTTCAAGCCCTAATAGGCCAAGTATAGGTAGGAGTCGGTTTGAAGTCGTGATTTCTGGCCCTTTTGGGCCGTTTTCGACCTTTTACGACTAATTTACTACCTGAAAAGGGCGATAATTTTCAATTGGGTAGAGTTAGGTAGACTTTCCCTTCGTCGAAATAAAATAAGTGTTTTCATGTTACGAACTATCTTCATTCAATGTAATACTCCTATATTTTTCAGCATTTGTTATTATATTTTCTTCTTTAACTTTAATCTTCTTTCATAGACTGCTTTAATACGCAGGGGATCTTGTGTGGGAGCATACCATGTGGATAAATTCTCCGTCCCGATAACTTCATATTAAGACCTTTGTTGTGGTTAGGGAGGCTTAAACCAATTTATGTTATCATCTTCATTATTTATCTGGGTAACATTCCTTTATAAACTTGTACTTGTAATCTGTTGGTTACGAACAGACGTCAAAAGAAATTTCTAGAAAGCCAGCGCCACCCTCCGCCTGGGCGACGTCGATATTGGCGAGGCACCTTGTGGTGGCCGGCTGTGTGTCTCACAGCGGCGTTGTGCTCGCCTCCTCGTCTGCCCTGTGCTCCGAAACGTTCCAGGTGATTCTGCCGTGCACCTCCTGTGGCAATCCAGGTAATGTGGCTCACTCTCCCTTCTGCTCCGAGACAGTCCAGGTAACGTGGCTCACTTCCTTCCATATCGAGACATTCCAGATAATGTGGCTCTCTCCCTTCTATATCGAGACAGTCCAGGTAACGTGGCTCTCTCCCTTCTATATCGAGACATTCCAGGTAATGTGGCTCACTCCCTTCTATATCGAGACATTCCAGATAATGTGGCTCTCTCCCTTCCATATCGAGACATTCCAGGTAATGTGGCTCACTCCCTTCTATACCGAGATATTCCAGGTAATGTCGCTCACTCCCTTCTATACCGACGCATGCCAACTGCAGAAAGTTAGATGTGTTCGAAATTGCAACTCAGTGTTCATCATTTCTATAAATGCGTAGGCGAGCCACGTTCAGTTTCAAAATCATACTTGCGTTGGAAATTTTAGGATTGGATTTTCTGTGAATACAGTGCACCTTATTTCTGTTATACTTGTGACCACCAGCTGTTGTAGTATGTTTAAAGGGAGTCGGGTTTGTGGACATCTAGGCTCTATCTTTCTCTTCCTTTTTTGTGACGGTGTTTAATGCAATCGAACTGCCAGGGGGGTGTCGTGGCTGCCATGGACATCGATCAAAGTTAAATCTGTTTTGTTATACGCGCTGCAGTTGATAACTCACAAACAGTAACAATGGTAACATCTGAAAAATTGAATGTACGCAATATGGTTATATTATTTGTAGAACATGTGTGCTGAATTTCTGGCTTTAACTTCATTGATTTTTTAATTGGGGCATTCAGCTTTGAATTAAAATAAGCAAGTAGGAATAAGTAGCTTATTTATATTCCTAGTTCTCAATTCTCTACTCATCGATTCTGTTATGGTTGATGTTAAGGATTCAGACTTCTAAGACTTTTAATAGGTTCAATTCCTGTAGCCCTGTGATGTATAACTGTCTCCATAAGTGGAACTGCTGAGGGAAAATCATCCCCATGTACATATAAGTATACTTAATTACCTTCTACTTTTGCGTATGGATCTTCGATTCAGCTCTTATTTTGACGACTGTTCTTTTAGAGATGTATTTTGTTATGGCGATTAGTGAATGAGAAGGGTTGCACTGAAAAAGTACTTTGTGGTGGGTTAAAACATCTTTCAATAAGTTGTCTATATCAAAAGTAAAGCTTTCGAGTGCAACTCGACGCATTATGTTCCACTTGTAATATGTACAAACTTCGTATTTGTTCCAAAAATTGGAGATGACGAGTTACTCTTGAAAGCTTCACTTTTATCATGGACTACTTCTTGAATGATGCTACTATCCACATTGATGATACGTTTTTACGTAGATCACGCTTCCCTAAACAATAAACCATGAGCGTTGCTTTGAGTCGTAGATCTTTGTTTGAAGGGCGTAATGAGCAGCGTGGGCTTGCAAGGCATCGTTGTGCAATGCTACCCTGAACTGTCGAGTGCCGCCTTACACTCACTGCTGAACGCGGCAGACAGAGCAAGAACTACTCTGCTCTTCACTGATGTTCACCTCCTTCAGGCGAGTTTGTGCAGGGAAACCCGATGCTTGGGAACACTCTCATCCTCTCTTTGTTTGGTAAATACCGAGTACATGTTGGAGATATTGTGCCGAATGTAGGTCAAAACTTTCATTAGTGCTTGCTGACAGCACAGAATAGGCCAAGACAATGAATGAGATTGCTCTATAACATCGAATAATGTTTGGGTGTAATAGCGTTACTTATTTTTTTTCAAAATTATAGGCGGAAGAATTACTTCTAACAGAAATGCGTTGTACATTTTAAATTTTCACCTGCACCCGTATTATAATAGTTTTGAAATCCCTACCTAAATTTTTTAAAGCTAAGATGCTTAAGAAGGCGAGTAACCCAATCATTGAAAAGCTGTTTTACCGACATGGTTGTTGGAAATGTCTGTTGTATAATTAGCCATTCCACTTTTTTCTCTGCTCATCTTTAGTTTTTTCTATTTTCTTATATTTAGTTTTACTTTTATTTTATAAAACATCTGCGACTTATAATATATCGGGCGAATCATTTGTTTTCACGAGTATACAGTGGAACATATATGCAGGTGCAGTGACACCCGTAAATACTGGTCTGCCCGTATAGGTGGTGTCACTTAAAACCAAAGCATGGGCTGCCCGCACGTAGTAACTTGGTCACTACACTCCATCAGCAGGATTGTGTGCTGGAAGACTTGTCGATGTCCTTGCTAGGCGACGGGGCGCTGGAGGGGGCTCAGAGTGCACCAAAGGCCACGTCTCTGCCATACCCATGTCGTTTCTGCTTCACGGTCTCGCGTGACGCCTTACAGCGTCTGCCTGGGCACTTCAAGGTAATGCTCTTCAGGTGTAATTCAAAATCGGAGCAGTGTTTCCAAAGGTTCGCTGTAGTTCAGCACAGTACATTGTGCCAATAGTTCTGGATTGATTAATTTTGACAACTAGCACTTGACTGTAATTAAAACGCGTAGGTTAACTGTAGTGCGCCTTACTGTAGTAGGTACGTTCTCTCAGTAATCACTATTGACGAATAGTGGCGACTAACAGTTTTTCCGCGTTGAGTTCACTAGAAAAATTAATGCAGAGCGAGAAACTTGATGTGAAATAAGACATGTGTCGATGCTCACACTCTATGCGTTATAATGCTGTTTGTACAGCGCCGATATTGAGTCGTTAATATTACAAAACATGCTCGATAATCTCCATATGAGCGTAGTGTTATTGGAGAGAAGATTCAATGATCCCGTGCAAGTATGATCGACAATGTGGGAAATTTGTTTAATTATCTCTTCTAAGTCACTTTTCATGATACACATACTAAAAATGCTTTGTATTACGAAATATGTTAGTAAACATTGAATATTTTGGTCATGGTGAAGCCAAAAATTCCCAGTCAAGCTCTCCATCGCTTCTTCTTAAATCTTCACCCGTTTTTCTACTGCGACAAACAGGCATGTCAGAACTGTGCAGTTGTTTATCTGGAGTTAAAATGCGTCCGTGTTTTTGTTCACATATCTCACCGAGAGGGAAGCCCTTGTTTTCATGAAACTTGACTCAATAACGGTTTTTGAATAATTACTCTACTAAATTTTTTCATTATTCATCATTCCGTGAAGAAATTATTCGTATAAAAAATATTCAAGCTACCAGACCCTTAAGGTAGCGTTGTGATAAGTGACAATTAATTATCGTCACTTAGCACTTGGTGAAAGTTACTGATTATTAAAAATTTTACATGAATTTAATTTTTTTGAGCTCCCAAATGAGATGACTCTCGGTTCCACAACCAAAATTTTTTCCTAACTATTTAGTTATACTTAAATGCGTCCATCTCTTTCGTAGGCTGTGATGCACGCTGTAATAGGCATGGACGATACGGAGAACCTTACAGGATTGGGCCTCCTGCTGGCGGAGGTGCGACTGAGGGCCTCTGCACTGGCTGACGCTGGGCAGCTCGCTTCCAAAGTCCTGGAGGCGCTCACGTTCGTCCATCAGCTGCTGTGTGGCCCTCTGCAGCGGTGCTGCGGTGGGTCCTGGTCTGGCAGTGCGGTCCGCAGCTCCATAGCTGCCTGCATTTCCTGTCACTGCGTTGTCGGCATGCTGCATCTGCTATCAAATAGGGACTGAGCTGTTGAGGCATAGCCGCTATAGTGCTCGTGCGCCGCAACAGGCCAGTTTGTGACGTAATTTAAGCGTGTTATGTTGTAACGTACTGAACAGAAAGAGCTGAGTCTATTTGCCGCAGTTACCCAATATCGTCCCTTTCTGTGGCTGTTCCTTCAAGTCAGCCGACTTGCATGAATGAAGTTAGTTTCTAAGAGTTTCTAGCTTTTATATGCTAGACGTCGACCTATTTCGTACCCATTTATTAATGGCTTTTGAGCAACATCCCTTGCTCTTGTACGGAGAACTCTATTCTTACTAACGTAGCTGACATGAGAGTGAAAACGTCTTTTGTTGTTGCTCAGTCATACATCTCCGAAATGATTGTAACACCCCCATTATTTTTTTCTTTCCAAGTAATCTAACTTTATTGCTTGATCCTTTTGTTCAGCAATCAACGCTCGAATGCAAGCATTGAATTTAATTTTTTTAAATTTAGTTAAATTGTATAAGAGTGGTGATCAAATTAATAGTTTGAATATAGAAATGTACTGTTAAAACGTTGGTGTACCATCGTCAGTGGTAGGATAACATAAGTGATCAAGGTGCGGTGTGAATACCATGATAATAAAAAACGCTATACTAATCCTACCTTACCAGCAGACCTACACACTCTACTGCGCATACTGAGCGAGTGTGGCGAGAAGGCACTCGCGCCATCACGCAGCGACCCCCTGAGCAATGCCCCCGCGGAGCGCCGCTGCTCTGTAGAGAGTAGTGTCCTTACCTCGCTCGCCCCCCTGCTCGATGCTCCTTCTCGTGCCCTGCTGCAGCGGCGTCTGCAAGAGATCTTCTCAACCTCCCTTGAGTGCACAGCGGCGCACGAGTTGGAGGAAGTAGACTTTGAGCAACGCTTCGTCGAGGTGAGTCTTGGGCGCCTCTGTATTGCATGTCTTTGCCATTGTTTATGCCTTATGCTTGATGATATTGGTTACTGCTTTAAGTTTCCTGTCTTCAGTTAACTCTTGTTAATGAGTCGAAAGCACATATTGATCAGTGGGAATTTATGTACAGATTATTGGAGTTCATCATTTTATTCTGAGGGCAGAGTTAAGTGAATTTGACTGTAGGTAACAGCAAAGAATGTGTTCTTCGGAGCTAAAGGCAGCTGCTAATAATATACTCTATACAATGTTATTCTGATTGATTCGTTGATCCGCTGAGCACCTGTTGGCTGAATTAGTTAGGCTTCATCAAATAACATTGAGTAATTTTGTTTCGAGACTTTCACTTGCTGTAATACCGCAATTTAGTTTCTTAATTCCTTGTTGCGTGATCGCCGCCAAGAACCTTGAATCCCAAAAATAATATTAAAATTTACTCTGCTATCTTCTCATGAATTACAATAAATGTTGTGGGAGAAAACTGTCGCATTAGGCAAGTTTCAAATTGGTTTTCCTCTTTGCATTTAAACTTTGCTTGCGTAGAGCTCACAAATAACTTTTGATTATTTACCTTTATGAAACAAGGTGAGTATTGGATAACTGTGTGAAAATTTGTTGGTTATTATTTCTGAAGGAGTGTGTATGACAGGAAGATATGTAGGATAATTACCAGGGGATAATATAAGCAAGCAATAAGAAAAGTGAAAAAGGGCTAAATTTCGCTTAATATTAAAGGCATCACAGGTATAACGTATTATAGGTGTGGTGTGTATCTTATATTCTCAACTTCGGGTCCAGGGTTTATAAGACGATACCCGACGGGGTTCTAAGTTACCTTCACTCCTATTGCAGGTTGCGGAAGTCATAGGATAATACCTACTTTATTGAATCGAAGCAGAGAAGATAACATAAGAGGGGAGGTGCAACTTGATAGCGCAGGTTAGGTATGACTGCGTAACCTCACAGCTTGAGGACCGGCCTCCTATCTAACTTAGCGTTGCGCTCGCTTTATAAAGGAGGCACACGCTCAGAATGAACAAGTGATAGAATCACGTGTTATGACTTGTCGGAAAGATTCATAACAGAGCGGACAGGACGGAAAATTGAAACTTAATATTTGAGAGGGAATCTTAGGAACAAGGTTAATAGTGAGTACATTCTCAGACTAGCTTCTTACATTTCGAGTCAGTACATCAGTGAAATAATGATTATAATCGTTAAATAAATAGGATTGAAGGATCAAAAATGATTATCTCCTTAGCAACACAGGTATGAAGTATCGTAAAAGTATCACAGGTATATCGTATCGTACGAGTAGAACAGGAATATTGCATCGTAGAAGTAGCAGATGTACATCGTATCGTGGGAGTATCACAGGCATATCGTATCGTGGGAGTATCACAGGCATATCGTATCGTGGGAGTATCACAGGTATACCGTATCGTAGGAGTATCGCAAGTATTCTGTATCGTAGGAGTATCAAAGGTATAACGTATCGCAGGGATAATGCGATCCGGAAAAGGCTTCGGGCTGTTCTTCGTATGAACTGAACGATGGGACTCCCTACGTTTTCAAGCTCCTGCTTGAGTTCAGTTGCAAATCAAATGTACTGGTTACTGAGTGGTTATACTGCGGAAATACAGTGTAAGCTAACCTGCGCCACATTCTCCCCAACGAGTTAATATCCAGAATTCAAACCTACGCTATTTCTGTATTCAATTTGTATGATAGTTACACCAGAGATTGATCACCAGCGAAGTCATATTAGCAACTTTGTGTCATGAAATAATGCTGGAATACTTGCTACAGTTTCAGCAAAATTGTGCTGTAGAATCCCTTCCAAATGAAAAATGTGAAGTTACGAGCTGAATGCGCTGGGGATCTTGCGTGGGAGCACATTTTGTGCATAGGTTCCCTCCCCGTTCCCTCAACTCCATACTATATGGTGTCTTCCACTCTCTCTGGAGCGCCTTTGTTGTAGTAAAGGAAGCTTAAACCAACTAATCTAATCTCAATCTGTACTGTTGAATAATAGTGGGTTACTTGCAATAATTTCACCAACATTATGCGGTTGAATAATGCTAGGAAATAGAAAGTTTGAAAAGAACACGCAATTGTTAGTCCACAACCCCTCAGGGGGATACAACTATTGTATCTATGGGAATTAGCGCTCCCTGGGGGACTATGTAAGGGCCTCAGATGAAGGTTAGGTATTCTTTCTTTTTGTTAAAATGGAATAGGTTTTTGTTTTGTTACGGACTATCTTTTTTCGGTTCACTGCTGTCCTGTTTTTCAGCACCGACTACTTTCTTCTTCAACTTTTTCTTGTTTCATGATCTTCTTTCATAGCTTTCTGTTTCTGTACACAAGGAGCTCGCGAGACTCGAACTCAGGACTCGAACTCTGTTTCTGTTCCCTTTCTGCATAGATTCCGCGTTTCCTAAACTCCATACTAAATGGTGCCTTCTTCCTTCCTCTCTTTGGATAGCCTTTGTTGCGGAAAGGGAGGTTTAAACTAACTAATAATAATACTAATAATAATGTTAGTCCACAAAGAAAGTTCTCCTGTACTACAACAATGTCCACTTCTCACGCAGCTTATTCATCTGAAACGCACTAACTCGTATAGGATTAACATTTTTTCCTTTACGCTACACCTTCACGCTGGTGTTTTAAACGAAATATTCTATACTGATCCTTTAAGTGCTTTTTTATTTCATAACAACTTAGTTCTTGAGAACAGTACATCTACTCTTCGTCTGTAAGATTATACCACTTATTTTCGGTGCTTCGAGGAAGAATTGTGTGCGCGCAGCTCCGAAACATTACGAGAAAGTAATGATTGTCTCTAAGAATATCTTTGCTAAATATTATGAAGTGTGCACCCATTATTCATCTTAGTTTCAGAGTAGAATAAGACCACAGGGGCAAGCCGAGTTACCTCGTTTTCGAGTTGCTGCCAAAGTCCCATGTCGTTGAACACCAAATACGCACGGGCGTCAGGGTGGGAGTAGAGCAGAAATAAAAGTCACATTCATTTCAAAATTTTAATTAGGTCTTTGGTGCCTTTTCTTTGTTGGGGAATGCCAAAAGGCCATACGCAGAAAGAAGGGAATTACCGTAAGTTTGTTTCTTTCAGGTGCTTTTTCCGAGTCAGGTAGTTTTTTACGTGTTCAACCTCTCAGGGGGATACAACTATTGTATCTATGGGAATTGGTGCTCCCAGGGGGGTCATGTGAGGTCCCGCGGTAAAGGTTAGGTAGACCTTCTTTTTTTAAATAGAATAGATTTTTTGTTTTCTTACTGACCATCTTTTTTCGGTTCACTGCTGTCTTGTTTTTCAGCACCTACTACTTTCTTCTTCAACTTATCTTGTTTCATGAACTTCTTTCTTAGCATACTGTTCTCATGCACCTTGTGCGTAGATCCTGTATTCCCTTAATTCAATTCTAAATGGTACCTTCATCCTTCCTCTCTTGAACATCCTTGTTGTGGTAAGGGAGGCTAAAACTTTCTTATAATCAATCATTTAAATATGTTCTTTCGTGGCATTTGTTATATTTCATAATACTGTGACACCTAACGTTCTACTTCTCAAATAATTCCCTTTGTTGTCAAAAAGTACTGTGTTTTCGATTTGGTCGTAAATGCACAGGGCTTTTCATTCTCCATCTACTTTCGAAAAATTTGATTCTATTCTTCATTCGCTTTCGGTTTAGGTTGATGATTGCGTTTAAAAATAAGGACACTATGTTGTGCGCTGCGTCCACTCCAACATCAGTGTAACAAAAAGCATAACAATTGGTGAGATTTTACTCGTGACGCTTTGACAGAGCATTGTGCGTAAATTTTGTACTATAGTCTACGGACAAAATCATTAATAGTTAACTATTTACTCCTCTCTTTGACTTTCCCATATTTTAATCTGCGTTTGAATGAGATTTTCGAATAATCAGCAAGAAAACCATTTCAAAATGCGTGAATGAGACCACCCTAGAATGCAGAGCAGTTAACAAATATTCGCGCAATATGAAATTCTTTGTTTAGCGTGATCAAAAATTAGTCAGTAGAATTCTGAAGACGTTCACAAAACTAAACATATGCAAAGGAAGTGAAAATGCCCTTGTGCAAATACAGGGTGTCTCAAAAACTTGTGCTAACACTTCGGAAGACGAGAAAAATATTATTAATGCACAGAGATCGAAATAGAATGGCTTCGAGTAGCGAAGACAAATGTAATTGAATAATTATCAAAAGTTCAAACTGATGACCATTTATGTCCAGACAGCGCTGATAACGCGCATTAAGGGATTCCCCAACGTCACGCAACATGTTATTAGGAAGATTGCGACATTGTCTTTCAATTTTCTTTCAATTATTTGCGGTCTGCCAATAACATTTCAGGACAAACTTCCTCTCTTCCAAGCTAAGTTGATTTCCTGCCATGCTGTGTTGAATTAAATACCCCTGCAATTCAATAAATGCAGCATGTTAGGGATAGTTAAAGTGTTAGTACATTTTTTTAGAAACCCTGCAGAATAATGCGACATTCTTTTCTTACATGGAGACTATAAAATTATTCGCGCCGAACAGAGAATCATTATTTAACCCTTTAACGACCGAATTTTTGTACTCATATTACCGTTAACACAACCACCGTCACTAAACTGGCGCTGGCATCAGGCAGTCACCAATATCAGGATGGGAAAGGAACTGCCACTTGGCAGAGAACTTCAAAGAACACATTAGGGAACTAATTGAATAAGAAATACAATATATTGAGGGTATTTTTGAAAGAGGACACTGGTGTCCTATGGGGCGTTAAAGGGTTAACTCTAAACAAACGGAATATCACTTATTTTTGATAAGAAAACAGCCATCATGTAGTGATACAGTAGTCATATTTTTTACCTCTATTAGTCACTGCTGTAAAGTTTTTATTTTGGATCTTATTATATTCTTCCTTACAAATCGTACAGATGTACCTGATGCCTGGAGCTTTTGATTGCATCTCCATTTTCGAGTAGCACCTCAAAATTTGAGGGTTCAAGTATAAAATATTATTTGGTCACTCAAGTATATCAACTTCATTTTCAATTAATGGTTTCATAGGGTTAGGGAGGCTTGAATCGACTCGTAATTTTATGAAAACTTTTCAACAACTTAGTTGCTATCTTTTTGCCCGACCCTGCATAAATGACCAGACCCAGGTAACGGGTGGTCTAGTTTCGAAGTCAAAATTACAAGTAAAAACAAATGACCGTACGAGTCCCGAGGGGTCCAGCTTACATGTCTAGTGACAGTAACGAAAGGTTTGAAAAATTTCTGCGCGAAAATATTTCTTCACTACAGCTTTTCATCTTGTTTATTGGTTCTTGTTTTAGCTGCTGACGACTTATTTATTGAGGTATTTCAAGATTATTGATGACAGAATTTCTTTTCCTTGTGCTTAGCAGGCAAGTGGCCATAAAGGTGCAGAAATAAAAACGGTTGTGCGATACTTGGCGCAATAAGGGTAGCTCAGATATGTGTCTGAGAAATATTTCTATTTCCTCTACCCGTCGACAGGTGTACTGTGACAAGAGCCTGTACCTGACGAAGTCGGTGGCGAAGAAGGCCCTGGAGCTCCACAGGGCGCTGAAGAAGGGCCCCGTCATCCTGCTGGGGGCCCCCGCCACCGGCAAAAAGACTCTAGTTCAGGTTTGAGAAGTTAACTATTGCTTATTTGAGTTATTTACTCCTGTCGTCGTTGATGAAAAATATTACCGAGCAATTTAAAGTAATGATAAGGAAGTCTCTACATCATGCGGTGTGGAGAAATACATATCTTGATAATTTCTTTTTTACTCTGTAGCATACATAAGCGACCACTCGAAATTGTGTGATAATTAAACACTTATGAGTAAATTTGAAGAAGTGAGTCAGAGCACTTCCAGTTTGTTTGGGCTCAAACGTCACTTGTTTGGATCACTGGTAAAAATGATGATTTTAGATATAGAACAATAGCGTCTCCCTATAGGTAAAAATAGGAGACGAGTTAATACAGATGTCTTAATACTTATAACTTGTAAAGTTGATATACATGATAAAGGTTGGCGTGGTTCAAAAAATATAATTCCTTTCTATATCGGAACTGTATATACTTACAGATGGTACACCAAGCTAGCACAGACGAAGATGGAGTTGCTGGTACGGAATTGCTTATGGTTTATCCAGCCTCACTCTCGCATCATCAGCTGTACGGGGGCTCCAGCTGTAGAGGCTGTGTTCGGAGGTCCACAGACGGAATCATCACCGAAGCCTTCAGGGGAGTTTGTCTTAATTAAGTTTGGTCATGGCTTGCTGGAGTGGTGCGTTATGTGCCAGAAGTGCGCCGTTCTATTTAGAAAGTTTGTTACTGAAAGTTTCTCTAAAATATCATGGAAGCTTTATGCCCGTACTAGTGTCTGATTGATTTATTAGCGGGAAGTCATTTTTCAAAAATAGATAAGTCATGAAGACTGGAAGAAATAACTTTTCTGCTTAAAAGTTGTTATTAAAAATGTGATGTCGAATGAACACTTTTTAAAACATTCTCCTAATGTGAATGATTGTGGCCTGCTGTCGGCTACCCTCCCATAGGGAGGATAAGCCCGGTATATGTATGTATGTATGTATGTAACGAAGTAATTCCAGAGAGATATGGCATGCAGCGTCGTTGTGCTTATGATTTACTTGTTTACAAATTATTGGGGAAAGTTTTCGGTAGGTTTTAAATTTTGATTGTACATAAAAAACACGTATCAACTTGATTCGTAAAACATAAGGCTTTCTAATTTTGGTTCCATCATTTCATGTATGTAGACTTTTCGTGATTATCTAGGGCCTCATCTTCGGTGTGTATTATCCCCTCAGGGGGATACATCTATTGTATCTGTTGGAATTAGTGCTCCCAGGGGAACTATGTGAGGGGCCCGAGCTGAAGGTTAGGTAGGCTTCCTTTTTGTTAAAATAAAATGTTTTTTTTTTACGGACCATCTTTTTGCGGTTCCCTGCTGTACTGTTTTTCAGTACCTACTACTTTCTTCTTCAACTTTTTCTTGTTTCATGATCTTCTTTCTTTGCTTACTGTTTCTATGCACCTTGTCCATAGATTCCGCGTTCCCTCAACTCCACCCTAAATAGTGCCTTCATCCTTCCTCTCTTTGAACATCTTTGTCGTGGTAAAGGGAGGCTAAAACTTTCTTATGTAATAATAAGAATCGATGTGTATTATTTTCCTGCAGACGGGATGAAGGCTGCTTGGTCCTTGACGGTGAACTGGACAGCAGCTGGTCAGTGTGCCTGCAGCAGGCCCTCATAGAGGGTGGTGCGCTGAACTTGCCTGATGGCGGATTCGTTAAGCCATATTCGTCTCTCAAAGTCATTTTCATAACTTCAAGCATCTCCAATGTGAGTTTATTCTTTTTGTATCTTACAATACAATCCTCGAATCTTTCAATTTGTGTGAGTACTCAGAGTGCATGTGTGTACATACATACATACATTCGGAAGAAGGTTATTTATAATTACCAGCGCTCTATCGTTGCGGGATTGAAACTTTGTCCAACTGGCGCTAGTAAGCATATATACCGGGTGTCCCACAAAAATGTCCCCGACTATTTAATTGATTATATCTCCGCCTTAAATTACCATATTTTAATTATCTTTTTTTACAATATAGTAAACTCTGTTTCCTTTTCGAATAATTTAAGTTTTTGAAAACCGGTTGAATAACTACTTGAAAATGATCGATTTGCTGAAAGGGGTAGAAAAAATAATTGTTCAAAGGAAAGTTTTTAAAACAATATTGATATTCTTCCTTATTTTGTACTTTCCAAAAACCTGAACAAACAAAAATTTATAAGAGTAACTAATCATTACTTGAATAACGTTTAAATAAATAAAGTAATTTAGTATCCTTCGACATACCCTCCATTTCTGTCAAGGCAAGTATTACTTCTAGCCACCATTGAACGAAGAGTTTTGCGGATTATTTCACCGTTTTCTTTCAGTTCTTGAAATACTTCTTCAATTCGTTGTCGAAGAAATATTAACCCGTCTCCACATGGTCGACGTACCAATAGGTTTAAAGAAAATGGGTCAACTGTGAAACTTACTGTACATTCATTAATCATGTTAGAAGTTTCATTGGGAGTTCATTGTAAAGAGAGAGAGTTGGTCTTTCTGTCAGTGGGGAAAAAAATACTGCTACCCCAATGAAAATCTACGAAATTCGAGTTTTTATTTCGGTAAAATACAAAAAACAGAAATCAGAAAATCACTGGCCATTTTTTTATTTATTGCACTTTTATGTTTTTTTATGATGCATTTTCATAGATTCTGAGTTGCTGAATCTTGTGGTATGTGAATTTTTTTTCAGGTCCAATAGTTCTGGAGTTATGTGCACTAAATGTAAAACGCAGTTTTTATTTTTTAGTTCATTTTGTGTATAGGCTGTTATCAAGCAGTTTCATCGTTTGTAAAGTGCTTGATATGCATAGAGCTTTTCCTCCCAAATACAATGGTGGTATTATTTTTTGCGTAGGAGCAAATCTGTGGATTTGGACTCCCATTTTTGGAACAAAAAACATAAGAAAATAAAAATGATGGCGACCTTCTTAGAGGCAGAGTGTGTGCTGGTATGCCTCAGCTACACTGCTGGTCTTCTAAGAGGTTGTGCAGCGCCGGTAGCTACACTCCAGGCTGAGCAGAAGAATTCATACAGATTTGAGCTTGATACCTCTCCTTCCCTGTTCCTCCCACCTAATTTTACCTTACACCAATGAATAGCGCTCATCGAGACGCTTAAGACCATATATGGCAACCCTAGGTTTGCTGATGTGAAACATGTGCTAGCTTTGCCGACCTTCTAAGAGTCCAGGACGTGGCGACGGGTTAATGATGGAGGTGATACATACTTAGTGGTATGTAGGATACATCATTGTAAAATTATTTTTAACAGTAGGTATTGAGAAATGAAGAACATCAGTGACGTTTTTAAAACTTTTCCTTTGAACAATTAATTTTTTTTACCTCTTTCAGTAAACCGATCATTGTAAAGTGGTCATTCAACTGAGTTTCAAAAACTTAAATTATTCGAAAAGGAAACAAAATTTACTACATTGTGAAAAAAGACAAGTCAAATATATTAATTTAAAGCGGAGATAAAAGCAATTAAAAAATCGGGGACATTTTAGTGGGACTCGGTATAGATGCGCGCACCGCAATGGACCGACCAGTTGTCTCTTCGGAGCCCACGATTGACAACTCCCCAAAATTCACTACTTTTTCGTTTGATTTAAGGAATGTAAAGAACAAGAAAAGTGCGTCGTATAGAAGTGGATTTTTATAAGTTTTATGCATTACAATTTTAAAATGAATTAACGATAATTGAAAATGAAGGATAAAGGATCTAAACGTTCGGCTTTCATTCATGTCTTAAGAGAATTGTAGTGTTATTAGAGAGCAGCAATTCGTAAAACTGCTGCAACTGATGCATTTATCGAAGGTGTACGTAATACGGGAATTATAGTATTTCTTATTACTAAACCGAACGTAACACAAAGTTATAGTATTTCTTATTACTCTACCGAACGTAACAATAATTATAGTATTTCTTATTACTCTACCGAACGTAACACAATAATTATAGTATTTCTTATTACTCTACCGAACGTAACACAATAATTATAGTATTTCTTATTACTCTACCTATCGTAACGCAATAACTATAGTATTACTGTACCGAGCACACCAGCTTGATGAGTGTCGTTCGCAGCGCCGCTGACCGTATTAGCAAGGTTTTCGAGTGACTAAAATTTGGAAGGACAGAATTGAAGTCAACAGGTCTTGAGTGCTACGTCATTCTTTACTCTTCACAAACTTTAGTGCGTTTATTGACACTACTGCCTTTAATTTCGTGGAATTGTATGAAATTCATGCCACCATTCTGACTTTCCTTTATGATGTAGAGAGAGGCGTTCTGATTATGCACGTTATTATTTGTGAAATAAAATTTTATCAATTGTAATCTATATGACTACTTTGAGCAAGGACTTTGTCTCATGCAGGCGCCAGATGGTTTGCTGGCAAGATGTGAGGTCGTGATCCTGCCTGACGACCTGTTGACGTGGCAGGGCGTCCTGCACCAGCACCTGCACACCGTCAGCGCTGAGGCGTCTGCTGCTTCCCTGCGCCAAGACTCATCTAGGCTTCAAACCTCCCGGTCGTCCGAGCGCTCCTTGTCCTCCAGCAGCGAGGTTTCTGGGTTGAGTCGCGCCTTGGACACTCGCCCGTCTGCTGAAACCAACGTGCGTTTTGCTAGTCGCTCTTCTGCTGAAACTAAAGTGCGCTTTACTAACCGCTCTTCTGCTGAAACTAAAGTGCGCTTTCCTAACCGCTCTTCTGCTGAAACTAAAGTGCGCTTTACTAACCGCTCTTTTGTTGGAACCAACGTGAATTTTACTGTACCTACTATACGCTGTGTGTGTTATAACGCCTCCACCTTCTCCGGTGTCTGGCGTGAGGGTGTAACGCATATACGCACGATTGAGTCGTTGTCACATGTTGTCTGCCTACTTGTGCTTTGAATCTAGGTCCACCTGCTGTGGACCTCTCTTTGCCTCTTATCCAAATAATGCTGAATAATTTTTATTGAAGCCGGTTTGTTGCACCTGCGTCTACAGGATATTAAATCCTAACATATATAATACTTAAAAAATGCACTTAATCTTTGAATTTTAGTGGTGTTCAGTTAAGAAAATTACAAACATACTGTTTTTATAGAACGCTGAAGTGCACAAGTGTGTGATTTCTCACCTCTCCGAATTTGAAGAGTGCTGCACAGCTGAGTACGTGTGACCAAGTATACGAAGGGGTGAGTTGGTATATCATATGTCCGAAGAGGTGTGGTGGTACGTCATATATATCTGAAGAGGTGCGTTAATACGTCATGTGTGTGTGAAGAGGTGCGTTAATACGACATGTACAATGTACAGGGTGTTCGGGATAAATTTGACAGTTTTATCAGGAAATAGAAAAAGTGCTTGGAATCGATTGAATTTAACTGATTTCGAAGAAATTCAATTGGCAAGAAAATTAGACTATTGTCAAAGAGCTTTACTCAAAATAACCGCCATTAGCGTGTATTGCGGCCTCAATTCGGGCCAGGAACCTGGAGCAAGCTGATTTTGCACTTTCCCTTGGAGACCCTCAAAAACCACTTTAATTCTATCGATTAACTGGTCTCTTGTAGTATTGGCACGGCGATAGGTCCCTTTCTCGACAGTGCCCCATGTATAATAATCCATCGGGTTAAGATCAGGAGAGTTTGGAGGCCAAACATAGGAATTTGTGTGCATCACATCACCCTCTGAGGGGACGCGTCTGAAAACCATGACGGTTTGGGGAAATTTCGTCTTCTCGTAGCCTCGTAGTCTTCATTGCAATTCTCTAGTTCGTTGCCGGATTATTTTTAAAAGTCATCAGGGAGCCGTAGCAATTTTTTACAGTATTACGGATTATTTACGGATTATTTTTACAGTACCCCTCAGGGGGATACAACTATTGTATCTATGGGAATTAGCGTTCCCAGGGGGAAATGTGTGAGGGCCCGAGCTAAAGGTTAGGTAGGCTTCCTTTTTGTTTTAATAAAATAGGTTTTTGTTTTGTTACGGACCATCTTTTTTCGGTTCACTGCTGTCCTGTTTTTCAGCACCTACGACTTTCTTCTTCAACTTTTTTCTTGTTTCATGAACTTCTTTCCTAGCTCACTGTTTCTGTGCACTTTGTGCATAGATTCCGCGTTCCCTCAACTCCATACTAAATGGTGCCTTCCTCTTTCCTCTCTTGGAACATCTTTGTCGTGGTTAAGGGAGGTTAAAACTTTCTTATATAATCATAATAATAATATTTTTACAGTATTCAGAAAACATTGAGCAGCGACCATAATCTCCTTATTTTGATGGCCGGCGCCAATCACCATAATACAAGTTATTCTCTCCTTCAATTTAGGTGGCTCCCAGTCATCCATTCTTGCTGTCATCGTGTATGTGAATGAAGGAGGGCTTAAACTTTAAACTCAAGCCTAGTTGTTGTAAATAAATGTAAAAATTTGGAAAAAAATTCAAATGTTATTCTGTTGAATATATCACGAACACCCTGTGTGAAGCAGTGTATTGTCTGCGCAGCGTCTGTCGCCACAGCGGCTGCGCGTGTCCGACTCGCTGAGCAGCGTGGGCAGTGGCGGAGGAGTGCGGCCACCCCACCGCTCATTCAGCAGCATGTCAGCGCACAGCGGCGCCTGGAAACCTGAGCACTGCGCTCTGGTGGAGGTGCTCGCGCACTGGCTTTTGCCCCCCGTCATTGCCTTCGTCAAGCAGGAGTGCAAGTCCTACGCGTCCCGCTCCGAGGTGGCCCTTACTCGGTACGATTATTTGCGATGTTGATTGTGCTCCAATACCTCTGTAGTGCCGGTCATGTTGTTTACTGGTAATGTGATGTTCTTTACTGTACTCTCTTACTTATGATATTCCACGACGCCTTCCATGAATTCTGTTCACTCTGTTTCAGTTTTTTAGTCCTGTTTCAGCCCGCTCTTTGCCCTGTTTCAGCCCGCTCTTTGCCCTGTTTCAGCCCGCTCTTTGCCCTGTTTCAGCCCGCTCTTTGCCCTGTTTCAGCCCGCTCTTTGCCCTGTTTCAGCCCGCTCTTTGCCCTGTTTCAGCCCGCTCTTTGCCCTGTTTCAGCCCGCTCTTTGCCCTGTTTCAGCCCGCTCTTTGCCCTGTTTCAGCCCGCTCTTTGCCCTGTTTCAGCCCGCTCTTTGCCCTGTTTCAGCCCGCTCTTTGCCCTGTTTCAGCCCGCTCTTTGCCCTGTTTCAGCCCGCTCTTTGCCCTGTTTCAGCCCGCTGTTTGCCCTGTTTCAGCCCGCTGTTTGCCCTGTTTCAGCCCGCTGTTTGCCCTGTTTCAGCCCGCTGTTTGCCCTGTTTCAGCCCGCTGTTTGCCCTGTTTCAGCCCGCTCTTTGCCCTGTTTCAGCCCGCTCTTTGCCCTGTTTCAGCCCGCTCTTTGCCCTGTTTCAGCCCGCTCTTTGCCCTGTTTCAGCCCGCTCTTTGCCCTGTTTCAGCCCGCTCTTTGCCCTGTTTCAGCCCGCTCTTTGCCCTGTTTCAGCCCGCTCTTTGCCCTGTTTCAGCCCGCTCTTTGCCCTGTTTCAGCACGCTCTTTGCCCTGTTTCAGCACGCTCTTTGCCCTGTTTCAGCCCGCTGTTTGCCCTGTTTCAGCCCGCTGTTTGCCCTGTTTCAGCCCGCTGTTTGCTCTGTTTCAGCCCGCTGTTTGCCCTGTTTCAGCCCGCTGTTTGCCCTGTTTTAGCCCGCTGTTTGCCCTGTTTTAGCCCGCTGTTTGCCCTGTTTTAGCCCGCTGTTTGCCCTGTTTTAGCCCGCTGTTTGCCCTGTTTTAGCCCGCTGTTTGCCCTGTTTTAGCCCGCTGTTTGCCCTGTTTTAGCCCGCTGTTTGCCCTGTTTTAGCCCGCTGTTTGCCCTGTTTTAGCCTGCTGTTTGCCCTGTTTTAGCCCGCTGTTTGCCCTGTTTTAGCCCGCTGTTTGCCCTGTTTTAGCCCGCTGTTTGCCCTGTTTTAGCCCGCTGTTTGCCCTGTTTTAGCCCGCTGTTTGCCCTGTTTTAGCCCGCTGTTTGCCCTGTTTTAGCCCGCTGTTTGCCCTGTTTTAGCCCGCTGTTTGCCCTGTTTTAGCCCGCTGTTTGCCCTGTTTTAGCCCGCTGTTTGCCCTGTTTTAGCCCGCTGTTTGCCCTGTTTTAGCCCGCTGTTTGCCCTGTTTTAGCCCGCTGTTTGCCCTGTTTTAGCCCGCTGTTTGCCCTGTTTCAGCCCGCTGTTTGCCCTGTTTTAGCCCGCTGTTTGCCCTGTTTTAGCCCGCTGTTTGCCCTGTTTTAGCCCGCTGTTCGCCCTGTTTTAGCCCGCTGTTTGCCCTGTTTTAGCCCGCTGTTTGCCCTGTTTTAGCCCGCTGTTTGCCCTGTTTTAGCCCGCTGTTTGCCCTGTTTTAGCCCGCTGTTTGCCCTGTTTTAGCCCGCTGTTTGCCCTGTTTTAGCCCGCTGTTTGCCCTGTTTTAGCCCGCTGTTTGCCCTGTTTTAGCCCGCTGTTTGCCCTGTTTTAGCCCGCTGTTTGCCCTGTTTTAGCCCGCTGTTTGCCCTGTTTTAGCCCGCTGTTTGCCCTGTTTTAGCCCGCTGTTTGCCCTGTTTTAGCCCGCTGTTTGCCCTGTTTTAGCCCGCTGTTTGCCCTGTTTCAGCCCGCTGTTTGCCCTGTTTCAGCCCGCTGTTTGCCTTGTTTCAGCCCGCTGTTTGCCCTGACCCTGATGCTGGTGGAGGAGGCCCACAAAGGCACAGACGCCATCAAAGACCGCACCAGGATGGCCACCTCGTGGACCGTCGCTGCCTTCGTCCATTCGACCGCCGTGTGCTGCGCTGCCGCCCTCCTCCCTCAGTTCTGGTCCCTGTTCAACGCCTTCATGAAGAGACTTGTCTTCGGTCAGTTTTCCCTTGGTACTCCATTCCAGTCTATGAAAAGATTTGTCTGTGGTCAGTTTTCCGTGAGCGCTCTATTTAAGTGTTCATGAAAAAGATTTGTCTGTGGTCAGTTTTCCTGGAATACTCTATGATTTCAACTCTTCATGAAGAGATTTGTCCGTGGTCAGTTTTCCATTGGTACTTTATTCAAGTGTTCATGAAAAGATTTGTCTGATGTCAGTTTTCTCTGATAATTCCATTCAAGTCTTCGTGGGAGAACTCGTTTTGCGGGAAGTTTTCTCTTGATTCTTCGTATATGGGGGATTAATTTCGCAACTCATGGTAGCTATTGGTACTGAAAAATAGGTGTATGATGCAACGTTGTATTTGAAGCGATTAGGAACCATTGTTGGGTGGTGATTAAGTCTGGAGCAAACCATCTGAAACTTCGGCAGTGATAATGAAATTGAGAAAGTGACAAATAACAAGCGACTGATTTTTCTTTAGCTCTTCGATGAAATATCAAAATTGAGACCTCATAATTAGCAAATTGTGCACAGGCATGAGCTTGGGTTATAGATTTATTTTTTTGCGCTTGGTTTTAAATATTATATTCGACATGTAAAAGTAACGCCAAATAAGGTTATAAAATTTGAAGTAGGATGTGTAATTACACAATATGATAAAATGAATGTATTTAAATAGTAGCAATACATTATGATAGTGACGGTGAAGATTCTTTTTAAACAGCTTGTAAGAAAAGGAGGCATTTAATCTGGCACTGTTGTGTAACTAGAATCGAAGTATTTACTTTTGGTATCGATGAATGTTTTAATTTAAAGTCACACAAAAAAGTGAAAATGTATTTCAATAGAATCAATGCTTTTTGATTTGTGGGTAAGTCTCGTACAGCTGCCCCACAAACATTTGAAATTCTAGTAAATGCATTTGGGTGAGCAATTTAATGTGTTTTGATTAATATCACTTTGGTGAAGGTTCAATACAAAATTTAAAAAAAAATCCTTTTCCCATTTTCCTCAGGTGCACTGTCTCATGTTTCTTTCTTTGCATACTCTGTATCCCGCGTTAACATAAATGTTAACTAATGTTGACAGTTGCTCTGTATGCGCGTCTCCCACAGGTGAGGTGGCCGAGTACCCGCTCCCTGCCAGCTTGAGCGGCGTGAGTGACGGTAGCCGTTGGTGGTTGCAAGTTGCTGCTTTCCTGACGTCATCTCCAAGCAATTATTTCTCCTATTTTCCTTAATTTTTAAGATGTTAATGACTCGAAATTGGAACGATTAAGTTTTAAGTTTGTATTTGAAAGATTTGAAAGATTGATCTTCATATTAATAGATCATGACCCAGACATATCTTAAACTTCGAGCCAGGTTGTTCCCTAAACAGTGAATAACTGTGTTAGTGTAACATACTTGTCGTGATCAGGACCCTTGCCTTATGTGCTCTTGTTCGTTGCGTTTCTAGAGTACGAATATCAAGTCTCTTAATAAATAGGCGTAAAAAATTGTTCTCAATGATCATTTTAACTCCAATGTCAATATCATTCTTGGTATGAAAGCTGCATTTGTGATATCCAGGTAAGCATTCCGTACCCGGCTGAGGGTAACGTACTCGATGTGATGTTCGACTGGCGGCAGCGTTCGCTGTGGCGCTCGTGGGCAGACGCCTGCAAACATGCGTCGCTGGAAGACAGCATTAGGGCGCCCCAGATGCTGGTCACCACACCTGAGAGCTTCAGGTACTCCGGCGCCTCACAGCTGGTCTTGTGCATGCAAATGTTTTATTTCTTTGTACGTCCAAATTCAAGGAGGGTTGATAGCTGCGCCTCAAATTTTGTTGTGGACAAGCAGGTGTGTGTGTGTGTGTGTGTGTGTGTGTGCTGTGCTCTAGAGGTCCCCTCAGGGGGATACAACTATTGTATCTATGGGAATTAGCGCTCCCAGGGGAACCATGTGAGGGCTCGAGCTAAAGGTTAGGTAGGCTTTCTTTTTGTTGTAATAAAATAGGTTTTTGTTATGTTACGGACCATCTTTTTTCGGTTCACTGCTGTCCTGTTTTTCAGCACCTACTACTTTCTTCTTCAACTTTTTTCTTGTTTCATGAACTTCTTTCCTAGCTTACTGTTTCTGTGCACCTTGTGCATAGATTCCGCGTTCCCTTTAACTCCATACTAAATGGTGCCTTCCTCTTTCCTCTCTTGGAACATCTTTGTCGTGGTTAAGGGAGGCTAAAACTTTCTTATATAATAATAATAATAATGTGCTCTAGAGGTGCTGAATGTGTCATGTAAAACACATTAGTGCAAGTTTTGGCGCCTCTCTCATCCCATCCTCGGTTCCCGCTTGTGCGTCAGGCTTTTCGCCTGACGCACAAGCGGGAACCGAGGTTGGTTAGGTTAGGTTAACATCGGCATCTTTGGGATGCTTTATTTCCAATCAAGCCTGATACATATGATCTTAGCATTGGTTTTTCAAATGTCTTATAACTAAGCCTATATATAGGACACCATGACGGTTCCCCCGTAATGCCGGTACCCATTTCCGACACCTGGGTTGAGTGGGGTATTGTGCTTGAGCTTTTTCTTATACCCAACGGGGAAAATCTCCGCGGCAGCGCTGGGAACGAACCCGCGACTTCCAGCATACAAGTCCGATCCCTTAACCGCTGTGCCACGGAGATTTGAGAGATTTTTGGAATGGGGTTTGATTTTTTGCTTTGCTTCGTTTTTACTCTTGTGTCACAATTTATTTTCAGTACCTTTTTACGGATATTATGCTCGGTTAATATGATTGTATTATTTCTTTACAATATTTTAACAAACGCTCATTGACCCAGCCACTCGTATATCTTCTCTCGACCACGCCTTGCTTTTTAGTTTCAACGATCAGCATGTGAGAGATAAATTCATTCATTTTCTGCCACCCTAAAGTTATCGTAAAGCTCACAGTATTATCAGTATCCCCTTATACGAGGCGTAGACAGGCGATGGGTGTAGGTCCATTATGTTCGTCTATCTTTTACTATACGGACTGGCGCCGCGAGTTGAGACTCTTAAATTACCTCAGCTGTCGATGGGTCTCAGGGCCTTGAAGATTTTATTATCATTATTTTGCATGCCCACTCTGCTACTTCCAGTTTTCATGCCTTTTCGCTGTCTTTTTTTGTTCTTTTTTCGTTTTCCTTCTTAGTTTGCTGTTTCAATACTCAGGGTGTCCTACGTTGGAACTCACGTAGTGCATAGGGTCTATGTTTCCCTTATTTCGCATTAAATTTTATCTTCCCTTTCCCCTGTAATCACATCTTAGCGAGAACGCAGCCGTAAACTAATTGCCATACTACTTATGAGTTACTGTTGTGTGTATGATTTATTTTAATGATGTTCAAAGTTTTACTTCGACGTTCGCAACTGCGGTTGAATTTGTAAATGAAAATTTGCCAATACCGACTTCGCGTTTCGGTTTTGTCATCGCGTACTTTTTCCGCTTGGAAATCAACTTATACATTCGCTATTATTAATTTTTATAGCTTTGCCCGTAAAACTCTGATAGCCTTGTTCATTTGAATGCTTGTGTGGTAGTCTTCGTCCACGCTCTGCTTTCCGTTATGACGCAGGGCAAATTTCAGTGTCGTGATTTCAGCAATAACCTAAGACAAAATTCAGCACTCTGCATTCAATGAAGACTTAAGGCAAAATTTCAAACCCTGATTTTAGTGCTAATAAAGGGTAACATTTACCTTTCTAGTAAGCTATAATGTAAGTACGATATGTTACAAATGTCGACTTTCCGGAACCATAGTTCCATAGTTTTTCTTACAGATATTAGTTATACCAATAAATATATGATAAAACTATCAAGGTTGGGAAAACGACCCAGCAGATCCAAAGGCTGATAAAAAACTAACAGAGATGCTAGACAAAACTTCAAACGGCTGTTTAGTACTTACAATGCAATTTTGTGCTGAGAGATTTTGAAAATCACATCATTTAAGTTACGATTGCTAATGTCGACGTAGTTTGTCTCTTTTAAAAATAGATCATATTCCGCATCAGATTATTGTTATGGGTTATGACTACCTTTAGATCCTTGAACTTCAACCCTGAAAAAAGGTCGCACATGATTCTTAGTGAGCGTCAAAAAGCAGCTAATGTTGAGCTTGTTGGAACAATAGATCGTCAGGTCAAGCAGGAACTGTGCGTCTAAGATACATTCGATGACTGGTGGATAGAGCAAACTCTTCAGAATTTCACAGTAACGGGTCGAAATCACTCACAGTGACGTCACATTCTTCAAAAATGTAAGGCCTCAACACGCCAACATCTTCCCTGGCTCTACAGCGTCCTCCGCAGACTGCTAAGCAGTAACTTCGTTGGTGCAAATAATAGGGATACTGCCAGACCACACAACTGAAAGTTGTATCGATGAAATATTTTTGATAGCTATGAGTGTGTTTCATCACTCTAACTCAAAGCAGCTATTCCTAAAGGTTCTTTAAATTGGATTGACACAGCGGTGCGAGTGTACTAATCCCTCGTACCCAATTCCTGAGTGGACATCAAAATTATACCTAAATGCTTCACAGAAATGGTAAGAATTTTTTTGTAGCCTTATTAGTTTTTCTTGGTCAATTCTTTACAATTGTCTCCTTTTTTTTTGCCTGTCCCTGTATAAGTAAATTAACCCGAATCAGATGCTATCTAGTACCATATATAAAAATCAGTTGTGTGTCTTTTGGATTTGATGTTTGTATATTTATTTCTATCGCATCACACTTTCGGTATTGAGGAAATAATACGACGGCTCTAACCATCGAAGTATTCGACTGTAACGATGAAAAGTATTCGAGGAGGGTGACTATGATGCAGGTTTCTCTATGTTACTAGAATGAATTTTTCATTTGAATAACGAATTTCATTAGACTAAGTATATTTTTTGGTGTAGGCATCTGAGGAATTAATACCGGGAAAATTTGATAGAGTGGACAGTATTTCATCGAAAAACTAAGCTACTTAACTAATTTATGTACGTAACCGAACGCCAGTAAATAGTGTTCCCTCGCTACTTCGTTGTTCGACTATCGCGGATTCACGACTTCGCGGGCTTGTAAAATATCCATATAGAGAGTATTTCGTGGAGTTTTTGTGTAAAATGTCTAGTAAATGTCATTATTAACTTCGTCATCATTTCTTAATTGTTATTGTCTAACAGTAGTCCCTGTTTTTGATAGAGTACTGTACCGTAACGAGTGGGTTGTTAGCAGTAAAAGGAGGGTTTTAAAAGTCCAAATACATGTTAAATAAATACGGGAAATCTGTTGTCCCTACTTTGCGGAAATTCAGCTATCGCGGCCGATCTCTGAACCGACTAACGGCGATAAGCGAGGGGTCACCGTACCGTCATTTTCTAACGGGCTATGCATGCTGGTTTGCTCATGAACGGTTGGCGCAATGCGTCCTCACATCACAGAGTGCAGACCCTCATTTCAACTCTGAGGCGAGCTGGTCGTCCCGTGCTGGTGGTGGGGGTGGGGGGCTCTGGGTGGCGGGAAGTGTGCAGGACCTCCCTATCACCTCAGGGGGACCTGGGGGCGCAAACCCAGCTGCAGACCCTCGTGGTCATCCCAGTAACTCGGGATCTCGCTGTGGCTCAGGTCAAGGTGAGATCTGCACACCGAGCGGTGGCTCTCGCTTTAGTGCTGCTATTGTGACGCCATTTGTCGTGACACCAGGTTTTTGGCCGACAACTGTTGTGAATGTTGAGTGTTTTGAATTGTTCGCAGCTTTTGTCAGTGCCTAGTACTCCCGACTGAATGGTGTTACCAGCATTTGCAGCGAGGAGTTCTCAACTGTAGATACATATCTTGTCTAACTTTTTTGTTTGCTTCCAAAACCATTTACACTCATTGTGAGGTAAAAAATCGAGAACTCATCAAAAATAACACGACCAGATGTAACGTTTATAGCCATAAAGGACGATGCTACTGCCCAACCAAACCTCTGATATAACGTTCAATAGATTGGAATTGATTTTAGATTCATTACATTAGGTTTTTATTTTGTTTTGAGAATAAGTGGTGCATGAAATATAGTCCCTAGTAGGTTTCATCAAATAAAAATTTGTCAATCATTTACGTGTGTTTGCTCTGATTGGCCTCCCAAAAATTTTAGCGAGCGTCCGCGTTTCAGGATTGGGTGCAAAATTCCAGACGTGCTCATAGACATCGTGACGTCACACTAGTAGTCTGAAATTTCGATCATTTGTGATGAATCGAAGTAGCAAAATTAAATTGGAGCTGATCTATCTTTGATTTCCCCTCCTGAGGAGATAGAGGTGATTACAGTGATATTTTTCTTGTCAAATGTGTGCACAAAAAATTATTTTCTTAAAATAATTTTCGATTGTGCAGAAAACCGACCGTAGTCGAAGTTGTTTGGGTCGATGTTGGTAGATTGAAAATTTGAACGGTTTAGATATTATGCTTACTTATTTTCTTGTAAGGACAGCAATGGGGTCTTTATTTCATCACACGAGTTCCAGAGTTACGTAAGGTAAACCTTCTTCTCGCACTTTTCCTTTTCAAATAATCCTATATTACACAAAATCGTCAAATATCGTCAGTTGCTACAAAAACCTGGCACAGTTTAAAAAACAATCGGAAAACGCTCCAAAGTAGCACTGTGATTTTGTAAACTGCCTTAGCTACAAACGCTCTTTCTTCCAGGCTCTGCACGGCTCCCCATGACGACTTCGACTCGAATAAAAAATACACTATCATCCTATTAAAGTATAAATTTAGAATTTAAATATCCTTACGCACCATGTATGGCATTTTCTATCACTCGCACTCAAACGTTCTAATGTCTAGTGTACGTATAAAAGTATTCCCCGCCTTTGGATTTATTCAAAATTGTCGCCATCTTCGGACCACAAATGTGACATTGAAATATTGCCTTTTCACCTCAATGAAAACAACTATTCTATCTGTGGGAAGGAGGAACATGCGAGGTTCCGGGCTAATGGTTAGATAGGCCTTCCTTTTGTTGAAATAGTAAGTTTTTTGTTTCGTTACGGATCCTCTGTTTTCGGTTCACTGCCATCCTGTTTTTCTTCTCAATTACTTTTTTCAAATTCCATCTTGTCTCACAATTTTATTTCTCAACACACTATTTCTATAGGCAGGAGATCTTGTGTGGGAAAATGCATTCCTTTAAATCTATACTAAATGGTGCTTTCATCCTTCCTCTCTTCGGACCTTTGTTGTCGTTCAGGAAGCCGAAACCAACTCGAAATTTAATCTGTATTGTTGCCATGTCTAGGAGCTGGCCTGGAGATTTAGGAAGCATCGACAAAACGGTGCCATGCAGCTGAAAATATTCATCAAACGCGGAAACGCTACTCAGTTTCAAATAAAATTCAAGGTGTTACTGTTCTGGTGTTTTCCGCGTACCAGCGAGAGCTGTCGAGTTGCCTGGGCGCCAGCGCGGGGGCTAGCGAGAGGACGGTGACAGCGTACCTTGAGGAGTTGCAGTGTGGCCCTACCCTCCAGGCTTTCCTGAGGACGGCACTTCACCAGAAGTCATGGCAGTGAGTCAGAAAACAGCGCCATATCAATGTTCATAGTCCAAGCTCTGTTTCCACAGCTGACATTTTGCTGAAAAATATGAAGTGCCGTCTTTATTGAAAGCGTCCTCTGGATATGGGATATGGTATTTTATGGTAGTCGTTCTATAATTTATTTCTTCTATTAAGAAAAACATTGAACTCGAGTTGGCATTTCTACAAGCTGCAAGTTGGATAGCCTCTAGTTACATGAAGAAAAGAAACCTGGAGTTGACTTCACACGAGCAACGGAAAATACTATTCCTATGAAGCATACCATGCGTGAAGGGATTGAAATAGCCCTGATTTGTTCAGTCCATTCATGAATTAAATTTTCTGAACTGCATAGCAGTGAAACAATTTAGTTGAATGACGTAGATTCCTGTTTTTGTTGGTCATAGAGTCTAACTAAGGAGACAGTTTATTGCATTCTCTAGTTCATTAAACAGCTAAGACTATTGCACTGCACTGATGCATGGTTGCCACATTCTTCCTTAATGACGACCTTCTTTGTTTACAACTCGTCGTACAGAAATATGGACGGTGCTGAGATATCGGCAGGGTCCCTGCAGTGGGTGTGTGGGGCCAGTGCCCACACCTCAGGCCCGGGCCATGGCCCCGCGCTGGACCCTCGACTCCTGGCGCAGCTGAGCGTTGTCACGGCCTCCTCCAGCAGTAGGGAGGTCACCACCAAAGTCATCACGGCGCAGCTCACCTCCGTCTTGCGGGTGAGTGGCACGCTTACTGTCTCATCGTGAAAAAGTTAATCGTATGAATGCATCATCTAAACAGATTTATATTTCGCCCCTAAAACGGCCCTTTTAAAGAAAGATTCCAATGACTGTACAGAAAAAGGTTATCTAAGTGGTTTATGGCATAGTAGCAGGACAACCCGCTTGTTTCCATTGAATTCGTTTTGCGGGGGTTTTACGGAATCGAGTTTTGACTGAACCCTGGCCATGATCCTGCCCTAATGCTTAATGAAGACTGTGGGTGTAGTTTTCTGCTAGGCTTCACCCTCACGAAAATTCAAAGGCATAAGAGATTTGAATTACATCATTAGGAACTTAGCCTGTTGAGACGAATGAATATATTCTACTTATTTGTGTTGTAACCTGTTGATATTGATGAAAGAAACAAGATTTGAACATGCCCTGGAGACATCAGACGGCTGTCCATAAAAATCATTGTGAAAATGACGCAACACTGCAGATAGGATCTGTTTGACTGTCCTGGCTCATTTTATGACGATTCTAGATATCCACATCCGGCATCTTTTCGCTTGCTTTTTCAAGCGTTGGTGTAGTTTAACACAACCATCGTTATCACAACTTCCTGGTGCACTTTTCGTAAAGTCTTGTCAGCACCTCTGGCATTCCCCGATATTCTCATGTTGTATGATAAGAATTATGCAATTCCCATACAACCTACTTATTTGGTTAGACCATGTCTGTTCTTAGCGAATGTTTCAAGATCTCAGTGTGTTATTCCCAGATACTCCGTGCTAACCTTATTCCTTGACGCACTCGTTGGTGCGATGCTAGTTGATGCCGTAACAAGCATTTGTTCGCCATTTATTTATTCATTATGTGCATGTATTTATTTTCTGGATGAATGATAACAGCAATTTGCTGTATACATTATTATCAGCTGAAATATTAAATTAAATGAGAGATGGGAAAAGCAATAGGAACATCCAGAATAAGTACGAGTATATCCTCGCTCGTATTACTGACGCTCCATGCTTTCATTTTGTTATTAAATTATTCATTTTCCTCAAAGAGTCCTGCTGCATTGATGATTTTCTGAATAAATGCTGTTTTATCAGAGGGGGGGGGGGGTCTGGGGGAAGTCCTTTTGTGAGGTATTTTTTAACCATTTTCGTTTTTTTTTAAATTTATGGATATATTATTGCTCGACATTCGTCAACACAGGCAGGCGGCTACGTCCCCGACATGTTTAGCGTGGTGGGGGGCATCGTGAGGGCGACGATGTCACTCGTGAAGTATTTCCAAGCCTTGGGAGACTCTTCCTCGTCTGCTGCCAGCCACTACACGTCGTCAATGGCCACCGTCAGCAGGGTCCTGCAGGGCATCACTCTTGCTACTAAACATCAGATGGAGAATAAGCGCCATTTTGTGAGGTGACCTTTGTTTTGTGATATAACACAAGCTTATAGAGCACAAGTTATATCAAAAAATTATGTCTGATTTCATTGAAACAAAAATAAGGTATAACATGGTAGAAATTTCCGTTTTATTTCAAAAATAGTCACTTGGTGAGAAGAAATTCTGCTACAGGAAAGTCAAAACCCTTGCAATTCTTATGGTTTACACGTAATTCTCATGTAATCCGATGTGATTCTCAAAAATATTTATCATTTTGCTTATAAAAATTACGGTAGAATAGATTTTAGGGTGGATTTAAAGGCGTCCTAAAAGCATAATCTTGTAGAATGTTAATTAAACGAAATAAATTTGTAATATATTTTTAGAATTTTAATACATGTAATACAAAATTCGGAGGAATGATTAATATACCTAACGGATGAATATTGTTTGAAGTTCAAGAAGATTAATATCTAACGAGACAGCATTAACGTTGTGGGCCGACGGTTCAGTGGCAACCTGTTTATAGTTGATTAAATTTTGCTGCAAACTAAGGTAAATAACTTTGTCTCCTTACGTTGCTAACCTATAGAACTTGTTGAGCATATAACACAAATATGCTTATGTCAAGCTAAGAGCAAAAACAGTTTGATATTCTGGTCAATGTTTTCCTTCAACTGATGCTTTTTTTTATATTATTGGGATGTATTGTACATGACTTTGTCCAAATTTTCGATGGATTTGAACAGAAATTTGCTGCTGTTAGTCTCGTGAATTTTTTTAACACTTATGAAACTGCTAGGGAGCAGATATTTTTTACGAGGAGAAGAGTATAATATGGAGCCTTGTAGACGTTGATACCGGTTTTATTAGCTACGAGCCAGAGTGAAGTACCATTTAATTCCTGATTTATTTGGGAGAAACTCGATAATCATGTACTTTTGTCTGTAGACTCTGTGAATTTAAATTAAAAAAGGTCGATTTCACGATATCACCCATGAAAATAAGAAGCAGTAGAGGCCAGAGAACAGATTCTTCAGAGACTGCACGCGTTATGTTTTACTTTGTTGCTCAGAAACCGAATGGCTAATAACGACAAATTGTTACGGTTTAAAGAGTAACATTTGAACAAATCCTAAGGAAAACTATTTATGCTACAGTAGGGTGGCCAGTACTCATAGGGTAGATTTTTTTTCACAGAATTTTCTTGACGGGACCCCCTAAAAAGGTGAGGTTGATAGAAAAAATGATACTGGTAAAGTTTCAGACCATTTAAACATCGTTAACCCGTGCCCCAACGGCCTCAAAGTTCTTAAAAATCACGAAAAATGATATTTTTCAGAACTTTGAGGCCGTTGGGGCACGGGGTTAACGATGTTCTAATGGTCTGAAACTTTTTCAGTATCATGTTTTCTATCAACCTCACCTTTTTAGGGGGTCCCGTCAAGAAAATTCTGTGAAAAAAAAATCTACCCTATGAGTACTGGCCACCCTAATGCTACAGTGGCATTGCTCACACAAAAGTTTTATGATATATACACAATCAATTGCGTTTTTAAATTCAAGGAAAATGGAGAATACTGCGTTAATCCCCCACCCCCTCCTCCATCGATATTTTAAGAGAGAAATTGCAGATAATTTAAGAGACATGTTATGCGTCACGACCTTGTACGCTGACAGCCATCCCTCGACATGAGCGACGTAATCATCACTTTTGTTGTTACCCAAAAAGTTCCCTCGTAAGTTTTGGAGTACTAGCCAAACTCGTTTTTCTTTGCTTTTTAAAGACTTAAATCATTCTTCTCATTCATCCCTCCAAGTTATCGAAATATAAAAATAGACAGAAGTAGTGGGGGTATACATTACCCAAAAACAGTGGGTAATGGGGAGAAACGGCGGTCATACTTGGAATCAGGAGGTCATTTTACGAAAGAATCAGCAGGAATGGTGTATGGGCCGATTTTCATGCAGACCAGTGTGATGATAGCGGCTGCCCTCTACTCAGCGATACGAGTACATCGCTACACTTGGGTTGTATTCGTGTGGGGTTCACCGCTCACTGCCCCGCTCTTCCAGGCTGTGGCTGCACGAGGCATGTCGCGAGTACGGGGACGGCCTTGACTCCGCTGCTGCGCTGCAAAACTTTCATCATGAACTCTTCGAACTCGTTCGCCTCCATTTTAAGGATAGCCCAAACACTTTGTTCGAGAAGCTGTTGGATGGACCAGATGCTGTAAGTGAACAATTTTTCTTATCTTGAAATTACGTTCATTTACGTGCTAAATGACTTTGATTGGTCTATTGGGCTCTAAACGTAAACTCAGGCTTAAGTTCGAGCCGAATTAATTATACGAGAAATTTCTCGTGTCATCTGTTGATTGCAGTACTCACCAGCTCAACCGTGTGCGTACAGTAAAATTTTCAGGATAAAATAACAGAGACACCTCGTGCCTTACATCCTATTTTGTTTCTTCAAACCTTCATTAGTATACTGGTTGTACTTCTGAAGAGAAGATGAAATATCTAGCTATATTTTATAATCGAAAAATTTGTATATATGATGCAGCAAAAAATTCAAGGCCATTACATGTGGTATGGAGCAGGTTATTGTAAGCACGTAATATACTCTTGTGCTCAGTTTCACACCAAAATCATTCACACGTAATGTTAAACTTCACGTTGTTTAGCGAGGAGAGTTTGTGGTGTAGAGGTTACCACATTGTACAATGAATTTGATATCTGAAGTATCAAGTTCGAGTATGTCTTATAGACTGTTGTCCGCTGTTCCAGACAGTTGGCCCAGACTGCATCGAACGATTAAACTGGACTCACCTGTACTCCAAAGAAGACCATAAAGAGAATGAAGAGGAGAAGCCATCCTCTGAGTCGAATTCTTTGATGGAATTCCAACGCCAGCCGTACGATGAAATCTACGAACTGGATGACATGAAGAGGTTTGTCTCAAAGGCTCTCAGTGCCTTCAACGCGCGTGACGATGACCCTATCAACTTGACCATTTGTACGCGCACAGTGCACCACTTGAGTCGCCTGGTACGAGTCCTTCGGCGACCGGCCAGCCATGCACTCCTTTTCGGGCGCAGCAGCTGCGGACGGCGACCGCTGACGCGCCTCGCTGCTGCCAACTCAGGCGTCACGTTCCGTTGTCCTCCAGTATGCCCTCCTGCATCTGATGTTCACTTGGCCAGTCGCAATGAAAGAATTGAAAACTTCCATCTGCCTCCACCTGGAAAGATCAGCAGCATTTCTCCAAACAAAGATGGTGGTGAAGACGGAGATGAGAGCAGAGACGGAGTTCTAAACACTATGTTAAGGACTGCCATATTGTCTTGCTGCTTGGAAGATAAACCAACAGTTTTCTACTTAGGCGCTGAGGCTCTAAAAAGTCCTGAGACTCTGCACGTCCTGCAAACTCTGGTTTCCGTTGGAATTCCGCACTGGGTGCTGAGGCCCATGGACGTGAGCCTCTTGCTGCAGCACTGGCAGCTCAGAGGCGCTGGGGACGGGCAGAGCAAAACGGAGCTATGGCAGCAGATCCAGCAGAAGGTGAAGGATGACGTCCACGTCTTCCTTGCTGCTCCTGCAGATGCTGCCGTCGGTAAGGATGTCTCTCTGCTTATCCTACATTCACTAAATTCAACGTGATACGAGGAAAATAATATTATAATTTGGGAATTATTATTTGCTCAACATTGCAATAAGCATCCTAAACGCATTTGTGTTGTCTATTTTCACTGTTTTCTTTGGTTAATAAGACGTATTTTCTGATAGGGCACTATGTGAAGGAACTGCACAGATCTACCACTGTTTAGTCGACCTTATTAGGCGTAATAAAGCAAATTTTGACTGTTTAATTACAACCTGCATAAAAAAATCTTTTTCAGCTAGCCCACTAGTCGACATTCATATTGCACCAGCTCTGTACTCGTAGTATTTTCACCTGACCTCATGCTCTTTGGTGATACCAAAGAGTGCGGACGAATAAAGGGAAATTTTTCTCTTCACTGAGTTTGCTCTTCACTCACCCACTCCCTCTCCTTAGGTTAAGAAGCTGAAAAACCATTTGTGCAACTCGAGTGTAAGAGTGGAGGGATTAATAAGTATGAAAAGATAAAAATATTGATTTCTTACCCGGATGAAACGTTGTGAGTACGCCAACCATCCAGTGAATAATTCTCGGTAATACTTGACCACACAAAGTCGTAAAAATTATTGACAGTAACTTGAGAGTGTACCATTGATACAGTACCAGTAATTGATACAGTACCTTGAGAATGTACCATTTGATTTCGGCAGATGAGGTGTTACGAGCGTATCCCTGCCTGTACAACTCGTTCACGCGGCACCATTTAAGCGAGTGGAGCGCTCGGGAGCTGGAGGAGCTGGGTGAGGCCGTCCTAGTGGCCTCAGGCCTGCAGCCTGACCAGCGCAGTGAGGTGCTCGCAGGAGCCGTTATGCTGCATCTCAAAGCCAGGGCATTAAGGAATGATTTGACAAAGGAAGGCATGTATTGTCCGCCTGTGTCTCCTGATAGCTTCATAAAGCTTCTGCGCAAGTATGAAGCTCTTTACAATTCTCTACGTACACGGTACAGCAAGGAATTTGAGTTGCATCGACAAGGTGTGAAAACTTTACGATTTACCAAATCTCAACTGGTTACTTTGATTGAAAAGAAGGATGCTTTAGGGCCAAAAATCAAGGAGGCGTTAGCGAAGTCAAGAGGAAAATCTACTATCCTTGCAAAAGTCAGCTCTGCTGTAGACGCGGCTCAGTCAGTCGTGCAAGCAGAAGAGCTCGTAGCTGGAAAGTTGGAATTAGATGCTCAGCAGCTACAGAAAGAATGCAATGATGCTGTTGGTGATGTACTACGAGAGTTGCACGAAAGCGTAGAAGCGCTAGCTGGACTCAAAGCTTCCGATGCAGTCGCTGCTGGAAGTTCCAAAGCCCCACCTGCTCCTTTGAAATCGGTCATGGCTTCGCTTTGCATCCTCATGGATCTCAAACCCCCAAAGATCAAGCAGGCGGGCGGTAAAGCTACCTCTAAAGTCAACGAGTTGTGGGTTCTGGCCAAGAAACTCCTTCTCGATCCAGGCTTCCTACAGCAAGTTCAAGATCTCGACCCAGACTCTGTTCCTGAGCAGGCTGTCGACCGCGTCAGTCGCGAGTTTATCAAGTCCCCGGATTTTGAACCTTCGCTCATGAGCAAACTCTCTCCAGTTGCGGAGGTACTTTGCAGATGGGTCCGGGCGGTAGTCGAGTACCGCATCGTCTCCAAGGTGAGTGGTGTAGTAGAGTTAGTTTTAAACTAACTACATATTATAGTTAGTTTAACGCCTTGTTTCTGTTGCAAAAACGTTTTTACACAGGAAAAAGAAGGAACCATGTAGTTAGTATGGACAAAGGAAAACGGGAATCTATGCGCGTGGTGCGTTCCCCCCCACAGAATACACTGCCCGTAGAAAAGTAAGTTAGTAAAGAAGAAGAAGAAGAAGGAAAAGCAGAAGAAATGAAAAATAAAAAATTGGCACGAAAGATAAGTCCCGAAGGCTTCTTTAGAGCTGAGGAAACCAAATTAGGTTTGTCGACCTTGGACTTGAAGACATGGCGTCCCCCCCAGTCTTGAAGACATGGCGTCCCCCCCCAGTCTTGAAGACATTGCGTCTATCTTTCTTGCCTACTTCGTTTCTTTTAGTTTTTATGCGCTCTTCGCTACCTCTTTTCTTTTCTTGCGTTTTCCTTCCTAACTTGTTTTTATGCGCAGGATATCCTTTGTGAAAACATACCTTAACCCTTTAACGCCCCAGAGGACACCAGTGTCCTCTTTCAAAAATGCCCTCAATATATAGTATTTCTTGTTCAATTAGTTCCCTGGTGTATTCTTTGAAGTTCTCTGCCGGGTGGCAGTTCCTATCCCATCCTGATATTGGTGACTGCCTGATGCCAGTGCCAGTTTAGTGACGGTGGTTGTGTTAACGGTAATATGAGTACAAAAATTCGGACGTTAAAGGGTTAAGCTTAGATTTCTCGTTGTCAGTCTATTGGCAACGGCTCAATCTTACCGCTCTCTTGAGAACGTCTTTGTTGAGACTAGGGAGTCTGAAACAAACCAGTCTAATGATAATCCAATCCATAATCATGCTGACCTAAGTAACTGCAGCTAATCAGCAAAACGGAATGAAACATTTCAGCCACGCTTCCCAGAAACTCCTGAGGTTAGGCATTATGTCCAACTAGGGTAATCCATCACACTTACCTGTCTTATTCTTTTGTTCATTTTGATCTCTGGTGTAATCTCTATACGCACACGTCTTACTCTCCAGCTTTTCTTACTTGATTTATTGTCGTTACTTTACTTTGCCTCTTGGCCTATGGAGGCAAGAGTGTTAGGTGTTCTGATACTCTCACAATCTTTCTGATAATGTGGATTTTAAACATGCACTTAATTTAAGACCTTCTGCACTGGAACTTAGCGTAGGATGATGTAACATGAGCACCAGTCCATTTTGGCTGAGGGGAAGCAGCAATGACTTAGCAGTTTGTGTCGACAGGATGTGTCACCAAAGCGAGAAGAGCTGCTGGTGGTGCAAGAGAAGGTGAGCGAAGTGCTCTCACAGGTCACTCGGGAGCGTGAGCATCTAACTGAGCGTGAGCGTGAGCAGCAGGAGTGTAAGAACGAGTACACGAGCGCCGTAGCTCAACACGAGGCACTCACCAACGAGCGCAACCTAACTGTGACTCTGCTGGTGCGAGCGCAAGCTGTGCAGGGTGAGCTTTGTGGCTGCTGTGGACCCTGACCTGCAGGGCTGTGCAGCCTGCTGCCGTGTGTAGGCTGTTGTCTGCATCAAATAGTGTCCCTACACTAGGCAGTTTGCTCGCTATGGTGGTCTGTGTTTGAAAAAAATGAGTCGGATACTAATGACAGTGCAAATTAAGCTAAAATTGTGGAGCTAGATATATGTTGAAAGGCTGTTTTTGTAAATGCACTTATTTGTGAACATTAATGAATGTGACGGCTATTTCTCGTCCGCTGCTTGTGTATGACCTTGTGTCTGACGGCGTGGGATGTGGAGTAGCAACCCAAGAATGGGCTGTTTGCCCGTTCTTATTGCAATATTCCATTTATTTCTCTACTGATCACGTGTGCAAGATGTGATATGGACGTGTGCAGATATTGTACACAAGTTTCACGCGAGCTTTAAACCCAAGTATTTTTACAGAATTTTATCATTAGGCATTTACTCCAATATTCTGGTTTTGAACATACTACTTTTCGTATATTTTTCCGATGACTAAAGCTTTCTTTCCTCTGTTGTTCTTTTTTGGATTGTTTAGTGGAAGAAACTCTCAAGTTGTACAAATCTACAAATAACATATATCAGTTCATTATCTCATAATCTATGCTGGTCAGCGCACTTAGCTCGTCTTAATGTTCTATTCTGGGGAAAGCAATAGTTTCTTTACAGTTATAAGATTTTAAAACCAAATTCACATTCAAAGTTTGCAAATTTTAATTAATTCTTTCAGAATCTGTCATTTGTCTTTTGTTAACAGATAGTTTACTCTGGCTTATATATTTATTAGAGTTTGCTCGATCGGTGAGCATCTTGAGGATAACCTTATTTTTAAAAGATGATGATGTTAATGATCGATTTGTTGAATTGTTTACGGTTTTACACTGAATAATTAGTTGAGTACATAAATTTTACGCAGCATTCATATTTTTCCCTTTTCATTTGGAAGCGTTCTTATAACTGTTTTGTTGGATATATTATGTTGCAGTAAGTTCAGATGCCTATCGGCGACTTCTGCCGAAAATTTTCTTGTTCATCTCCCTTCTCGCAATTCAAAATAAGCAAAATTGACTGAAAACTGTGACGAGGCTAAGGTATTATCAGTAACCGTGTAAGGAATCTTGTATTAACTATTCATTGGAAAATTCAAGTGCATATTTCAATATTTCAGCGTCATTGAGGCATCACGAGTCAGCTTGGAGCGCTTCAGCGTCCGCTGCGGAAACTGCGCTGAAATACAATGCTGGACGCAGCTTGCTAGCTGCCGCTGCCTTGCAGCACCTCAGCCACCTGCCAGCTCCAGAGAGGTACAGGGAGCAGCAACTCGTGGCAGTGTGTTGCCAGCTTGCTGTACTCGGCGCATATCATTATTATTTTTGCTAGAAATACGCTGGTAGGGTTTCTGCCTGCTCAGTAACGGTGCTTCTTTTCAGTTGCGTGACTGAGGGACGAAAGAAATGCAGCGGTCAGTTAACAGATACCTGCTGGCGCACACGAGTAAGTCTAGGGGTCTTGCGTGACTACTGCTTCTGAGATGAAGGTGGTAAGATTTCATCGAGCAAGAGATATATTTTCCAATGCAAAGAGTAGTTGATGTGTTGGCGGCGGTGCAAGCATTGAATTGAAGCAATGGGAGAATTCAGCCTTAGAGAAAACAAGGGGAAAAATGTTAAATACTAGAGTTGGCACGGGCTCAGTTAATGCGTAGAGGGCTCCTGTTTACTTGAAGAAGTTAATTGATTTTGTTGTTTGTGAAATGAGTTTGAATTTACATACTTAATTCTACGTATTTGTACTGTGCTTAATAATTCTTATTTGTACAGTACTAAATCCTTCTTATTTGAATGGATAGTCAAATTTTTCTTCTGAATTTGCCTCATGTCAGCGAACAATCGACGTAAGTTGCTCTGAACTAAAAGCAGCAGCTTTGTGGTACCTGGACGTGGTGAAAATCTCGCGTTTTTGTGGGCAGAACTCGGCACTGCGAGCGCTGGGCGGCGGCGCTGGGTGAGCTGGGCCTGAGCCCTGGGCGCTCTCCTGCCAGCGCTGTGCTGGACGTCACCCCTGCAGGCGAGCGGGCGCAGTGGCACCTGGCAGGCCTGCCTGATGATCCTGTGGCTGCTGAGTCCGCCAGCTACCTCGTCCACTCGTCCAGGTCTGCAGTGGGAAAACATTCTATAGTTTGAAATGATTCCAAGTCGTTTATATAAAATAAAATGATTCTTGGTCGAGAGTATAAAATGACTACAGGGCAGAAGTATAACGTCACCCCGCGTTGGTAGCGAATGATTCCAGGTAAAAAGTAGGAAGTGAATGTAGGCTAGAAGTTGGAAATAACTCCAAGTCTGGAGTACAAATGACCCCAAGTCTGGAGTACAAATGACCCCAAGCCTGGAGTACAAATGACCCCAAGCCTAGAGTACAAATGACCCCAAGTCTGGAGTACGAATGACCCCAAGTCTGGAGTACGAATGACCGCAAGTCTGGAGTACGAATGACCCCAAGTCTGGAGTACGAATGACCCCAAGTCTGGAGTACGAATGACCGCAAGTCTGGAGTACGAATGACCCCAAGTCTGGAGTACGAATGACCCCAAGTCTGGAGTACGAATGACCCCAAGTCTGGAGTACGAATGACCCCAAGTCTGGAGTACGAATGACCCCAAGTCTGGAGTACGAATGACCCCAAGTCTGGAGTACGAATGACCGCAAGTCTGGAGTACGAATGACCCCAAGTCTGGAGTACGAATGACCCCAAGTCTGGAGTACGAATGACCCCAAGTCTGGAGTACGAATGACCCCAAGTCTGGAGTACGAATGACCGCAAGTCTGGAGTACGAATGACCCCAAGTCTGGAGTACGAATGACCCCAAGTCTGGAGTACAAATGACCCCAAGTCTGGAGTACGAATGACCCCAAGCCTAGAGTACGAATGACCCCAAGTCTGGAGTACGAATGACCCCAAGTCTGGAGTACGAATGACCCCAAGTCTGGAGTACGAATGACCCCAAGTCTGGAGTACGAATGGCCCCAAGTCTGGAGTACGAATGGCCCCAAGTCTGGAGTACGAATGGCCCCAAGTCTGGAGTACGAATGACCCCAAGTCTGGAGTACGAATGACCCCAAGTCTGGAGTACGAATGACCCCAAGTCTGGAGTACAAATGACCCCGAGTCTGGAGTACGAATGACCCCGAGTCTGGAGTACGAATGACCCCGAGTCTGGAGTACGAATGACCCCAAGTCTGGAGTACGAATGACCCCAAGTCTGGAGTACGAATGACCCCAAGTCTGGAGTACGAATGACCCCAAGTCTGGAGTACGAATGACCCCAAGTCTGGAGTACGAATGACCCCAAGTCTGGAGTACGAATGACCCCAAGTCTGGAGTACGAATGACCCCAAGTCTGGAGTACGAATGACCCCAAGTCTGGAGTACGAATGACCCCAAGTCTGGAGTACGAATGACCCCAAGTCTGGAGTACGAATGACCCCAAGTCTGGAGTACGAATGACCCCAAGTCTGGAGTACGAATGACCCCAAGTCTGGAGTACGAATGACCCCAAGTCTGGAGTACGAATGACCCCAAGTCTGGAGTACGAATGACCCCAAGTCTGGAGTACGAATGACCCCAAGTCTGGAGTACGAATGACCCCAAGTCTGGAGTACGAATGACCCCAAGTCTGGAGTACGAATGACCCCAAGTCTGGAGTACGAATGACCCCAAGTCTGGAGTACGAATGACCCCAAGTCTGGAGTACGAATGACCCCAAGTCTGGAGTACGAATGACCCCAAGTCTGGAGTACGAATGACCCCAAGTCTGGAGTACGAATGACCCCAAGTCTGGAGTACGAATGACCCCAAGTCTGGAGTACGAATGACCCCAAGTCTGGAGTACGAATGACCCCAAGTCTGGAGTACGAATGACCCCAAGTCTGGAGTACGAATGACCCCAAGTCTGGAGTACGAATGACCCCAAGTCTGGAGTACGAATGACCCCAAGTCTGGAGTACGAATGACCCCAAGTCTGGAGTACGAATGACCCCAAGTCTGGAGTACGAATGACCCCAAGTCTGGAGTACGAATGACCCCAAGTCTGGAGTACGAATGACCCCAAGTCTGGAGTACGAATGACCCCAAGTCTGGAGTACGAATGACCCCAAGTCTGGAGTACGAATGACCCCAAGTCTGGAGTACGAATGACCCCAAGTCTGGAGTACGAATGACCCCAAGTCTGGAGTACGAATGACCCCAAGTCTGGAGTACGAATGACCCCAAGTCTGGAGTACGAATGACCCCAAGTCTGGAGTACGAATGACCCCAAGTCTGGAGTACGAATGACCCCAAGTCTGGAGTACGAATGACCCCAAGTCTGGAGTACGAATGACCCCAAGTCTGGAGTACGAATGACCCCAAGTCTGGAGTACGAATGACCCCAAGTCTGGAGTACGAATGACCCCAAGTCTGGAGTACGAATGACCCCAAGTCTGGAGTACGAATGACCCCAAGTCTGGAGTACGAATGACCCCAAGTCTGGAGTACGAATGACCCCAAGTCTGGAGTACGAATGACCCCAAGTCTGGAGTACGAAATCATTCAAGGCTAGAAGTAGAAAATTACTACAGGTCAGAAGTAGGGAAAATCTTTAGCCGGCCAGCTTTGAGTCACGCTGATCCAGAGGAGATTTTCCAGAGTTCGGCGCAGCGCTTGTGCGGGCATTTTTGTTCGCATTTTGTGGCGGTGGGTGAGAACTTCTTTCACCGCCAGAATGTTCTCATTCAAGGCTGCTTGTATGGGCTTCTTCGTAAATTTTAGCTCATTTTACTAACTTCTAGGCAGAATTGGTGTTCTTTAGATGCTTTCTTAAATTTATCATACGACTCATTTTAGAATTTGTCATTATAGCTATGCTGCCTTCATTAATAATTCAGTGATTCTTCGTAACCATGATTTCCCCTTAAACATTGGTTGTAAAATATTTACTGAAAGATTATTTCACCGTGCCAACTTTGATTTTTATGTAAATTCAATTAGTGTGGGGAGAGAAGGTCAGCGCTGAATCATGTGCCCAACTTTCCATTTCCATGTTAATTCTCCTGTATAAATTTATGGCCATTTTGAAGACGTTCTTACAAATGTGAACAACTGAGAAATATTTCTCATTCGAAAATTTTGTTACTGTTACATTTAAAAGTTTCAAAATTTTCGTTTACCTAAAGTCATTGTAAGACTCTGCCCCTCACGTTCCAAAAAAAAAAATAAACTGCCTGCTACGGAGCACAACTGCATGTTTGTTCTTATCCTGAGCGACAACAGCTTTTCGTAACTACGGTCCCGCTTGTGGATACTTCTGCACGACCTAACACCAAAGTTTCGTTTAAGTTTCCATTATCAGTAAAAACTTTACTCATAGGAAACAGGGTATAAATAACTCTGTGTAACACTCAATTGAGTAAAAAATTTATAAGGTCCGAGAATAACTTGGACCTTATGGGGTCTATAATAAAAATTTAATTGATTAACTGTTGACGAGAGCTAGCGACACCTAAGCCCCTCGTTAAAGGTATGTAATACCATGGTGCTTTCAATGTAATGGTCGGTGAGTTTTGTTAATTCAAGAAGCACGTTACGTGAAGTCAGCCACTCTCGCTGAATGGGATAAACGTTACATTTAACCTTCTAACCCTTCTTCTCTGTTCGAACTTCGTAACCAGAGCGCGGTTGGTACTTGACCCCCTTGGTTTGGCATGGCGGTGGCTCCAGCAGTTGCACGGCCAGCGAGCGCTCGCGTTGGACGCTGAGGAGTTGCCTCATCTTCGTGAAAGCTCATTCTCATCTAGAAAAACATCCGGCTCACTTATGCAGTGTGGAAGCGGAAACAATGACGGGCAACCACTTTTGGCAGAAGACACGAAGTTAGACACCGACACCATCAAACGAAGAGTCCTGTCCTGCATTGAGGAAGGAAGGCCGCTGTTGTTGTATATGCGGTCACTCAGATGGTCATGTGTAGATCCTGCTCTCAACGACCTCATCCGCTGCTGCAGTGATGACACGGGTAAATACTTCCTGTACACTTGTATAGTCTTGGTGCGTTTGTGTACGCATGTCACAATGAAAGCGTATGTTTCAGCTGAGCAAGAATTAGCATTGCTATCGAACAGCCAATTATTTAAAGTAGTGCTTGCAACATTGTCAGCTGCGACAGTACTATCAGGGTTGGTTTCAAATGTGCTGTTAGGGGACATTTCGGCCGTGAGGCGTGACACGTGTAACGAGGCTCACCACTCAGGCTCATATTTGTGTGTGTTTGTACAAAGTTTCCTATTCGCTCTGATCGAATTCGTAATCTGCGACACTCAAGAGCCTCGTAACTACCGTGGCGAATAAGGAACTTCTTGGCGAATAGGGAACACATACAAATTTGAAACTCAGTGGTGAGCTTCGTATGCACGTGTCACGCCTCACGGCCGAAATGTCCCCTAGTGTAAACTTTCCCCTTAACTTTCCCGAGATGATCGTAACTAATTTTCTTTTGAACTGTTTCTTCAGTTAGTTTCTTCAGCTGTTTCTCCTGGCGCCACCCTCTTTCGTTGTGATTATATTGGACTAATCACCCGCGCCTGTACTAATCGCAAATCTCCTGCAAGAAAACCAATCCTGTGTCGTCCCGCTATCACACAGACGACGGCCGAAAAGCCACCGTGCTGGGAGAGCGCGTTCACGTCCACCCTGAACTACGCGTGGTATTGGTGTGCCCTTCTACGGTCCTGCATCCCCCTCCGCGTCTTGCCTCCGCTCTCGCTTGCGTGTACTTCGACGCCTCCTCCCTCGGCTGTGAGCAGTTCCTGCGCCAGGTCTTCGTGTGGAGTCGGAGGTGAGGCAGAGCGCTGCAGGCGCTAGCTTGACCGTCGTCTAGACTCATTGGAAGTCACGAGCAAGTGTCAGTTTGAAGTGACCAATGTGAAAACATGTTAGAGTACATGGTGAATATAACAGCTGTTTTGAGTCGCTAGTGTGAATTCCATTCAGAAATTAACACCCGTGTCTCTGTTGTAAGCTACGAAAGTTGTGAGCAAATCAAATTTGCAAAGTTTGATATTTTAAATGATATTCATCCACGTTTATTTTTGTAGCTTATACATACAACCCAATGGATTCTAAACAAATTCTCCATCTTGTATTAGCCCTTTAGTTCCTTTTCCTAACTCACGTTCTCGCGTATTCAGCTGCCTCTTATAGGATGCTCGCATCATTGATGCTCCTATCATTATTTTTTATAGCCATGAGACGCAACCTGCAATATCCTCGGTGTCCTCCATGCAACAGGAGTCTATTCCTCTAGAGGAGTGCTGATTCCTTGATATGATGCACAACTCGTCAACTACAGCCTGCCCTCTTGATATCTGTTGCTTCTGTTTTGCTCGTGTGTCTACACGTTTCCTTCGTGTTGCAGGCGCGACCTGGACGATTCTACATGGCGAGTACGTGCTCGAGTGGTGTCTCTGCAGTCTGCCGTGCAGGAACAGGAACAGCTCCAGCTCAGCCACCTGCTACAGGAGGGCAACAACATCCTGCATGCAGAGCAGGAGCTGAATGCAGTACTGCACGCTCAGGTACGAACTCAAAAGCTTCATAAATTTTGTACAAGCATCAGTAACGGAGGGGGATTTATTGTTCACTAGCATTTACATAAGCAGTTGGCAGTATGACTCACCTCTCCCTGACGCTACTGAGTGGAATCAGTTATTTGTACGTGTGAGAATTTTTCTTTCATAATAAGTTAATGAGCGCATTTGTCCTGTTTCTAAATATCCTCTTGCAAAAATTAAACGTACATTACTGAATTTTTCGCCGTGTAAATTGTGAAAATTTAGCACTTACAGTAACATCACAACGTCAAAACGTGTTTAGTCCCTAAATCTTATGAAAATTTCCGTCTCTGCTATTTTACTCTATGCTGTTGGAAGGAGGGAGAAAACAATGAAAAGTAATTTACTTTGTACTTCATTTTTTCTTAGCCCATCATCGTTTTACTTCTCATGTTTTGGTGGAGGATATGTAATCTTTGTACTTCTTTTAGTCACCTATAGTGAACTTAGCAATCGAAAAATTTGTTTCTTAAAGAGCTGAACCTCCCAGTCGCTCTTACTTACCGGTTTCGAATATTCTCTTCGTGGATCTAAAGTTATCATTCGCTATTTGAACCCTAAACGTGCCTCTACCTCCTAGATTTCACAGCTCTCCCTGACCTCTTGTTCCTTTTGCATCTCAGGAATCAATAACAACGAGACAAAATCTTTGTCTCAACAGAACTGAAAATCCCGCTTGCTTGGATTTAATCATTCACACATGCACTGCATGAGCTGTGCGTACGCTGACAGGCAATATTGCTGTGAGCGCTCACAGCGGTCTCGCAAAAGTTGCAATGTTGACTGTGCCAGTTTCAAGTTAATGCGTAGGCAGAACAGTGTGTTGTGTAAATCGTTCATTTTGACTTAGTTCATTTTGACATTTTGACTTTGTTCATTTTGACATTTTGACTTCGTTCATTTTGACATTTTGACTTCGTTCATTTTGACATTTTGACTTCGTTCATTTTGACATTTTGACTTTTTATTGAACACTGAATGTGATGAACCGTCCTCTCAGGAAACATAGGATGGGCAATAGGCTTAGGTTGGTTAGGTTTGTCTGTCCTGTGCATTTGGGACTAATGTCATTAGCAGATTACTGTTAGGTTACCTTAGCTATAGGTAGGTCCTCAGGACTTTCATCTTTTGGCCCTTCTCGCTTTTTTCAGTCTCCATGCTTTCTTCGCTTTCTTTTTATTTTTTCTTCCTTTTCTTTCTCAACTCGCGGCTTCTGTGCGCTGATTAGGTTGTGTGGGAATACACTTCACGTATAGACTCCACGTTTTCCCTACTCTATAATGAATAGTTTCGTCTCTTTTCTCAGAAAAATCTTTGCTCTGGAAATTTAGCTTTAAACTAACTAATAAAATATAATATTATAAATGATTTTGACGGAAGAGACGCACACAAATCAAGGCACTTGATAGTGTTTGTATTATACTATGTCATGAAAAAGTCAGTACGTATAGAAAGAAAGCTATTTTATACCATCACACTATTCTACTGGAAGGTATCCACTCCAATCCAGTATTGAATCGGTGTTCAATGCTTGCAGGAGGAGCGCCAGATGTTGTCCAGCAAACTGGTAGTATGCCAGAACGAGGCACGGGACGTGGCCCGCCAGTGTACAGAGTGCGGCTCTGCAGCGGCCGCGTCCGGGTTTGTGTTTTCTGTGCTGACGTCGCTGGCTCGTTATGCCGCACCTGATGGGTCGGGCCTGTGTGTGGATTTCAGCATCCCCAGCCTCACCGATTTCAGCGTGGCGATGCTCGCCGATGTTGCGGCCAGGTGAGCTGCGATAGGAAGATAGGGCTCCTAAAGCGCCCACTCATCGCCCTCCCTCTCTGCTAAGTGGTAAGTCCCTGCACAAACTTTGAGCGGGGCAACATAAAGCCAGCGTCTAGCTTCAGGTCACAAATATGTGCGATCTGGTGCCACTGAGCTTGACCTTGGTGTTTCTGGCCTACAAGGCTGTAGCTGTCTAAGCCGAATTTATTTCTTATGAAAGAGGAACTTGGACATTTTTGAGGCCAGGTTTCGAAACAATTCGTACAAGTTCTAATTTGGAGTTGCGCAGACCAACTCATCCAAAAGTTCAAACTCCTCAGGAAATGAAACACTGTTTCTCACTCAAGTATTGAAAAAATGGAAATTTACCGAAAGTAAATGTAGGGCTTTTGAAGAAGCAGAGTTCAAGGTAACAGACTAGGTAAGAGCTACCAGTAGAGGCCGCCAACTGACAAGCGTCACTACAAGCAACTATTGCATTCCATATCCCGAAGGATGTATGTCCTGTTACAGTTGTGCGAGCTTGGAGAGTGGACATAAAGGTGTGCAGGATGAGCTGCTGCGGTGTGCTGTGCAGCGCTGTTGCAGGGGCGCTGTCTACGGGTGTGCTGTGGCGGCAGCAGCTACCATCTCTCTCGTGGCGCTCAGGTGAGCAATTTTATTGCCTATGTTACCTTCATCCCTCAAGCGAGCAACTTATACTGGCTGCAATCTCAGCTGTGGCCTTTGGGTGAAGAACTTTTATTTGCTGCTCAAAGAACAGAAGGAAGGATGTAGACCGTTTGATTTCAGCCGTTCTTAGCTGAAGTCAGTCCCCTATAGGGGGATACAACTTATGTATTTATGAGAATTAGCTCCATGGAAAGATGCGAGAGTCCCGACCAAAAGGTTAGATAGACCATCCTTTTTTAACAATAGAGTAGGTGTTTGTTTTGTTGCTGACAAATTGATATTTTTTTTCTGTTCACTTCTAACGATTTATTCAGCTCCTTTAACTTTTTTAACTTTTAAGTTGTTTCAAAGACTTCTTTTCCAACCTGTTGTTTCTGTATACAGGAGCTCTTTTGTGGGAACACTCCTTGTTCATTCCTCCACGGTAAATGGTGCCTTCCCCGTTCCCTTTCCTCCACAGTAAATGGTGCCTTCCCTCTCCCTCTCTTAGGAACCCCTTTGTTGTAGTTAGAGGGGCTTAAGTTAACTTGTCTAATCATGACCTGTTTTAATGTGGACTGTTATTGCTGCTAGTTAGGGTGGAAATCAGCTCTGTAACAACTGACCTTTTGATCTGAATTACCATCAAGTCATTTTAATGTTATTTTATACGCATTGGGCAGCTATTACAGTGCTCATGTTCCTTTAAAGTTTTAACTTCTGATCTCACTCGTGTACTGACTATTTTACGCCTCTCATACAGCAAGAAGTGGTGAAGTTTCTGCTTCAAAATTAGGAGACGCTGATGTGACATTTCAATTTCTGTGCTGGATTTCGTGATTTTTCCTTTTTTAGAGTTTCTTTTTTATTCAATGTACCTATAAAATGTGACGCTTGAGCTGTAGAGGCAAGATCACTAATGTTAACAAATACCGGGCATTAATCATATTTTAGGATTTCTATCTCCCAGCCTCCCCATATCGACGATGCTCCTCTCAGAAGGCATAGGATAGGCAATTGGTTTAGGTTAGTTAGGTTTGACTAGCCTATGCTATGGCGGACGTTTCCCTTCAAGAGGGATACAGTTAGATAGCCTCAGCTGTAGATAGGACTTCGGGACTTGTCTTTATCACACCCACTTAGCTTCTTTCAGGTTTCATGCCTTCTTCACTATCTCTTCTTGTTTTTTCCTATTTGTTCCCAGTTTACTATTCCTATGCGCAGCATCCTGTGGAGGAACACACCTTGATTCCTCGTTTATACAGTCCGTATTGAATCCTTCCTTTTCTTTGCTCCTTGAGATCGCATTCGTTGAGGCTAGGAAATCTCAAACTAGCTAATAAAATAGTTATCAAATATTAATCTCTTTCTCTTTCTCGAAATCGTTTTTTCAGTAGTTACGGGGCCCTAGACGATAAGGTCTATAATAGTGATTTTAGAAAGATCTTATGGACAATTACCTTAGAATCTTTCTTTAGATTTCAGCTCACCTTTCCTAACCCAATCTAACCAAACCTCGCTTAATCTTGAGCTTGCCCATAAACTTTGGATCTCGCCAATCGTAACTCAACCTTAACTTATTTGTATTTTATTGTTTGACTTATCCGAAGAAATCTGGAGTAATTGACGTTCAATGGTATTTGTCCAGAGGATATGGCAATTCTCCTATCACTATTTTTAATATTTAAAGCGGAGCCAAAAAACATTAGTGGTTGTCTGCGTTACCTCTTCGTGAGGATTTTGTTTAGGGTCGTAATAAATTCAATTTTTTTTTTGGGAAAACGTCATTGGTTTATAAATCTTACCATGATGTAATTTTTATCGGATGGATCTTGTTGACCGATAGCTAAACCATGTATTTTTAATGCATTCACTTCATGTTGGCCGAGTGCAAAGCCTCCACCTCGCCCTTAAAAATTGGGACTGGCAGTTGAAATCATTAATGGTAAATTATACTATTACATCAATGATTGACTTAAATCCTGAAAAAACTACATGATAAATATGAACTTTATGAAGTCTAAACATTTTCAGTTGAGGATACAAATTGGTTTGTAATTTCAATCGGTTGATTTTGTTCCGTGCGATAAACTGCGTAAATGAATATAAACTAATTATTTTCAGAGATGGCAACCGATTGGTGTGGGTTTTTTTGAGGCAGAAATTATGGAGAATGTGACCTAAGTGATTTTGCAAAACACTCCATTGCGTTCTCGTATTTCATATTTTATTGCACTGAAAAGATTCTCAATCGAAATAATGCACCGAGGCAAGTTCTGACTTCTTTGAAGTTGTCCTTTCAGTTCTTAATTACGATATACCAATGATGATGTGGTTCAGAAAGTTGTTGCCGTGGTGTAATCCTTTGAAGTCGTACTTAACAGGAAAGCCAAGATATTGGATTCTTTGATTCATCGGTGGAAACATTTAGCTGAGAAACGTTGATTTCTCAAGAATTATGCTTTACTCTTAAATCATTTCCACTGTGCGATTGGGAATTGCTAAGAGTAATTCGTTACTTCAATTCAAGACTGCTGCAGGCTATCATAACTTCTGTAAATTTAGATAATCTGAAGGTAAGCATTCGAGAATACCCCAAGATGTCCTCGATAAAATGTGTTTCTGTTGGAAAACCAGTTGAAGATTCATCCGTTGTGTTGAAAAGATAGAAACGGCTTTTACGCGTCTCCGTCAGCGAAATTTACTGTGCGGTGAAATGTCATTAATTTTTAACTTGTTAGAAAGTATCGTTTGTCGATAACAACTGGTGGGATTTTCCGCTAGAAGTTTCGGATAAGTTTTAATGTTTGCTTGATGAACCCCGGTGCTTGTAGGGGATTTGTTTGTTATATTAATAGGAGCTTTACCACTGATTCCTATAGCTATAATAATCATATCATGTGGTGCAGCTTTCTTAAAAATTTCCCTATGTAACATTCAGGGACTAATTAGCAATGGCTTTCCCGAAAATAATGACTTTCTGATTATAAATGCGGAGTCCTTCGCCAACGACGCCAGGATATGAGCAGTTCATGTCCTTTTTTTAGTATGCAGTCCTTGTGGCAGTCATGCATCACTTGTGGCTCTCAGTTAGGCAGCTTTATTCCCTATTTTCTCCATTATGGCCTGCAGGTCAGCTATATCTGATGATATTGGCTGCAATCTCACTGCTTAATGGCATAATCAGCGTAGCATCAATGCTTCGAATGTCAATAACGCTCGCGTGAAGTCTTTCAAGTACAAAAATGAGTTGTTTTTGAGGTTCCTCTTGAATTTGAAAAATTACATTTGCATTCTATTCATATGAACGGGAAGTTCAATTGCTTTTGTTTTGATGTGAAATTTATCGCCGCAGTTTTCTGTTTAGTTTTCAACTTAAATGTATGACAGTGAATTTTCGTCAGCCTTTCATCTGAATTAGAATAGAATTGTTGCTTCCCTGAAATATGATATAAGCACTTTTTAGTATTTCAGTCATTGTTTCAGGAGCATTCCTAATTCATCAAAACGTACTATAAAGAACTTCACATCTTTACCGACCAGATAAATGCGTAATTATTTGCTTTGAAATTGGAGATTCTTGTACAGAATTACTTTCTGTTCTACCAAACCCATTCTTTCCAGGTTGTCGGGAAAAATGGATCCAGATGACGCTAAATTCTTAATTCTTCTCATTCGAGCGCTGTCAGGCAAAGCTTCATCTGAAATGACTGAGTACGATGTATGTGATAGCTCCTCCCCAAAACCGGAAGCCTCACTAGTTTCTTCTACGCAAGCTGTGAGTGAGAAGTCTGAAAACCCTCCCCAAGTTTTTTCAGGAACACCATCTGAAGCTGCACCTAAAGTCCATCCCGAAGATTCAGCTAATTTAGTAGCATCACCGGTTACGTCCCCTCGGGGTACGGCTGAGGAGGTCTCGGGAGTCTCATCAAAAGATACGGCGCAAACTTCTTGGGAGCATGCCCCTCATATGTCTCGTGATGTTTTGCCTGAAGCCTCTTCATTGAACGAGCCAGAATCAACACCCAAAGCTTTAGACGATGTCTCTCTTAAAGCTCATGATCAAACTACATCCAGCACATGTAGATCGGGCTTAAGTGCTGACCTAGAACAAAATCTTTTGAGTGGCTGCGCATCCGACGCGGTTCAACATAGTGTCCAATCTGTCATCAGTGGGATCGATGCATTATTGGAAAATTCTGCTGCGAGAATAGCAACGCTCGTGGGTCATCCTGCCTTCTCAAGTAAGCTGTATGCAATTTAGCTGACGTAAGCTCTCTGAGCTGTCGTTGTGTTTTAGTGTTCATGGGGATATTTGTTTCGATTGACTGAATTTTATCCGTGCTATCGCAATATACTATCTTGAAATTCATTTTTCTTCGTACTATTACATTTTAGGGATCCCCTGTGATTCTTAATTCAGCATTTTCTTGTAGATCGCTAGACCTTCCAGTATTTCAGAAATTCTTGTGCGATACTAATCTAATCTAATCTAATCTAATCCAATGAGATATTTAAATTTTCACTGGGAATCTTGAAACTAACACACGGTATTTTGATCACCTCACATCACTTTATTTGACGGTTACATGAATGCTCTCTTCCCAGCATTGCAAGATAGTTTCGTCAACGAGCGGCCCCAGTGGGAGGCTGCGCTGTCAGTGGCAGGGTCGAGGCACTGCCAGCATCACGACCAGTGCCCTCCAAACGACGGAGGCAACATCAGGCGCGTAGGCGCCGCTTGTGCAACTCACGGTAAGCTGTGGCGTGTCGTGTCTGTAGTATTGAGTGTCATCTTCGTGTCATGGAGTAAAAACTTACCGTATTTTTTATTTCATGTAATGTTCTAATTTCACTGCGTGAGGGTGAATTTAGTTTCCCATGTAGTATGAAAATTATATGTATAACGAATTTGAACCGTAGTGCGTATTATGAAAAACTTCAAGGATTTTCTATTTCAGTGATGTGTTAAAGTTGCGCTTTCACATCAGCGTCAGTGTTGAAATCCCTCGGAGGTACGCCTTGTGTTAGTGGCAGGAAACTAGCAGTGTCAGGAAATTAGCACTCCCTGGAGGGAGATGTGAGGCCCCGAGCTGAAGGTTAGGTTGGCCTCCTTGTGTTGAAGTAGCAGAAGTTTGTTGTTTTGCTAAGGGCCATCTTTTTTTGGTTCACTGCTGTCGTTTTCTCCAGCGCCTAATACCTTATTCTTCAACTTTTATTTTGTTTCATAGTTATTTTCAACCTGCTGTTTCTGTGCGCACGATGTGGGGACGCACTCTATGCATAGATTCTTCGTTACCTTATTTCTAAACTGAATTCTGTCTTCCTCCTTCCTCTCTTTTTTGCGGTTTTATTGTGGTTAGGGAGCCTAAACTAAATCACTCGTATAGTCTCAATCTAATTCAATGTTAAAAACTGATTTGATGCTTACTTCCTCAACTTCTGTGTCAACTTTATTGAGCACTGAATGTCTATCGTGTTTTGCATGTTGTGTGAGTGTCTGCATGATAAGTGGATGCGCTCAATATTCATGTCCTTAAATTGAAACTCATGCTCGCTACATCATTTCAGCACTTTATTTTAATTTAGAGTCCTTTATTCTAAAGAAATTGAATAACTTTGCTCGTTGATTCAGAAAAATAAACATCCATGATAGGTGAAGATTTCATTCACTGTTCTGAATCAAACCATGAAATCATATTTTTTTTCATCGTTTGGCTGAGAATACTGTTTTATGCGAAGAAATTTAACTCAAATTGCTAATTAAAATACATTTAATGCATGAAGAAATATGGAAAGAAAGTTTTTGTTACTTGAAGACTGAAATTAAACTTTACCCAAATTTTAAATTGAATATTGGCTGTAATGTCCGTAGATTTTGGAAAACGCTTCAAAATATTTCTTTCTAATCCTGTAGAGTGACGCATTTTCCTTTAGCTTCAATACTAATTTCGCCTGAATCAGGGCCTCCTGTACTCGCTCACTTCAATTGACCTATGGTGAAATAGTGTACGTGGTAATTCTAGACGTAGTCTTTTGAAGCGTTTTATTTTCTAAACGAGTTTAGAGTTAACCTGATCACCTAATTCCTCTCCCATTCCGGCTCAGAACACTGTTGTTCCCATACATGGAAAGCGAGTGAATTTTTTGAGCCAAATTCTGAAGCTGTTTCAGTTTTTAAACGAATTCCTCGCTTTCTGAGATCATTACTTTTAATTTGTACTTTCAACTTGACCTCACAACTTTTCACCTAGCGATCTTCAAACATTAACTCACTGCGTGTTGATTAAGGCTTGCAGTTTTGAGGGAACACATAGGTTAGGTTGAAATGTTGGCGTTGCAGCAGCTGAAGATGAGGTGGTGTCAGAACTGGCCGCAACGGCAGCACCGGCGCTGTGGAGGGCGGGGCGGCAGCGTGGGGCGCTAGAGGTGGTCGTGTCGCGTCTACCGCAGCCCTGGCCAGCGCTGTCGCCTGTCCGCAAGCTGCTCCTCTTGCTGGCGGTGAACCCGTTTCAGGTGTGGGTCATCACGTAACTGTTCTTGCAGAATTGACACTCAATCCGAGAACTTTTTTCCTTTTTGGATCAAGACCTTGCGTTCAGTTAAGAGAATTTTTATTTGGACGTAATGACGGTCTGTCGTAGTAATGGCTTTAATTGAAGCTTAGATCTTTGATACAGAAATGAATTGTTTGATTCAGGCGTGGGAGTTTAGCCCAGAGCTTATTACAACAATTCTGAAATGAGAGCATCGACATCGTGTACGTCTTCAAGTCGGACTCACACGAAAGAGCTCATTCGTTGATGCTTCAGAACAATTCATATTCTTCACAAGCCAAAGTGATGTCTCGGAGTACTTTGAGATGCCAGACTCATTCGTGTCAAATGAATTGATCAAAGAATCGTGCGAGTAGTATTTTTATTATATGGCGGATGCTCCAGTTGTATCCTGACACTCTATAACGAAAAACGTCATTACTAATTTCTGGCTCCTTCCTCTTCTTGTAACGGTTTCTCCGTTGGGAAGTGTACTTGGCGCTCAAAAATGGATGTAAAAACTTGGATGTAAGTGCAGCTTGTCGGCAGGGCAGAATATGCTGTAGTGTTAAATCAAATTCCGAGGATAAATAATTTTCTGTGTCTAAAAGAAAATTATTTTTAACGAACGCCACTCAAGTGCAGACGAGGTTTGCGTCAGTAAGCAGTGACAGGTGTAATTTTTCAGAAACAGGACTCGGCGCTCTTTATGTGTAGTTAAAAAAATTTCATTTCTATGAAACTTTTTCATGTATATTTTGTGATTGGGTAAAGTGAACAGTTTTTCCAACGTACATCATGTATTACGAACCTGTGTCAGGTGCTCAGCTGAACATCGCAGTACGTCTTTGTTGGTCTTAATTTCAAGAAAAACGCTATCCCGTTCTCTGTCCGCCCTACCTACTGTTCTTGCGACAGTGAGAAACCTAACAATGCGTGGTATCAGCCTAAAACTTGCATTGTGTGGTAGGAAAACCCCTGGTATTTCCACTCCTTTTAACCAAGAGTTTCTTGTCGTGGGAATAAAAATACTGTACGAGTTCTTTGAATTTTCATCTTAATTATAGTCATTCGATAAAGCACCGGTAATCTTGTTTGTTAACCTAGCGAATTCTCTTTTTATTTTAGTGCTATGAAGCCCTCGAAGAGCTCATCAAATGGAAGTATCCTGGGACTACACTCGACAGCTTCAGCACTGTTTGCTACGCCCGAGACTACCTCAAGATTCCCAGAGTTCTTCAGACAGCGCAGAAACTCGCCCTGCCCAAGCGGCCCCTGCTAGTGGTGGCGGACTGTGCGGTCTGTGAGCCCCATCTCATATGGCAACACTGTGAGCCTGGTGCCCGTGTGACGTCACTGCTTCTCCTTCAGCAAGTTAGTCTTCCTGCTACTCGAGTTAGTCTTCCTGCTACTCGAGTTAGTCTTCCTGCTACTAGAGTTAGTCTTCCTGCTACTAGAGTTAGTCTTCCTGCTACTAGAGTTAGTCTTCCTGCTACTAGAGTTAGTCTTCCTGCTACTCGAGTTAGTCTTCCTGCTACTCGAGTTAGTCTTCCTGCTACTAGAGTTAGTCTTCCTGCTACTAGAGTTAGTCTTCCTGCTACTAGAGTTAGTCTTCCTGCTACTAGAGTTAGTCTTCCTGCTACTAGAGTTAGTCTTCCTGCTACTAGAGTTAGTCTTCCTGCTACTAGAGTTAGTCTTCCTGCTACTAGAGTTAGTCTTCCTGCTACTAGAGTTAGTCTTCCTGCTACTAGAGTTAGTCTTCCTGCTACTAGAGTTAGTCTTCCTGCTGCTGGAGTTAGTCTTCCTGCTGCTGGAGTTAGTCTTCCTGCTGCTGGAGTTAGTCTTCCTGCTGCTGGAGTTAGTCTTCCTGCTGCTGGAGTTAGTCTTCCTGCTGCTGGAGTTAGTCTTCCTGCTGCTGGAGTTAGTCTTCCTGCTGCTGGAGTTAGTCTTCCTGCTGCTGGAGTTAGTCTTGCTGCTGCTGGAGTTAGTCTTGCTGCTGCTGGAGTTAGTCTTGCTGCTGCTGGAGTTAGTCTTGCTGCTGCTGGAGTTAGTCTTGCTGCTGCTGGAGTTAGTCTTGCTGCTGCTGGAGTTAGTCTTGCTGCTGCTGGAGTTAGTCTTGCTGCTGCTGGAGTTAGTCTTGCTGCTGCTGGAGTTAGTCTTGCTGCTGCTGGAGTTTGTCTTGCTGCTGCTGGAGTTAGTCTTGCTGCTGCTGGAGTTAGTCTTGCTGCTGCTGGAGTTAGTCTTGCTGCTGCTGGAGTTAGTCTTGCTGCTGCTGGAGTTAGTCTTGCTGCTGCTGGGGTTAGTCTTGCTGCTGCTGCTGGAGTTAGTCTTGCTGCTGCTGCTGGAGTTAGTCTTGCTGCTGCTGGAGTTAGTCTTGCTGCTGCTGGAGTTAGTCTTGCTGCTGCTGGAGTTAGTCTTGCTGCTGCTGGAGTTAGTCTTGCTGCTGCTGGAGTTAGTCTTGCTGCTGCTGGAGTTAGTCTTGCTGCTGCTGGAGTTAGTCTTGCTGCTGCTGGAGTTAGTCTTGCTGCTGCTGGAGTTAGTCTTGCTGCTGCTGGAGTTAGTCTTGCTGCTGCTGGAGTTAGTCTTGCTGCTGCTGGAGTTAGTCTTGCTGCTGCTGGAGTTAGTCTTGCTGCTGCTGGAGTTAGTCTTGCTGCTGCTGGAGTTAGTCTTGCTGCTGCTGGAGTTAGTCTTGCTGCTGCTGGAGTTAGTCTTGCTGCTGCTGGAGTTAGTCTTGCTGCTGCTGGAGTTAGTCTTGCTGCTGCTGGAGTTAGTCTTGCTGCTGCTGGAGTTAGTCTTGCTGCTGCTGGAGTTAGTCTTGCTGCTGCTGGAGTTAATCTTTTTGGTGCTGGAGTAAACCAGTCTTATTGCTTCTGGAGCAAGTTACACGTATTCTGGCGCAAATGTCAACTCCGGGCTAAAGATTGAAGATCAGTTGTGTGAGTGGTGTAATGTTTTCCGTGGCCAATTGACCATCTAACGTTCATTTTTAACTCTTATTTCCACGCCTTGACACACTCAATTAAATCTATGTTCAATGGTAAATTCATCAGTGCATGCAATTACATCAGTAATTGCTGAATTTGGTTTTTAGTTCAAAATTTTGAGATCTTTCATTTACGTTGTAAGCTATGGGAATTTTTAGTTCATTTATGCAAGTAAGCTTTCATTTGTCATTGTTCGATTCATCGCAACTGATGATCATCATCATCATCAATTTCCCACGCACTGTTTCCCTCTAACGTAAGGTTTTTCTCCGTTAGTCCAAATTCATTGTGCTTTATCAAATTCTTTTCACCTAAATTGTGCTTAAAAACTGAATAAAACATTTTATAGCAGTCGTTGCTTTACGAATGTGTCCGTCCGTATAGCTTAAATAAATTGTTCCATTATTATTATTACTTTTAATTTTTGTTCTGAATGTAAGAGGAAAATGCCAGTTTCTATTTTGTGCTGCTGATATTCTGGCCAGAAAATGGCGTTTGACACAGTGAGAAATTAAGCATGCGAGTGCAATGATAATCGTGCAACCATTCTTTGATCATCATTATATGTGTTGCGTTACTATGACCATTGCATCAATGATATTCAAGAACAAACCGCTCAGGGAGATACAACTATTGTATCTATGGGAATTAGGAATCCTAGAGGGAAAATGTGGTGTCCTCAGCTGAGAGTTGTGTTGTCGAAATGAAATGTTTTTGTTTTGTTAAGGAGCAGCTTTAGTCGATTCACTGCTGTCCTGTTTTTCAGCACCTCTGAATTTCTTCGACTTTTATTTTGTTTTCTACCTTCCTTTTTAACTTACTGTTTCTATGCGTTTTGTATCTTGGGCGGAAACACACCTTGTGCATATATTCCGCGCTCCCTTAACACTTTCACTGCGTTTTCATGGTTGTTAACGGTTGGTTTGGTTAAGTCGTAACTAGTACAATTGGGAAATCGACTTTAGTGCTCGAATACAATTTCATCCTTCCTCTAAGAAATATGGAAATACAATAGCATGATAACATTTCCCAATGTATGATAACAGTTATATTTTAAAAAGTTCGTGAAACAGATAAGATGTCCGAGGAGTTCGTGAAACTCGAACTCAGGACTAGAGATCACCGCGCCAACACGCTATCGACTGCGCTATCGATCACCCTAAAAGGTGATCGAAGCACAACGAAAGCAATGTTTGGCACAGTGAAAGCAGGCGCACTGTCCTGACAGATATATTTTATTCCCATATGTATCGAGAGCTCAAAGTTTAGTCACCCCCAGAAACAATTAATGAATCTGGTACGGGAAGACACTGCTTCCACAAGGTTTTTTCAAATGAAATAAATGCACTGGCTATGAAAAAAATCTTGATTTCTACAAGAAATAGAAGAGGACATTAGAGTAGTAGGAGATGTCGATTTTCGGTGACGAAAATTAATTTCAAGTTACAATAGCGCGGTTACAATTAATTTCAAGTTACAATAGTTACTCTATAGCGTGTTGGCGCGGTGATCTCTAGTCTTGAGTTCGAGTCTCACGAACTCCTCGTACATTTATTTTATTTGAAAAAACCTTGTGGAAGCAGTGTCTTCCCGTACCAGATTCATTAACTGTTTCTGGGGGTGACTAGACTTTGAGCTCTAGATAAGATGTCGTTCACTTACACCGGTACTTGAATGAGCAATTTACCGAATGGTACACATGTCGCCCAATACGCAGTGAACGTGTTTACTCTGTACTACATGGTGCCGTCATCCTTACTCTGTTTGAACATCTATATTGTGGAAAGAGAGCCTGAAACTAACTTATAATATAATCAGTCAATGAATCGAATTACGAAAAAAAATTTCTGTGCTTTATTGTTGGTTCGCTAGCGAAAATTGGATTCTCGTTCCCAGGAGAAGGGTTTGTGTTGAGATCACAGCCGTCTCTTGAATATTCTTTGACGAAGTATTGGCGTGATATCCTGTGTTCCGCGTGCGTCTCGCCTCATTTGATATGCTCACCCTATAAACGAGGGGTCAATACAGAGGGGGAAGGGGGGGGGGGGAGTCGGCGAAAACGTTTCAAGATTTTTAGTGATTAATACTTGTCAAGTTTTAACCGTCAATGCCTCATTCTAATTAGTATAAATTAGTCTAATATTACAGATTGTGAGGAGTTTTCATGTACGCCTAAAGTTTTGGTGCAGTTACTCAAAAAGGGAATGTGATATTTTTTACTATCTGCAAGTTTGCTCCCAAAAGATGAACACTTGCTTTATCACAAAAAAGACCCTGTTTCCATTCTGTTTAATTTGATCTAGTGCTGTTTGGATGCTTATTTAGTTTTTTTTCGGGCTCTTTTTGGGAAACATCATCCAGTATTCTTTCTATACTTAAAATGCCCGAGTGCATGTGTTTCAAATTTATCAACAGTTTTTTTTCAATTTAGCAACAGTTTTATTCGCAGTGGTTTGGCTTCATCGTGTAAAACTGTTGTGAAATGTTTGAACAGCTTCTTCAACGCTTTCAGTTTTATCGAAAGCTCTGACTGTGAAGATTCGCTTCTTTTGTTGGTAATTGCACTGTCAAAAATTAAGCTTTTTGAAGCTGATTTTCTGAATGCCTGCTGGCATAACACAAAAAATATATATTTCTATTTCTTGCGTCATAATGATGAAATTATTGGTCCAAACAAAAACAGCTCACTACAGAGTAAATTTGACGAAATAAGGTTTTGACTAGAACTAAAAAGCGACTACAATACGATTAATATTTCCAACAAATATTTAAATTTTAATTATAGTTATTATTTTTAAATTTTAAATTTTTGTGACCCACCTTAGATAGTTCCTATTCGAGGTAACTTGTACATGTGCCTACAGAAGGGGTCAGTGGAGGCGACACTGCGGGAAAGCATGCAGGCAGGCAGGCTGCTGGTGCTGCTGGCGGTGCACCGCTGCACTCAAGTCACGCAGGCCGCGCTCTGCACCGAGCTGCACCGCTTCTTGGATGCGGTGCGCACCGGCACCTGCATGCAGCGGTACGGAACTGCGTCCTGTTGATTTTTGTTTCAGTTTATACTAATGCTACTCACGGCGTGTTTTATGTGGTGGGAATATCAATGAGGGAAAAAGCCTTAGCTCAATTACAGTGGGTGTCCTATTGACGAGCCTTTTGTGAAAGACCGTGTACGAGCTCCCGAGAGGCTTGATGCGAGGTATTTTGTGACGTGGAGAACGAATATAAAGTGGTGTGATATTAGGAGGACTTATGATGTTTTGTAGAATTTCTTTTGTATTGATTTAATCAGAATATTAGAATTTGCATGAAAAAATTATGAACAGTTGGAATAATAGTCTCGTCTCAAGGAGTTAGCGCGGAATTTTATTTAGGTCATTTAGTGATCCAGTAATCATTTGGATACTGCCACAGTGGCGAGACTTGCGTATATGAATAATGCAACCAGGTTGCGTGACATGTTCAAGCAAGTGCACTCTTGAACTCGCTTTCTATTATTCAGGAGCGAGAAAAATGACCAATCTCTATTCGTGTAATTAATTGTTTTCTCGCGCTAATTTCATGTTTGCGTAGTTTCCGCGAAAAAAACTACAAATTTATCATTTTTTGCATGCAAGAATTTATTTTATGTCCACTTCTGCCCATTATTTCGACTTTATTTCTATCAAAGTAGGAATATAGCCCACCTGTGTCAGTTATATTAAAAAAAACGCTCCTCATCGTCGCACTCTCCAGTTGCTCTACTTTTTAGCCGTATACCCCAGGTCGGATTTGGATATCACTGAGGTAACAAATGATCCTGGAGCGGCCCCTGATTAACTTGAAATGAATTTTCGTCACCGAAAATAAACCTCTTCCACTACTCTAATGTCCACTTCTATTTCTTGTAGAAATCAAGATTTTTTCATTGAGCACGGAATTCTTGGCGGCATGTTGAGATGACATTTGCTTCTGGAGCTAATACTCAGTCTAACTTTTTCGCCAAAGAATTCATTTTTTCGCCGCCTAAGCGATTTAATAACTGGGCAGCGAAAAACATGCATGCAGGCGGCGAAAAAGTTAGACTGGGCATTAGATCATTCTCACGAGGACGTTTCGAAGAGGAACACGAATTTTTTTCTTGTTTCACAAGCTAGTCAGTTGGAACTTAAGTTTCTCAGGGGCCATAGAGCCTGGCGTTCTTAGTGGCATGAAATTGGGAGAGCACGTGGCTACCACATTTTCATGTTGGAAATGGCCATCCTCGTCAACTGCAGGTCTGTGTCCATACTTATGAGTGATAATCTCTGCTGCAACAGGGTAAGGACATGGATCTCTCTTCTCACAGTAATTGCTTACTATAACCTATTTCGATCCATAGAACGCGAGCAATAAGGCGTCCAAGTTGGTGATAAAGTGCAAAACCAGGTACAAAGATTAGCGCTCAATAAATCCCTTTTCATCAAGCTCAACTTGTTCTCTGAAATGTAGTGTAGTGAGAACTGTGGAACGAGGCGGCCTGTAGCATACTACTGTATCTCTGGCTTTCCCAATTTCATTATGGTGCTATCATTAGCTTCCCCAAGAGAAATCAATACATAAAATCACATCCGTAGATTTTCATGTTTTTAATGGAACTGTAGGAAAAGTTCTAAAGTATGTTATCCACCGAATTTGGAGTGGATAAATATTTTTTTATTCGTTTTTGAAACCTATACGCACTTTAGCTTAAAAAAAATCAAGACTCTGTTACATGTATGACCTCACTTCCTTAGTTAATTGCGGACTGCAAGTGAAACCAGAACGATATAAGATCAGAGACGATGACGTTGGTCTTACCTGTGTTTCCTTGATCTATCCTCTCCCACAGCTATGGACGAGACTCAGGTGACGCGCCCTACAAATTCCGAGTGGTACTGGTGGCTGCCTCCACGGCTCAGGTGATGAAGTGCCATGTATTTATTTTCGATGAATGATTGTAGAATTTGTGTTTTTCTTCGTTGTTGCCGTCCCACGTTATTAAAATTTCAATGCAACTGAATGCCCTACCATTTCCCCGGAATGGTCGTGCGCCTGTTAGTTTTATCGCACCCAAACGTGGGGCCACGGGGTAGTCTGCTTGGAGGAATAGAGAAACGCGTCTCGGTTTACGTTTACTGGTACGAGCGGAGGCGGAGAGGTGATGATACAGAGAACGCAGACCGATTAGCACCCCGGTCTGAGTGACCGGTGCTTTTATAGGAAAAGAGACACATGGGGTGAAGGGGGCATATGTGCACGCACAGTTTGGTGACAAAGAGAAATCTCAAATGCGAAGCTGTGAGTTCTTCGCTCTGAACTTCTTTTTGTGCACTTTATGTTACGTTCAAACCTGTAGGTGACGTTCTCGCTGTTCACTAGAGACATTTGTGAAGTTTTTTATCGTAGTGGTTATTACCTAGCATACGTGTCATGCTTGTCTGCCTATAAATACCATGTGTAGATCAATGACAAATATTTCTTATAATCTTGAAAAACTCCTTGAGGTAAAGAGAGAAGCGTGAAAAAAACCAAGACCTCAGTTGTTTAGGGATAAACTGGGGCTACAATACGTCGAATAAGAATTCCAGCTCCAATCCCCTAAGAAAAACATTAATATTGTACCAATGGGAATTAGCGCTCCTATGACATGAAGTCGCGAGCTGAAGGGTAGAAAAGTCTTTTTTTATTGAAATAGAATAGGTATTTTGTTTTGCTGCGGCTAATTCATTTCGGTCCATTGTTGTCCTTTTCCAAGACCTATTTCCCTCGTCTTCTTCTTTATCTTGCTTCATAAACTTTCTTCAACCTTGCTGCTTCTATGCACCTGGTGTGGAGACAGCTTGTTCATAGGTTCCTTATTTGCTTCCTCCATCCTCTCTTGGGGGCACTTTTGTTGCAATTAGGGAAGCTTTAACTAAGTTATAGCCTGATCTAATCTTTCAGCCTATAATTAACAAACAGTAAATTTATTCTGGCTTCAGTTAAATTAAATTTTAGCTACATTGAAGATATTTCCGGGCGCTAGACAGAAGTTTGTCAACATGACAGGTATCTTCGGCCCTCCTGAGCCTCTGCACCCTTGTGTGGCTCCAGGACGCGCCCTCTGGAAAGGGCGCCCTCCTATCCTGCGTCGCGTTCTGCAGCCACCGCAGGCCCCGCGCTGTGCAGGTGACTTTGTGCATGTGTGTGGTGGAGGCCTGTGTCATTGTGCGGCTGCTGTTGCTGTTGCTGCTGCTATTGAAGATACAGCGCTTAGTGCTGACCTACTGCAGTGTTGGGGCATGCTTCTTTGTTCCTGTGACTGGCTGATGGCCTTGTTGTTATCGGACTTGTTGATTTCACTTACTTGCTGACTTATTGTCCTTAGACTAAATCGTGCTCTACTTTAAACCTGGCTTCTGCTCCCAAGCTGAATCCTGCACTATATTAGGCCTGACTTCTGCTCCCTCGCTGAATAATGCTCTACTATAAGGCTGACTTCGGCTCCCGAGCTGAATCGTGCTCTACTTTAGGGCTAACTTCTGTTTCTGAGCTGAATCGTGCTCTTCGCTTAGGCTAAATCGAACTCTATAGTCTGTTACTGACTTCTCTTACTCGAGTTGAGTGGTTCTCAACGGGCTGTTAAAAAATTCTCTCCTACACGTATAAGCGCTAAAAAAATTTAAATCTTGTTCAGCCTCTGGCGAGTGGAATTTTGAACAATGTATTTAACACTATAACTCACCAATTGTATTGCATTTTCTAAAATTATTACTATTTAAAAAAAATTTCGTTTTAGTTGCGAGAAACTCGAATTCACCCTACACAAAAGTATAAAATTTTAAAAATTTTGAGAAGCTGAATTTGCTGGTTTCTAAGAGCGTTTGAATGAGCCATATTTTTCTAGTTGTGCCGCATGTAAATAGTGTTGATCAAAATTTCTTGGTGGGTTCTTTAAGGCCCTAACAGAACTCTACCACCTTGTTTTCTGCACAGCAATGTGCGTTGTTTAGTATCTGTGTGTTCTGCAGTGATGGTGTGTTCTGCAGTAATGGTGTGTTCTGCAGTGATGGTGTGTTCTGCAGTGATGGTGTGTTCTGCAGTGATGGTGTGTTCTGCAGTAATGGTGTGTTCTGCAGTGATGGTGTGTTCTGCAGTGATGGTGTGTTCTGCAGTGATGGTGTGTTCTGCAGTGATGGTGTGTTCTGCAGTGATGGTGTGTTCTGCAGTGATGGTGTGTTCTGCAGTGATGGTGTGTTCTGCAGTGATGGTGTGTTCTGCAGTGATGGTGTGTTCTGCAGTGATGGTGTGTTCTGCAGTGATGGTGTGTTCTGCAGTGATGGTGTGTTCTGCAGTGATGGTGTGTTCTGCAGTGATGGTGTGTTCTGCAGTGATGGTGTGTTCTGCAGTGATGGTGTGTTCTGCAGTGATGGTGGGTTCTGCAGTGATGGTGTGTTCTGCAGTAATGGTGTGTTCTGCAGTGATTGTGTGTTCTGCATTGATGGTGTGTTCTGCAGTGATGGTGTGTTCTGCAGTGATGGTGTGTTCTGCAGTGATGGTGTGTTCTGCAGTGATGGTGGGTTCTGCAGTAATGGTGTGTTCTGCAGTAATGGTGTGTTCTGCAGTAATGGTGTGTTCTGCAGTGATTGTGTGTTCTGCAGTGATGGTGTGTTCTGCAGTGATGGTGGGTTCTGCAGTGATGGTGTGTTCTGCAGTGATGGTGTGTTCTGCAGTGATGGTGGGTTCTGCAGTGATGGTGTGTTCTGCAGTAATGGTGTGTTCTGCAGTAATGGTGTGTTCTGCAGTGATTGTGTGTTCTGCAGTGATGGTGTGTTCTGCAGTAATGGTGTGTTCTGCAGTGATGGTGTGTTCTGCAGTGATGGTGTGTTCTGCAGTGATGGTGGGTTCTGCAGTGATGGTGTGTTCTGCAGTAATGGTGTGTTCTGCAGTGATGGTGTGTTCTGCAGTAATGGTGTGTTCTGCAGTAATGGTGTGTTCTGCAGTGATGGTGTGTTCTGCAGTAATGGTGTGTTCTGCAGTAATGGTGTGTTCTGCAGTAATGGTGTGTTCTGCAGTGATGGTGTGTTCTGCAGTGATGGTGGGTTCTGCAGTGATGGTGGGTTCTGCAGTAATGGTGTGTTCTGCAGTGATGGTGTGTTCTGCAGTAATGGTGTGTTCTGCAGTAATGGTGTGTTCTGCAGTAATGGTGTGTTCTGCAGTAATGGTGTGTTCTGCAGTAATGGTGTGTTCTGCAGTGATGGTGGGTTCTGCAGTAATGGTGTGTTCTGCAGTAATGGTGTGTTCTGCAGTAATGGTGGGTTCTGCAGTAATGGTGTGTTCTGCAGTGATGGTGTGTTCTGCAGTAATGGTGTGTTCTGCAGTAATGGTGTGTTCTGCAGTAATGGTGTGTTCTGCAGTAATGGTGTGTTCTGCAGTAATGGTGTGTTCTGCAGTAATGGTGTGTTCTGCAGTGATGGTGGGTTCTGCAGTAATGGTGTGTTCTGCAGTGATGGTGTGTTCTGCAGTGATGGTGGGTTCTGCAGTAATGGTGGGTTCTGCAGTAATGGTGGGTTCTGCAGTAATGGTGGGTTCTGCAGTAATGGTGTGTTCTGCAGTAATGGTGTGTTCTGCAGTAATGGTGTGTTCTGCAGTAATGGTGTGTTCTGCAGTGATGGTGTGTTCTGCAGTAATGGTGTGTTCTGCAGTAATGGTGTGTTCTGCAGTAATGGTGGGTTCTGCAGTAATGGTGGGTTCTGCAGTAATGGTGTGTTCTGCAGTAATGGTGTGTTCTGCAGTGATGGTGGGTTCTGCAGTAATGGTGGGTTCTGCAGTAATGGTGTGTTCTGCAGTAATGGTGTGTTCTGCAGTAATGGTGTGTTCTGCAGTAATGGTGTGTTCTGCAGTAATGGTGTGTTCTGCAGTAATGGTGTGTTCTGCAGTAATGGTGTGTTCTGCAGTAATGGTGTGTTCTGCAGTAATGGTGTGTTCTGCAGTACTAGTGTGTCCTGCAGTGATGGTGTGTTCTGCAATGGTGGTGTCTCACAATTAAGGTGTGTGGTACAGCACTGGTATGTTGCACAATAATGGTGTGTTGCGTAACGAAGTGCCACACAACAACGTGTCACACAACAACGTGCCACACAACAACGTGCCACACAACAACGTGCCACACAACAACGTGCCACACAACAACCTGCCACACAACAACGTGCCACACAACAACGTGCCACACAACAACGTGCCACACAACAACGTGCCACACAACAACGTGCCACACAACAACCTGCCACACAACAACGTGCCACACAACAACGTGCCACACAACAACGTGCCACACAACAACGTGCCACACAACAACGTGCCACACAACAACGTGCCACACAACAACCTGCCACACAACAACGTGCCACACAACAACGTGCCACACAACAACGTGCCACACAACAACGTGCCACACAACAACGTGCCACACAACAACGTGCCACACAACAACCTGCCACACAACAACGTGCCACACAACAACGTGTCACACAACAACCTGCCACACAACAACGCGCCACACAACAACGTGCCACACAACAACGTGCCACACAACAACGTGCCACACAACAACGTGCCACACAACAACGTGCCACACAACAACGTGCCACACAACAACGTGCCACACAACAACGTGCCACACAACAACGTGCCACACAACAACGTGCCACACAACAACCTGCCACACAACAACGTGCCACACAACAACGTGCCACACAACAACGTGCCACACAACAACGTGCCACACAACAACGTGCCACACAACAACGTGCCACACAACAACGTGCCACACAACAACGTGCCACACAACAACGTGCCACACAACAACGTGTCACACAACAACCTGCCACACAACAACGCGCCACACAACAACGTGCCACACAACAACGTGCCACACAACAACGTGCCACACAACAACGTGCCACACAACAACGTGCCACACAACAACGTGCCACACAACAACGTGCCACACAACAACGTGTCACACAACAACCTGCCACACAACAACGCGCCACACAACAACGTGCCACACAACAACGTGCCACACAACAACGTGCCACACAACAACGTGCCACACAACAACGTGCCACACAACAACGTGCCACACAACAACGTGCCACACAACAACGTGCCACACAACAACGTGCCACACAACAACGTGCCACACAACAACGTGCCACACAACAACCTGCCACACAACAACGTGCCACACAACAACGTGCCACACAACAACGTGCCACACAACAACCTGCCACACAACAACCTGCCACACAACAACCTGCCACACAACAACCTGCCACACAACAACCTGCCACACAACAACGTGCCACACAACAACGCGCCACACAACAACGTGCCACACAACAACCTGCCACACAACAACGCGCCACACAACAACGTGCTACACAACAACCTGCCACACAACAACCTGCCACACAACAACGTGCCACACAACAACGCGCCACACAACAACGTGCCACACAACAACGTGCCACACAACAACGTGCCACACAACAACGCGCCACACAACAACGTGCCACACAACAACGTGCCACACAACAACCTGCCACACAACAACGTGCCACACAACAACGTGCCACACAACAACGTGCCACACAACAACCTGCCACACAACAACCTGCCACACAACAACCTGCCACACAACAACGTGCCACACAACAACCTGCCACACAACAACCTGCCACACAACAACCTGCCACACAACAACCTGCCACACAACAACGTGCCACACAACAACGCGCCACACAACAACGTGCCACACAACAACGTGCCACACAACAACGTGCCACACAACAACGCGCCACACAACAACGTGCCACACAACAACGTGCCACACAACAACGTGCCACACAACAACCTGCCACACAACAACCTGCCACACAACAACCTGCCACACAACAACGTGCCACACAACAACCTGCCACACAACAACGCGCCACACAACAACGTGCCACACAACAACGTGCCACACAACAACGTGCCACACAACAACGTGCCACACAACAACGTGCCACACAACAACGTGCCACACAACAACGTGCCACACAACAACGTGCCACACAACAACGTGCTACACAACAACCTGCCACACAACAACCTGCCACACAACAACGTGCCACACAACAACGCGCCACACAACAACGTGCCACACAACAACGTGCCACACAACAACCTGCCACATAACAACGTGCCACACAACAACCTGCCACACAACAAGTGCCACACAACAACGTGCCACACAACAACGTGCCACACAACAACCTGCCACACAACAACCTGCCACACAACAACCTGCCACACAACAACGCGCCACACAACAACGTGCCACACAACAACCTGCCACACAACAACGCGCCACACAACAACGCGCCACACAACAACGTGCCACACAACAACCTGCCACACAACAACGCGCCACACAACAACGTGCCACACAACAACCTGCCACACAACAACCTGCCACACAACAACGTGCCACACAACAACCTGCCACACAACAACCTGCCACACAACAACGTGCCACACAACAACGTGCCACACAACAACCTGCCACACAACAACCTGCCACACAACAACGCGCCACACAACAACGTGCCACACAACAACGTGCTACACAACAACCTGCCACACAACAACCTGCCACACAACAACGTGCCACACAACAACGTGCCACACAACAACGTGCCACACAACAACGTGCCACACAACAACCTGCCACACAACAACCTGCCACACAACAACGTGCCACACAACAACGCGCCACACAACAACCTGCCACACAACAACGCGCCACACAACAACGTGCCACACAACAACCTGCCACACAACAACGTGCCACACAACAACCTGCCACACAACAACCTGCCACACAACAACCTGCCACACAACAACCTGCCACACAACAACCTGCCACACAACAACCTGCCACACAACAACCTGCCACACAACAACCTGCCACACAACAACGTGCCACACAACAACCTGCCACACAACAACCTGCCACACAACAACCTGCCACACAACAACCTGCCACACAACAACCTGCCACACAACAACCTGCCACACAACAACGTGCCACACAACAACCTGCCACACAACAACCTGCCACACAACAACCTGCCACACAACAACCTGCCACACAACAACCTGCCACACAACAACGTGCCACACAACAACGTGCCACACAACAACGTGCCACACAACAACGTGCCACACAACAACGTGCCACACAACAACGTGCCACACAACAACGTGCCACACAACAACCTGCCACACAACAACGCGCCACACAACAACGTGCCACACAACGTGCCACACAACAACGTGCCACACAACAACGTGCCACACAACAACGTGCCACACAACAACGTGCCACACAACAACCTGCCACACAACAACGTGCCACACAACAACGTGCCACACAACAACGTGGCACACAACAACGTGCCACACAACAACGTGCCACACAACAACGTGCCACACAACAACGTGCCACACAACAACGTGCCACACAACAAATGCCACACAACAACGTGCCACACAACAACGTGCCACACAACAACGTGCCACACAACAACGTGCCACACAACAACGTGCCACACAACAACGTGCCACACAACAACGTGCCGCACAACAACGTGCCACATAACAACGTGCCACACAACAAGTGCCACACAACAACGTGCCACACAACAACGTGCCACACAACAACGTGCCACACAACAACGTGCCACACAACAACGTGCCACACAATAACGTGCCACACAACAAGTGCCACACAACAACGTGCCACACAACAAGTGCCACACAACAACGTGCCACACAACAACGTGCCACACAACAACGTGCCACACAACAACGTGCCACACAACAACGTGCCACACAACAAGTGCCACACAACAACGTGCCACACAACAACGTGCCACACAACAAAGGCCACACAACTAAGGCCACACAACAACGTGCCACACAACAACGTGCCACACAACAACGTGCCACACAACAACGTGCCACACAACAAGTGCCACACAACAAGTGCCACACAACAACGTGCCACACAACAACGTGCCACACAACAACGTGCCACACAACAACGTGCCACACAACAACGTGCCACACAACAAATGCCACACAACAACGTGCCACACAACAACGTGCCACACAACAACGTGCCACACAACAACGTGCCACACAACAACGTGCCACACAACAACGTGCCACACAACAACGTGCCACACAACAACGTGCCACACAACAACGTGCCACACAACAACGTGCCACACAACAACGTGCCACACAACAAGTGCCACACAACAACGTGCCACACAACAACGTGCCACACAACAACGTGCCGCACAACAACGTGCCACACAACAACGTGCCACACAACAACGTGCCACACAACAACGTGCCACACAACAACGTGCCACACAACAACGTGCCACACAACAACGTGCCACACAACAACGTGCCACACAACAACGTGCCACACAACAACGTGCCACACAACAACGTGCCACACAACAACGTGCCACACAACAACGTGCCACACAACAACGTGCCACACAACAACGTGCCACACAAAAACGTGCCACACAACAACGTGCCACACAACAACGTGCCACACAACAACGTGCCACACAACAACGTGCCACACGACAACGTGCCACACGACAACGTGCCACACAACAACGTGCCACACAACAACGTGCCACACAACAACGTGCCATACTAGTGCCACACAACAACGTGCCACACTAGTGCCACACAACAACGTGCCACACAACAACGTGCCACACAACAATGTGCCACACAACAACGTGCCACACAACAATGTGCCACACAACAACGTGCCACACAACAACGTGCCACACAACAACGTGCCACACAACAACGTGCCACACTAGTGCCACACAACAACGTGCCACACAACAACGTGCCACACTAGTGCCACACAACAACGTGCCACACAACAACGTGCCACACAACAACGTGCCACACAACAACATGCCACACAACAACGTGCCACACAACAACGTGCCACACAAAACGTGCCACACTAGTGCCACACAACAACGTGCCACACAACAACGTGCCACACAACAACGTGCTACACAACAACGTGCCACATAACAACGTGCTACACAACAACGTGCCACACAACAACGTGCCACACAACAACCTGCCACACAACAACCTGCCACACAACAACGTGCCACACAACAACCTGCCACACAACAACCTGCCACACAACAACCTGCCACACAACAACCTGCCACACAACAACCTGCCACACAACAACCTGCCACACAACAACGTGCCACACAACAACCTGCCACACAACAACCTGCCACATAACAACGTGCTACACAACAACGTGCCACACAACAACGTGCCACACAACAACGTGCCACACAACAACCTGCCACACAACAACCTGCCACACAACAACCTGCCACACAACAACGTGCCACACAACAACGTGCCACACAACAACGTGCCACACAACAACGTGCCACACAACAACGTGCCACACAACAACGTGCTACACAACAACCTGCCACACAACAACATGCTACACAACAACGTGCTACACAACAACGTGCCACACAACAACCTTCCACACTAGTGCCACACAACAACGTGCTACACAACAACGTGCCACACTAGTGCCACACAACAACGTGCTACACAACAACGTGCCACACTAGTGCCACACAACAACGTGCCACACAACAACGTGCCACACTAGTGCCACACAACAACGTGCTACACAACAACGTGCCACACAACAACGTGCTACACAACAACGTGCTACACAACAACGTGCCACACAACAACGTGCCACACTAGTGCCACACAACAACGTGCCACACAACAACGTGCCACACAACAACGTGCTACACAACAACGTGCCACACAACAACGTGCCACACAACAACGTGCCACACAACAACGTGCCACACAACAACGTGCTACACAACAACGTGCCACACAACAACGTGCCACACAACAACGTGCCACACAACAACGTGCCACACTAGTGCCACACAACAACGTGCCACACAACAACGTGCCACACTAGTGCCACACAACAACGTGCTACACAACAACGTGCCACACTAGTGCCACACTAGTGCCACACAACAACGTGCCACACAACAACGTGCTACACAACAACGTGCCACACTAGTGCCACACAACAACGTGCCACACAACAACGTGCCACACTAGTGCCACACAACAACGTGCTACACAACAACGTGCCACACTAGTGCCACACAACAACGTGCCACACAACAACGTGCCACACTAGTGCCACACAACAACGTGCTACACAACAACGTGCCACACAACAACGTGCTACACAACAACGTGCTACACAACAACGTGCCACACAACAACGTGCCACACAACAACGTGCCACACAACAACGTGCCACACAACAAGTGCCACACAACAAGTGCCACACAACAACGTGCCACACAACAACGTGCTACACAACAACGTGCTACACAACAACGTGCCACACAACAACGTGCCACACAACAACGTGCCACACAACAACGTGCCACACAACAAGTGCCACACAACAAGTGCCACACAACAACCTGCCACACAACAACGTGCCACACAACAACGTGCCACATAACAACGTGCCACACAACAACGTGCCACACAACAACCTGCCACACAACAACCTGCCACACAACAACGTGCCACACAACAACGTGCCACACAACAACGTGCCACACAACAACGTGCCACACAACAACGTGCCACACAACAACCTGCCACACAACAACCTGCCACACAACAAGTGCCACACAACAAGTGCCACACAACAACGTGCCACATAACAACGTGCCACACAACAACGTGCCACACAACAACCTGCCACACAACAACCTGCCACACAACAACGTGCCACACAACAACGTGCCACACAACAACGTGCCACACAACAAGTGCCACACAACAACCTGCCACACAACAACGTGCCACATAACAACGTGCCACACAACAACGTGCCACACAACAACGTGCCACACAACAACGTGCCACACAACAACGTGCCACACAACAACGTGCCACATAACAACGTGCCACACAACAACGTGCCACACAACAACGTGCCACACAACAACGTGCCACACAACAACGTGCCACACAACAACGTGCCACACAACAACGTGCCACACAACAACATGCCACACAACAACGTGCCACACAACAACGTGCCACACAACAACGTGCCACACAACAACGTGCCACACAACAACGTGCCACACAACAACCTGCCACACAACAACCTGCCACACAACAAGTGCCACACAACAAGTGCCACACAACAAGTGCCACACAACAACGTGCCACACAACAACGTGCCACACAACAACCTGCCACACAACAACCTGCCACACAACAAGTGCCACACAACAACGTGCCACACAACAACGTGCCACACAACAACCTGCCACACAACAACGTGCCACACAACAACGCGCCACACAACAACGTGCCACATAACAACGTGCCACACAACAACCTGCCACACAACAACGTGCCACACAACAACGTGCCACCCAACAACGTGCCACACAACAACCTGCCACACAACAACGTGCCACACAACAAGTGCCACACAACAACCTGCCACACAACAAGTGCCACACAACAACGTGCCACACAACAACCTGCCACACAACAACGTGCCACACAACAACGCGCCACACAACAACGTGCCACATAACAACGTGCCACACAACAACCTGCCACACAACAACGTGCCACACAACAACGTGCCACACAACAACGTGCCACACAACAACCTGCCACACAACAACCTGCCACACAACAAGTGCCACACAACAACCTGCCACACAACAAGTGCCACACAACAACGTGCCACACAACAACGTGCCACACAACAACCTGCCACACAACAACCTGCCACACAACAACGTGCCACACAACAACGTGCCACACAACAACGTGCCACACAACAACCTGCCACACAACAACCTGCCACACAACAAGTGCCACACAACAACCTGCCACACAACAAGTGCCACACAACAACGTGCCACACAACAACGTGCCACACAACAACGTGCCACACAACAACCTGCCACACAACAACCTGCCACACAACAACGTGCCACACAACAACGTGCCACACAACAACCTGCCACACAACAACGTGCCACACAACAACGTGCCACACAACAACGTGCCACACAACAACCTGCCACACAACAACGTGCCACACAACAACGTGCCACACAACAACGTGCCACACAACAACGTGCCACACAACAACGTGCCACACAACAACCTGCCACACAACAACCTGCCACACAACAACGTGCCACACAACAACGTGCCACACAACAACCTGCCACACAACAACGTGCCACACAACAACCTGCCACACAACAAGTGCCACACAACAACCTGCCACACAACAACGTGCCACACAACAACCTGCCACACAACAACGTGCCACACAACAACCTGCCACACAACAACGTGCCACACAACAACGTGCTACACAACAACGTGCCACACAACAACGTGCCACACAACAACGTGCCACACAACAACCTGCCACACAACAACGTGCCACACAACAACCTGCCACACAACAAGTGCCACACAACAACGTGCCACACAACAACGTGCCACACAACAACCTGCCACACAACAACGTGCCACACAACAACCTGCCACACAACAACGTGCCACACAACAACCTGCCACACAACAACGTGCCACACAACAACCTGCCACACAACAAGTGCCACACAACAACGTGCCACACAACAACGTGCCACACAACAACCTGCCACACAACAACGTGCCACACAACAACGTGCCACACAACAACCTGCCACACAACAACGTGCCACACAACAACCTGCCACACAACAACGTGCCACACAACAACGTGCCACACAACAACCTGCCACACAACAACGTGCCACACAACAACGTGCCACACAACAACGTGCCACACAACAACCTGCCACACAACAACCTGCCACACAACAACCTGCCACACAACAACCTGCCACACAACAACGTGCCACACAACAACCTGCCACACAACAACCTGCCACACAACAACCTGCCACACAACAACGTGCCACACAACAACGTGCCACACAACAACCTGCCACACAACAACCTGCCACACAACAACCTGCCACACAACAACCTGCCACACAACAACGTGCCACACAACAAGTGCCACACAACAACGTGCCACACAACAACGTGCCACACAACAACGTGCCACACAACAACGTGCCACACAACAACGTGCCACACAACAACCTGCCACACAACAACGTGCCACACAACAACCTGCCACACAACAACGTGCCACACAACAACGTGCCACACAACAACGTGCCACACAACAACGTGCCACACAACAACGTGCCACACAACAACGTGCCACACAACAACGTGCCACACAACAACGTGCCACACAACAACGTGCCACACAACAACCTGCCACACAACAACGTGCCACACAACAACCTGCCACACAACAACGTGCCACACAACAACCTGCCACACAACAACGTGCCACACAACAACCTGCCACACAACAAGTGCCACACAACAACGTGCCACACAACAACGTGCCACACAACAACCTGCCACACAACAACGTGCCACACAACAACCTGCCACACAACAACGTGCCACACAACAACCTGCCACACAACAACGTGCCACACAACAACGTGCCACACAACAACGTGCCACACAACAACCTGCCACACAACAACGTGCCACACAACAACGTGCCACACAACAACGTGCCACACAACAACGTGCCACACAACAACGTGCCACACAACAACGTGCCACACAACAACGTGCCACACAACAACGTGCCACACAACAACGTGCCACACAACAACGTGCCACACAACAACGTGCCACACAACAACGTGCCACACAACAACGTGCCACACAACAACGTGCCACACAACAACGTGCCACACAACAACGTGCCACACAACAACGTGCCACACAACAACCTGCCACACAACAACCTGCCACACAACAACGTGCCACACAACAACGTGCCACACAACAACGTGCCACACAACAACCTGCCACACAACAACGTGCCACACAACAACCTGCCACACAACAACGTGCCACACAACAACGTGCCACACAACAACGTGCCACACAACAACCTGCCACACAACAACGTGCCACACAACAACGTGCCACACAACAACGTGCCACACAACAACCTGCCACACAACAACGTGCCACACAACAAGTGCCACACAACAACGTGCCACACAACAAGTGCCACACAACAACCTGCCACACAACAAGTGCTACACAACAACGTGCCACACAACAACGTGCCACACAACAACCTGCCACACAACAACGTGCCACACAACAACGTGCCACACAACAACGTGCCACACAACAACGTGCCACACAACAACCTGCCACACAACAAGTGCTACACAACAACGTGCCACACAACAACGTGCCACACAACAACGTGCCACACAACAACGTGCCACACAACAACGTGCCACACAAAAACGTGCCACACAACAACGTGCCACACAACAAGTGCCACACAACAACGTGCCACACAACAAGTGCCACACAACAACGTGCCACACAACAACGTGCCACACAACAACGTGCCACACAACAAGTGCCACACAACAACGTGCCACACAACAACGTGCCACACAACAACCTGCCACACAACAAGTGCCACACAACAAGTGCCACACAACAACGTGCCACACAACAACGTGCCACACAACGTGCCACACAACGTGCCACACAACAACGTGCCACACAACAACGTGCCACACAACAACGTGCCACACAACAACGTGCCACACAACAACGTGCCACACAACAACGTGCCACACAACAACGTGCTACACAACAACGTGCTACACAACAACGTGCCACACAACAACGTGCCACACAACAACGTGCCACACAACAACGTGCTACACAACAACGTGCCACACAACAACGTGCCACACAACAACGTGCCACACAACAACGTGCCACACAACAACGTGCCACACAACAACGTGCCACACAACGTGCCACACAACAACGTGCCACACAACAACGTGCCACACAACAACGTGCCACACAACAACGTGCCACACAACAAAGTGCCACACAACAACGTGCCACACAACAACGTGCTACACAACAACGTGCCACACAACAACGTGCCACACAACAACGTGCCACACAACAACGTGCCACACAACAACGTGCCACACAACAACGTGCTACACAACAACGTGCCACACAACAACGTACCACACAACAACGTGCTACACAACAACGTGCTACACAACAACGTGCCACACAACAACGTGCCACACAACAACGTCCCACACAACAACGTGCCACACAACAACGTGCCACACAACAACGTGCCACACAACAACGTGCCACACAACAACGTGCCACACAACAACGTGCCACACAACAACGTGCCACACAACAACGTGCCACACAACAACGTGCCACACAACAACGTGCCACACAACAACGTGCCACACAACAACGTGCCACATAACAACGTGCCACACAACAACGTGCCACACAACAACGTGCCACACAACAACGTGCCACACAACGTGCCACACAACAACGTGCCACACAACAACGTGCCACACAACAACGTGCTACACAACAACGTGCCACACAACAACGTGCCACACAACAACGTGCCACACTAGTGCCACACAACAACGTGCCACACTAGTGCCACACTAGTGCCACACAACGTGCCACAAAACAACGTGCCACACAACAACGTGCTACACAACAACGTGCCACACAACAACGTGCTACACAACAACGTGCCACACAACAACGTGCCACACAACAACGTGCCACACAACAACGTGCCACACAACAACGTGCCACACAACAACGTGCCACACAACAACGTGCCACACAACAACGTGCTACACAACAACGTGCCACACAACAACGTGCCACACAACAACGTGCCACACAACAACGTGCCACACAACAACGTGCCACACAACAACGTGCCACACAACAACGTGCCACACAACGTGCCACACAACAACGTGCCACACAACAACGTGCCACACAACAACGTGCCACACAACAACGTGCCACACAACGTGCCACACAACAACGTGCCACACAACAACGTGCCACACAACAACGTGCCACACAACAACGTGCCACACAACAACGTGCCACACAACAACGTGCCACACAACAACGTGCCACACAACAACGTGCCACACAACAACGTGCCACACAACAACGTGCCACACAACAACGTGCCACACAACGTGCCACACAACAACGTGCCACACAACAACGTGCCACACAACAACGTGCCACACAACAACGTGCCACACAACGTGCCACACAACAACGTGCCACACAACAACGTGCCACACAACAACGTGCCACACAACAACGTGCCACACAACAACGTGCCACACAACAACGTGCCACACAACAAGTGCCACACAACAACGTGCCACACAACAACGTGCCACACAACAACGTGCCACACAACAACGTGCCACACAACAACGTGCTACACAACAACGTGCCACACAACAACGTGCCACACAACAACGTGCCACACTAGTGCCACACAACAACGTGCCACACTAGTGCCACACTAGTGCCACACAACAACGTGCCACAAAACAACGTGCCACACAACAACGTGCTACACAACAACGTGCCACACAACAACGTGCTACACAACAACGTGCCACACAACAACGTGCCACACAACAACGTGCCACACAACAACGTGCCACACAACAACGTGCCACACAACAACGTGCCACACAACAACGTGCTACACAACAACGTGCCACACAACAACGTGCCACACAACAACGTGCCACACAACAACGTGCCACACAACAACGTGCCGCACAACAACGTGCCACATAACAACGTGCCACACAACAAGTGCCACACAACAACGTGCCACACAACAACGTGCCACACAACAACGTGCCACACAACAACGTGCCACACAACAACGTGCCACACAATAACGTGCCACACAACAAGTGCCACACAACAACGTGCCACACAACAAGTGCCACACAACAACGTGCCACACAACAACGTGCCACACAACAACGTGCCACACAACAACGTGCCACACAACAACGTGCCACACAACAACGTGCCACACAACAAGTGCCACACAACAACGTGCCACACAACAACGTGCCACACAACAAAGGCCACACAACTAAGGCCACACAACTAAGGCCACACAACAACGTGCCACACAACAACGTGCCACACAACAACGTGCCACACAACAACGTGCCACACAACAAGTGCCACACAACAAGTGCCACACAACAACGTGCCACACAACAACGTGCCACACAACAACGTGCCACACAACAACGTGCCACACAACAACGTGCCACACAACAACGTGCCACACAACAACGTGCCACACAACAACGTGCCACACAACAACGTGCCACACAACAACGTGCCACACAACAACGTGCCACACAACAACGTGCCACACAACAACGTGCCACACAACAACGTGCCACACAACAACGTGCCACACAACAACGTGCCACACAACAACGTGCCACACAACAACGTGCCACACAACAACCTGCCACACAACAACGTGCCACACAACAACGTGCCACACAACAACGTGCCACACAACAACGTGCCACACAACAACGTGCCACACAACAACATGCCACACAACAACGTGCTACACAACAACGTGCCACACAACAACGTGCCACACAACAACGTGCCACACAACAACGTGCCACACAACAACGTGCCACACAACAACGTGCCACACAACAACGTGCCACACAACAACGTGCCACACAACAACGTGCCACACAACAACGTGCCACACAACAACGTGCCACACAACAACGTGCCACACAACAACGTGCCACACAACAACGTGCCACACAACAACGTGCCACACAACAACGTGCCACACAACAACGTGCCACACAACAACGTGCCACACAACAACGTGCCACACAACAACGTGCCACACAACAACGTGCCACACAACAACGTGCCACACAACAACGTGCCACACAACAACGTGCCACACAACAACGTGCCACACAACAACGTGCCACACAACAACGTGCCACACAACAACCTGCCACACAACAACGTGCCACACAACAACCTGCCACACAACAACGTGCCACACAACAACGTGCCACACAACAACGTGCCACACAACAACGTGCCACACAACAACGTGCCACACAACAACGTGCCACACAACAACGTGCCACACAACAACGTGCCACACAACAACGTGCCACACAACAACGTGCCACACAACAACCTGCCACACAACAACCTGCCACACAACAACCTGCCACACAACAACGTGCCACACAACAACGTGCCACACAACAACCTGCCACACAACAACATGCCACACAACAACCTGCCACACAACAACGTGCCACACAACAACGTGCCACACAACAACGTGCCACACAACAACGTGCCACACAACAACGTGCCACACAACAACGTGCCACACAACAACGTGCCACACAACAACGTGCCACACAACAACGTGCCACACAACAACGTGCCACACAACAACGTGCCACACAACAACGTGCCATACAACAACGTGCCACACAACAACCTGCCACACAACAACGTGCCACACAACAACCTGCCACACAACAACGTGCCACACAACAACGTGCCACACAACAACGTGCCACACAACAACCTGCCACACAACAACGTGCCACACAACAACGTGCCACACAACAACGTGCCACACAACAACGTGCCACACAACAACGTGCCACACAACAACGTGCCACACAACAACGTGCCACACAACAACGTGCCACACAACAACGTGCCACACAACAACCTGCCACACAACAACGTGCCACACAACAACGTGCCACACAACAACGTGCCACACAACAACGTGCCACACAACAACGTGCCACACAACAACGTGCCACACAACAACGTGCCACACAACAACGTGCCACACAACAACGTGCCACACAACAACGTGCCACACAACAACGTGCCACACAACAACGTGCCACACAACAACGTGCCACACAACAACGTGCCACACAACAACGTGCCACACAACAACGTGCCACACAACAACGTGCCACACAACAACGTGCCACACAACAACCTGCCACACAACAACATGCCACACAACAACATGCCACACAACAACGTGCCACACAACAACGTGCCACACAACAACGTGCCACACAACAACGTGCCACACAACAACGTGCCACACAACAACGTGCCACACAACAACGTGCCACACAACAACGTGCCACACAACAACGTGCCACACAACAACGTGCCACACAACAACGTGCCACACAACAACCTGCCACACAACAACGTGCCACACAACAACCTGCCACACAACAACGTGCCACACAACAACGTGCCACACAACAACGTGCCACACAACAACGTGCCACACAACAACGTGCCACACAACAACGTGCCACACAACAACGTGCCACACAACAACGTGCCACACAACAACGTGCCACACAACAACGTGCCACACAACAACGTGCCACAAAACAACCTGCCACACAACAACGTGCCACACAACAACGTGCCACACAACAACGTGCCACACAACAACGTGCCACACAACAACGTGCCACACAACAACGTGCCACACAACAACGTGCCACACTAGTGCCACACAACAACGTGCCACACAACAACGTGCCACACGACAACGTGCCACACGACAACGTGCCACACAACAACGTGCCACACGACAACGTGCCACACAACAACGTGCCACACAACAACGTGCCACACAACAACGTGCCACACTAGTGCCACACAACAACGTGCCACACTAGTGCCACACAACAACGTGCCACACAACAACGTGCCACACAACAATGTGCCACACAACAACGTGCCACACAACAATGTGCCACACAACAACGTGCCACACAACAATGTGCCACACAACAACGTGCCACACAACAATGTGCCACACAACAACGTGCCACACAACAACGTGCCACACAACAACGTGCCACACAACAACGTGCCACACTAGTGCCACACAACAACGTGCCACACAACAACGTGCCACACAACAACGTGCCACACAAAACGTGCCACACTAGTGCCACACAACAACGTGCCACACAACAACGTGCCACACAACAACGTGCTACACAACAACGTGCCACATAACAACGTGCTACACAACAACGTGCCACACAACAACCTGCCACACAACAACGCGCCACACAACAACGTGCTACACAACAACGTGCCACACAACAACCTGCCACACAACAACCTGCCACACAACAACGTGCCACACAACAACGTGCCACACAACAACCTGCCACACAACAACGCGCCACACAACAACGTGCTACACAACAACGTGCCACACAACAACGTGCCACACAACAACCTGCCACACAACAACCTGCCACACAACAACGTGCCACACAACAACGTGCCACACAACAACGTGCCACACAACAACGTGCCACACAACAACGTGCCACACAACAACGTGCCACACAACAACGTGCCACACAACAACGTGCTACACAACAACGTGCCACACAACAACGTGCCACACAACAACGTGCCACACAACAACGTGCCACACAACAACGTGCCACACAACAACGTGCCACACAACAACGTGCCACACAACAACGTGCCACACAACAACGTGCCACACAACAACGTGCCACACAACAACGTGCCACACAACAACGTGCCACACAACAACGTGCCACACAACAACGTGCCACACTAGTGCCACACAACAACGTGCCACACAACAACGTGCCACACGACAACGTGCCACACGACAACGTGCCGCACAAAAACGTGCCACACAACAACGTGCCACACAACAACGTGCCACACTAGTGCCACACAACAACGTGCCACACTAGTGCCACACAACAACGTGCCACACAACAACGTGCCACACAACAATGTGCCACACAACAACGTGCCACACAACAATGTGCCACACAACAACGTGCCACACAACAATGTGCCACACAACAACGTGCCACACAACAATGTGCCACACAACAACGTGCCACACAACAACGTGCCACACAACAACGTGCCACACTAGTGCCACACAACAACGTGCCACACAACAACGTGCCACACTAGTGCCACACAACAACGTGCCACACAACAACGTGCCACACAACAACGTGCCACACAACAACATGCCACACAACAACGTGCCACACAACAACGTGCCACACAAAACGTGCCACACTAGTGCCACACAACAACGTGCCACACAACAACGTGCCACACAACAACGTGCTACACAACAACGTGCAACATAACAACGTGCTACACAACAACGTGCCACACAACAACCTGCCACACAACAACGCGCCACACAACAACGTGCTACACAACAACGTGCCACACAACAACCTGCCACACAACAACCTGCCACACAACAACGTGCCACACAACAACGTGCCACACAACAACCTGCCACACAACAACGCGCCACACAACAACGTGCTACACAACAACGTGCCACACAACAACGTGCCACACAACAACCTGCCACACAACAACCTGCCACACAACAACGTGCCACACAACAACGTGCCACACAACAACGTGCCACACAACAACGTGCCACACAACAACGTGCCACACAACAACGTGCCACACAACAACGTGCCACACAACAACGTGCTACACAACAACGTGCCACACAACAACGTGCCACACAACAACGTGCCACACAACAACGTGCCACACAACAACGTGCCACACAACAACGTGCCACACAACAACGTGCCACACAACAACGTGCCACACAACAACGTGCCACACAACAACGTGCCACACAACAACGTGCCACACAACAACGTGCCACACAACAACGCGCCACACAACAACGTGCCACACAACAACGTGCCACACAACAACGTGCCACACAACAACGTGCCACACAACAACGTGCCACACAACAACGTGCCACACAACAACTTGCCACACAACAACGTGCCACACAACAACGTGCCACACAACAACGTGCCACACAACAACGTGCCACACAACAACGTGCCACACAACAACGCGCCACACAACAACGTGCCACACAACAACGTGCCACACAACAACGTGCCACACAACAACGTGCCACACAACAACGTGCCACACAACAACGTGCCACACAACAACGTGCCACACAACAACGTGCCACACAACAACGCGCCACACAACAACGTGCCACACAACAACGTGCCACACAACAACGTGCCACACAACAACGTGCCACACAACAACGTGCCACACAACAACGTTCCACACAACAACGTGCCACACAACAACGTGCCACACAACAACGTGCCACACAACAACGTGCCACACAACAAGTGCCACACAACAACGTGCCACACAACGTGCCACACAACAACGTGCCACACAACAACGTGCCACACAACAACGTGCCACACAACAACGTGCCACACAACAACGTGCCACACAACAACGTGCTACACAACAACCTGCCACACAACAACGTGCTACACAACAACGTGCTACACAACAACGTGCTACACAACAACGTGCCACACAACAACGTGCCACACTAGTGCCACACAACAACGTGCTACACAACAACGTGCCACACTAGTGCCACACAACAACGTGCTACACAACAACGTGCCACACTAGTGCCACACAACAACGTGCCACACAACAACGTGCCACACTAGTGCCACACAACAACGTGCTACACAACAACGTGCCACACAACAACGTGCTACACAACAACGTGCTACACAACAACGTGCCACACAACAACGTGCCACACTAGTGCCACACAACAACGTGCTACACAACAACGTGCCACACTAGTGCCACACAACAACGTGCCACACAACAACGTGCCACACTAGTGCCACACAACAACGTGCTACACAACAACGTGCCACACAACAACGTGCCACACAACAACGTGCTACACAACAACGTGCCACACAACAACGTGCCACACAACAACGTGCCACACAACAACGTGCCACACAACAACGTGCCACACTAGTGCCACACAACAACGTGCTACACAACAACGTGCCACACAACAACGTGCCACACAACAACGTGCCACACAACAACGTGCCACACAACAACGTGCCACACAACAACGTGCCACACAACAACGTGCCACACAACAACGTGCCACACAACAACGTGCCACACAACAACGTGCCACACAACAACGTGCCACACAACAACCTGCCACACAACAACGTGCCACACAACAACGTGCCACACAACAACGTGCCACACAACAACGTGCCACACAACAACGTGCCACACTAGTGCCACACAACAACGTGCTACACAACAACGTGCCACACAACAACGTGCCACACAACAACGTGCCACACAACAACGTGCCACACAACAACGTGCCACACAACAACGTGCCACACAACAACGTGCCACACAACAACGTGCCACACTAGTGCCACACAACAACGTGCTACACAACAACGTGCCACACTAGTGCCACACAACAACGTGCCACACAACAACGTGCCACACTAGTGCCACACAACAACGTGCTACACAACAACGTGCCACACAACAACGTGCCACACATCAACGTGCCACACAACAACGTGCCACACAACAACGTGCTACACAACAACGTGCCACACAACAAGTGCCACACAACAACGTGCTACACAACAAGTGCCACACAACAAGTGCCACACAACAACGTGCCACACAACAAGTGCCACACAACAACGTGCCACACAACAAGTGCCACACAACAACGTGCTACACAACAACGTGCCACACAACAACCTGCCACACAACAACGTGCCACACAACAACGTGCCACACAACAACGTGCCACACAACAACGTGCCACACAACAACGTGCTACACAACAACGTGCTACACAACAACGTGCCACACAACAACGTGCCACACAACAACGTGCCACACAACAACGTGCCACACAACAACGTGCCACACAACAACGTGCCACACAACAACGTGCTACACAACAACGTGCCACACAACAAGTGCCACACAACAACGTGCCACACAACAACGTGCCACACAACAACGTGCCACACAACAACGTGCCACACAACAACGTGCCACACAACAACGTGCCACACAACAACGTGCCACACAACAACGTGCCACACAACAACGTGCCACACAACAACGTGCCACACAACAACGTGCCACACAACAACGTGCCACACAACAACGTGCCACACAACAACGTGCCACACAACAAGTGCCACACAACAACGTGCCACACAACAACGTGCCACACAACAACGTGCCACACAACAACGTGCCACACAACAACGTGCCACACAACAACGTGCCACACAACAACGTGCCACACAACAACGTGCCACACAACAACGTGCCACACAACAACGTGCCACACAACAACCTGCCACACAACAACGTGCCACACAACAACGTGCCACACAACAACGTGCCACACAACAACATGCCACACAACAACGTGCCACACAACAACGTGCCACACAACAACGTGCCACACAACAACGTGCCACACAACAACGTGCCACACAACAACGTGCCACACAACAACGTGCCACACAACAACGTGCCACACAACAACGTGCCACACAACAACGTGCCACACAACAACGTGCCACACAACAACGTGCCACACAACAACGTGCCACACAACAACGTGCCACACAACGTGACACACAACAACGTGCCACACAACAACGTGCCACACAACAACGTGCCACACAACAACGTGCCACACAACAACGTGCCACACAACAACGTGACACACAACAACGTGCCACACAACAACGTGCCACACAACAACGTGCCACACAACAACGTGCCACACAACAACGTGCTACACAACAACCTGCCACACAACAACGTGCCACACAACAACGTGCCACACAACAACGTGCCACACAACAACGTGCCACACAACAACGTGCCACACAACAACGTGCCACACAACAACGTGCTACACAACAACGTGCCACACAACAACGTGCTACACAACAACGTGCCACACAACAACGTGCCACACAACAACGTGCCACACAACAACGTGCCACACAACGTGCCACACAACAACGTGCCACACAACAACGTGCCACACAACAACGTGCCACACAACAACGTGCCACACAACAAGTGCCACACAACAACGTGCCACACAACAAGTGCCACACAACAACGTGCCACACAACAACGTGCCACACAACAACGTGCCACACAACAACGTGCCACACAACAACCTGCTACACAACAACGTGCCACACAACAACGTGCTACACAACAACGTGCCACACAACAACGTGCCACACAACAACCTGCTACACAACAACGTGCCACACAACAACCTGCTACACAACAACCTGCCACACAACAACCTGCCACACAACAACCTGCCACACAACAACCTGCTACACAACAACGTGCCACACAACAACGTGCCACACAACAACGTGCCACACAACAACGTGCCACACAACAACCTGCTACACAACAACGTGCCACACAACAACGTGCTACACAACAACGTGCCACACAACAACGTGCCACACAACAACGTGCCACACAACAACGTGCCACACAACAACGTGCCACACAACAACGTGCCACACAACAACGTGCCACACAACAACGTGCCACACAACAACGTGCCACACAACAAGTGCCACACAACAACGTGCCACACAACAACGTGCCACACAACAACCTGCCACACAACAACGTGCCACACAACAACGTGCCACACAACAACGTGCCACACAACAACGTGCCACACAACAACCTGCTACACAACAACGTGCCACACAACAACGTGCCACACAACAACCTGCTACACAACAACGTGCCACACAACAACCTGCCACACAACAACGTGCCACACAACAACCTGCTACACAACAACGTGCCACACAACAACCTGCCACACAACAACGTGCCACACAACAACGTGCCACACAACAACCTGCTACACAACAACGTGCCACACAACAACGTGCCACACAACAAGTGCCACACAACAACGTGCCACACAACAACGTGCTACACAACAACCTGCCACACAACAACGTGCCACACAACAACGTGCCACACAACAACCTGCTACACAACAACCTGCCACACAACAACGTGCCACACAACAACCTGCTACACAACAACGTGCCACACAACAACCTGCCACACAACAACGTGCCACACAACAACCTGCTACACAACAACGTGCCACACAACAACCTGCCACACAACAACGTGCCACACAACAACGTGCCACACAACAACCTGCTACACAACAACGTGCCACACAACAACGTGCCACACAACAAGTGCCACACAACAACGTGCCACACAACAACGTGCCACACAACAACGTGCTACACAACAACCTGCCACACAACAACGTGCCACACAACAACGTGCCACACAACAACGTGCCACACAACAACCTGCCACACAACAACGTGCCACACAACAACGTGCCACACAACAACGTGCTACACAACAACCTGCCACACAACAACGTGCCACACAACAACCTGCTACACAACAACGTGCCACACAACAACGTGCCACACAACAACGTGCCACACAACAACGTGCCACACAACAACGTGCCACACAACAACGTGCCACACAACAACGTGCCACACAACAACGTGCCACACAACAACGTGCCACACAACAACGTGCCACACAACAACGTGCCACACAACAACGTGCCACACTAGTGCCACACAACAACGTGCTACACAACAACGTGCCACACAACAACGTGCCACACTAGTGCCACACAACAACGTGCTACACAACAACGTGCCACACAACAACCTGCCACACAACAACGTGCCACACAACAACGTGCCACACAACAACGTGCCACACAACAACGTGCCACACAACAACGTGCCACACAACAACCTGCTACACAACAACGTGCCACACAACAACGTGCCACACAACAACGTGCCACACAACAACGTGCCACACAACAACGTGCCACACAACAACCTGCTACACAACAACGTGCCACACAACAACGTGCCACACAACAACCTGCCACACAACAACGTGCCACACAACAACGTGCCACACAACAACGTGCCACACAACAACGTGCCACACAACAACGTGCCACACAACAAGTGCCACACAACAACGTGCCACACAACAACGTGCCACACAACAACGTGCCACACAACAACGTGCCACACAACAACGTGCCACACAACAAGTGCCACACAACAACGTGCCACACAACAACGTGCCACACAACAACGTGCCACACAACAACGTGCCACACAACAACGTGCTACACAACAACCTGTCACACAACAACCTGTCACACAACAACGTGCCACACAACAACGTGCTACACAACAACGTGCCACACAACAACGTGCTACACAACAACGTGCTACACAACAACGTGCCACACAACAACCTGCCACACAACAACGTGCCACACAACAACGTGCCACACAACAACCTGCCACACAACAACGTGCCACACAACAACGTGCCACACAACAACCTGCCACACAACAACGTGCCACACAACAACGTGCTACACAACAACGTGCCACACAACAACGTGCTACACAACAACGTGCCACACAACAACGTGCCACACAACAACGTGCCACACAACAACCTGCCACACAACAACGTGCTACACAACAACGTGCCACACAACAACGTGCTACACAACAACGTGCCACACAACAACGTGCCACACAACAACCTGCCACACAACAACCTGCCACACAACAACGTGCTACACAACAACGTGCCACACAACAACCTGCCACACAACAACGTGCCACACAACAACGTGCCACACAACAACGTGCCACACAACAACCTGCCACACAACAACGTGCCACACAACAACGTGCCACACAACAACGTGCCACACAACAACGTGCCACACAACAACCTGCCACACAACAACGTGCTACACAACAACGTGCCACACAACAACCTGCCACACAACAACGTGCCACACAACAACGTGCCACACAACAACGTGCTACACAACAACGTGCTACACAACAACGTGCTACACAACAACGTGCTACACAACAACGTGCCACACAACAACGTGCTACACAACAACGTGCTACACAACAACGTGCTACACAACAACGTGCTACACAACAACGTGCCACACAACAACCTGCCACACAACAACGTGCTACACAACAACGTGCTACACAACAACGTGCTACACAACAACGTGCTACACAACAACCTGCCACACAACAACGTGCTACACAACAACCTGCCACACAACAACGTGCTACACAACAACGTGCTACACAACAACGTGCTACACAACAACGTGCTACACAACAACCTGCCACACAACAACGTGCTACACAACAACCTGCCACACAACAACGTGCTACACAACAACGTGCCACACAACAACCTGCCACACAACAACGTGCCACACAACAACGTGCCACACAACAACCTGCCACACAACAACCTGCCACACAACAACGTGCCACACAACAACGTGCCACACAACAACGTGCTACACAACAACGTGCCACACAACAACCTGCCACACAACAACGTGCTACACAACAACGTGCCACACAACAACCTGCCACACAACAACGTGCCACACAACAACGTGCTACACAACAACGTGCCACACAACAACGTGCCACACAACAACGTGCTACACAACAACGTGCCACACAACAACGTGCCACACAACAACCTGCCACACAACAACGCGCCACACAACAACGTGCCACACAACAACGTGCCACACAACAACCTGCCACACAACAACGTGCCACACAACAACGTGCCACACAACAACGTGCCACACAACAACGTGCCACACAACAACGTGCCACACAACAACGTGCCACACAACAACCTGCCACACAACAACGTGCCACACAACAACGTGCCACACAACAACGTGCCACACAACAACGTGCCACACAACAACGTGCCACACAACAACGTGCCACACAACAACGTGCCACACAACAACGTGCCACACAACAACGTGCCACACAACAACCTGCCACACAACAACCTGCCACACAACAACGTGCTACACAACAACGTGCCACACAACAACGTGCTACACAACAACGTGCCACACAACAACGTGCCACACAACAACGTGCTACACAACAACGTGCTACACAACAACGTGCTACACAACAACGTGCCACACAACAACGTGCTACACAACAACGTGCCACACAACAACGTGCCACACAACAACGTGCCACACAACAACGTGCCACACAACAACGTGCCACACAACAACGTGCCACACAACAACCTGCCACACAACAACGTGCCACACAACAACGTGCCACACAACAACCTGCCACACAACAACGTGCCACACAACAACGTGCCACACAACAACCTGCCACACAACAACGTGCCACACAACAACGTGCCACACAACAACGTGCCACACAACAACCTGCCACACAACAACCTGCCACACAACAACGTGCCACACAACAACGTGCCACACAACAACGTGCCACACAACAACGTGCCACACAACAACCTGCCACACAACAACGTGCCACACAACAACGTGCCACACAACAACGTGCCACACAACAACGTGCCACACAACAACGTGCCACACAACAACCTGCCACACAACAACGTGCCACACAACAACGTGCCACACAACAACGTGCCACACAACAACGTGCCACACAACAACGTGCCACACAACAACGTGCCACACAACAACGTGCCACACAACAACGTGCCACGCAACAACGTGCCACACAACAACGTGCCACACAACAAGTGCCACACAACAACCTGCCACACAACAACGTGCCACACAACAACGTGCTACACAACAACGTGCCACACAACAACGTGCCACACAACAACCTGCCACACAACAACGTGCCACACAACAACCTGCCACACAACAACCTGCCACACAACAACGTGCCACACAACAACGTGCCACACAACAACGTGCCACACAACAACCTGCCACACAACAACGTGCCACACAACAACGTGCCACACAACAACGTGCCACACAACAACGTGCCACACAACAACGTGCCACACAACAACGTGCCACACAACAACGTGCCACACAACAACGCGCCACACAACAACGTGCCACACAACAACCTGCCACACAACAACGTGCCACACAACAACGTGCCACACAACAACGTGCCACACAACAACGCGCCACACAACAACGTGCCACACAACAACCTGCCACACAACAACGTGCTACACAACAACGTGCCACACAACAACGTGCCACACAACAACGTGCTACACAACAACGTGCTACACAACAACGTGCTACACAACAACGTGCCACACAACAACGTGCTACACAACAACGTGCCACACAACAACGTGCCACACAACAACGTGCCACACAACAACGTGCCACACAACAACGTGCCACACAACAACCTGCCACACAACAACGTGCCACACAACAACGTGCCACACAACAACCTGCCACACAACAACGTGCCACACAACAAGTGCCACACAACAACGTGCTACACAACAACGTGCCACACAACAACGTGCCACACAACAACGTGCCACACAACAACGTGCCACACAACAACGTGCCACACAACAACGTGCCACACAACAAGTGCCACACAACAACGTGCCACACAACAACGTGCCACACAACAACGTGCTACACAACAACGTGCCACACAACAACGTGCCACACAACAACGTGCCACACAACAACGTGCCACACAACAACGTGCCACACAACAACGTGCCACACAACAACGTGCTACACAACAACGTGCTACACAACAACGTGCCACACAACAACGTGCTACACAACAACGTGCCACACAACAACGTGCCACACAACAACGTGCCACACAACAACGTGCCACACAACAACGTGCCACACAACAACGTGCCACACAACAACGTGCCACACAACAACGCGCTGCACAGGAGCAAGAAGGGCCGGCCGTGGCCCGCGTGCTGCTGAGCGTGTCTGCGCTGCACGCCGCCCTCTGGACCCGAGCTGCGCCCTGGGAGAGCGGGGAGCTACAGCTGGGCACTGGAGACATGGTGCTGGTGCTGGACCTGGTCTGGGTGAGTAGTCTGGTCTGTGGTCTGTGAGCTGGGCACCTGACTAGAGGGAGTGGTCTGGTCAGCTGAGAGTTGGGCACCTAACCAGAGGGAGCGTTCTGGTCAGCTGAGAGCTGGGCACCTGACTAGAGGGAGCGGTCTGGTCAGCTGAGAGCTGGGTACCTAACCATAGGGAGCGGTCTGGTCAGCTGAGAGCTGGGCACCTAACCAGAGGGAGCGGTCTGGTCAGCTGAGAGCTGGGCACGTAACCATAGGGAGCGGTCTGGTCAGCTAAGAGTTGGGCACCTAACCAGAGGGAGCGGTCTGGTCAGCTGTGAGCTGGCCACCTAACCAGAGGGAGCGGTCTGGTCAGCTGTGAGCTGGCCACCTAACCAGAGAGAGCGGTCTGGTCAGCTGAGAGCTGGGCACCTAACCAGAGGGAGCGGTCTGGTCAGCTGAGAGCTGGACACCTAACCAGAGGGAGCGGTCTGGTCAGCTGAGAGCTGGACACCTAACCAGAGGGAGCGGTCTGGTCAGCTGAGAGCTGGGCACCTAACCAGAGGGAGCGGTCTGGTCAGCTGTGAGCTATCCACCTAACCAGAGGGAGCGGTCTGGTCAGCTGAGAGCTGGGCACCTAACCAGAGGGAGCGGTCTGGTCAGCTGAGAGCTGGACACCTAACCAGAGGGAGCGGTCTGGTCAGCTGAGAGCTGGGCACCTAACCAGAGGGAGCGGTCTGGTCAGCTGTGAGCTGGCCACCTAACCAGAAGGAGCGGTCTGGTCAGCTGAGAGCTGGGCACCTAACCAGAGGGAGCGGTCTGGTCAGCTGAGAGCTGAGCACCTAACCTGAGGGGGCGGTCTGGTCAGCTGAGAGCTGGGCGCCTAACCAGAGGGAGCGGTCTGGTCAACTGAGAGCTGGGCACCTGACAAGAGGGGGCGGTCTGGTCAGCTGAGAGCTGGGCACCTAACCAGAGGGAGCGGTCTGGTCAGCTGTGAGCTGGCCACCTAACCAGAGGGAGCGGTCTGGTCAGCTGAGAGCTGGGCACCTAACCAGAGGGAGCGGTCTGGTCAGCTGAGAGCTGGACACCTAACCAGAGGGGGCGGTCTGGTCAGCTGAGAGCTGGGCGCCTGACCAGAGGGAGCGGTCTGGTCAACGGAGAGCTGGGCACCTGACAAGAGGGGGCGGTCTGGTCAACTGAGAGCTGGGCACCTGACAAGAGGGGGCGGTCTGGTCAGCTGAGAGCTGGCCACCTAACCAGAGGGAGCGGTCTGGTCAGCTGTGAGCTGGCCACCTAACCAGAGGGAGCGGTCTGGTCAGCTGAGAGCTGGGCACCTAACCAGAGGGAGCGGTCTGGTCAGCTGCGAGCTGAGCACCTAACCAGAGGGGGCGGTCTGATCAGCTGAGAGCTGGGCACCTAACCAGAGGGAGCGGTCTGGGCACCTGACAAGAGGGGAGAGCGGGGAGCGGGGAGCTACAGCTGGGGAGCTACAGCTGGTCAGCTGAGAGCGTGGCACCTAACCAGAGGGAGCGGTCTGGTCAGCTGAGAGCTGGGCACCTGACTAGAGGGAGCGGTCTGGTCAGCTGAGAGCTGGGCACCTAACCAGAGGGAGCGGCCTGGTCAGCTGAGAGCTGGGCGCCTAACCAGAGGGGGCGGTCTGGTCAGCTGAGAGCTGGGTACCTAACCAGAGGAATTGGTCAGGTTAGCTAAGAGCTGGGCACCTAACCAGAGGGAGCGGCCTGGTCAGCTGAGAGCTGGACACCTAACCAGAGGGGGCGGTCTGGTCAGCTGAGAGCTGGGTACCTAACCAGAGGAATTGGTCAGGTTAGCTAAGAGCTGGGCGCCTGACCAGAGGGAATGGTCTGGCCAGCTAGAATTTACGCACGTAGCATTGTAAACGTCTCAGAACTCATAAGAATTTAGCACTCAGTGACGCTCCAGAGGTGAACTTCGAAGTAGAATACTTCCTCACTAGTAATCAGCATCTCATTTCACTAGTCTAAATATGCTGTGGGCGATTGAGGGTATATAATTTTCATTCACAATAACGCAATTTGCTCAAAGTAAGTTAAAATAGTTTATTTTTTATTCGATCCTGAAAAGTTTGACAAGTAGAACACCGTTTGTGACTGTTTTTTCTTGACCTTTGAAATTTAAAAGTGAAGCGAGCACAGTTATTATCAATCGAATATTCCTTGTAAAGAGATCCTGCATAATTGGTAACCGAAATAGACAATTCAACACGCCTACTGAATTATCCCTGAGAATCGCTTTGATCTCTCGTTTACTTCGAACGTATGATTCATTTACTATAAAGTCAAGTTGTTCAAGTGAGCAGTTCTGGCGGATCAATCATTTGCATTGCAGAAGTGTGACCGCGGACGCTGCAGAAGTGGAAAGTTCAGTTTGTAAAATTTGTGTCATAACTTTGGAGATGCAAATATACCATATGTCTTACATTTTCTGTAATGGCTTATTTTCCAGCGAAATGAATGAGTGATTTAATTTTACATATCCAGTCGCGAATGTTGCGGAAGGAACCTATGACCGGGACGGAGCTGCTGGACTGCATCGCAGAGGTGTACGGCACGAAGATGAGCTCGGGCGGGCACAGGCACATCTTTTTACGGCTGCCACGACGTCTCGTAGAGGAAGTTGCCCAATTGAGACTGAGTTGCGATGCCCTGTTTGAGCCTCTTAGCTTAGAGAAGAATGAGGTAGGGGCTGCGAAAGAAGCGAACAAACCTGGGAGTGAAGGTGAACTGTTAGAGGATATCACGTTGCAAGCATCTAGCGAGTTGGATGCCGAAAACTTTATCGATAGCTTCGTGGGAGCTCTAAAACTTGTATCTAATAAGGTACAGATGGGCACAGTTGAAGAGCTTTATGACCTGATTGAAGCCATGTAGTGAACGAACGAAGTCATGTACGAGTTGATATAAAACCTTCACGCATCCACATGTGTCGAAAGGAATAAATCGTGAGGCATTGCTTATCGACTCACAGTTCGTTATATGTTTATTGTAGCAGTAATAAAATGATTCATTTCATAATATAACAATTTAATTACAAAGGAATTTTCATTCCCCTTGTTTAATCGCTGTTGAAAAAATATGAGTGTAAAAACTTCTTAAATGCGCCCAGGCACACTCCGTTCTCATCATGTGATATCTAGAAAATATATTCATAAAATTTGGAAAATTTACATGCTCTGAAAAATATTCTAATAAAACGGTTATTGCTCAGTTATTGATGAGAACATTTTCACTCGAATTTTTACTGTTTTCTACTTCAGTTTTTACTGGTGCCAATTGAACTATCATTATTTGTAAATAATGAAGGCAATAGTCAACAGAAAAGGATTTGAAAGGATTACTTGCACATTGTTAGTATTCCAGCCTACCCACCCCTTCCCGAGGTGGTACTGATTTTACACCGACTTGGAGTTGTTACTCATTACATATGGTTAATGTAAATTTATGCTTATAGGATTCTTCACTAAAGAGTTGTGAGTGGGTAGAATCGACTGAAGGGGTACTCCGCCCACTAACATATGAGTTTTGCATTTGTGATTTTGTGTATTTGTATGTAATAATCTGTAATTGTGTGATAGGAAAATATAAGTCTGCCCCCTGATTTATCAAGAAGACCCACTCGTGAAACAAATTTCAAAATGTGTGAGGAGCGCCCGACGGGTGCTGATCTGGCGAGAATGGAGGACCCGCAACGTTTTCGCGAAATGTGGGAGACAGCGGCGATTCTCACTGTAAAATGGTGCAGATGAATAGGATTGAGAGTATAAGTAAGAGGAATGAAAGAGCAGTTACTCTAATTATCGATGGAGAAATGGAGAATCACGAAGACAAGACTGCTGAACTGACTGCTGATGAAGTGACCAAGATTGATGAGGAACATCTAAGGAGAATCGAGTAGGCAGAATTGTTGGCGCAATCCGACACACCCGCAAGACCAATAACACCAGCACCAAAATGTTTCGAAGCAAAGAAGAAAAGAACGATCAACCCATTTAACATAGAGGGTAAAATCGAAGAGTTAACTGGAACAAAACCCAAGATGATCTTCAGCATGGGTTGCGAGATGATAATGGTGGAGCTACGGAGTGCATTGCAGGCGGCTTATAATTACCACTAGGGAATGCCTCGGGAGTCCTTCGCTATAGGTTAAAACGAAGGAAGAAAAACACGAAACGCTCTACCGAAATCCACTGAACGCCGTCGTAAATGATATAGCAAAGAAGGAAGATTCGCTCCTGGCCTGTGAAGATGAAAAAAAGTAATAAGTTACGAGTACTCTTATTAAAATTTGGTCTTTAAATTGAGACTTTTTAAATTTTTTTGATGTGGCAGTTCTGAAATGAGAGCTGGGTTAAAATGAATGTTATTAAGAAATCGACTACACGAGATGGAGCTAAGGGGAGCCTCACTCATCCCCCTTATCCAGACGAGTGAAATAATTTTTGATGCATTTTGAAGCAAAATTAAAAATTTTTAAGCTATAGTTCATAAATCATTATATATATTTTGGGAATATGTTTTTAGTTCGGAAGTCGTACAGTATATGTCAAGGAGAAAATGAGTAGTGCGAGCAGTGGTCTGAAAACGGTGTTCTGGTAATCAACAAATTTGTTTTATGAAATGAAAATAGAATGAAATGAAAACCGTTTATTTCCAAAAAAGTTGATAAATGAGATGCATAACAACAAATTGGATTTTAAAAATTTTTTAATATAAAACGTCCTTATAAACGTACCATATGAGAGGTACTAATAGATAAACCATACGAGGTGTATTTACAGACAAACTATACGAGGCGTACTAGTAGACAAACCATAAGAGGCGTACCAATAGATTACCCATGTCAGGGACTAATTTAATCATGTCATCCCTTGGATATTTTATGCACCTATCAAACTATATATTATTTACCATAGAAGCTTACAACATTCAATAATTAAACAAATGATCAAGGTCAGCTCATTTTTGTGACAGTGAGATTCTCTGCAAAGAATGTTCTTATAACTAAACTACTACTAACGCGAAGAGAAAAATGTTAGTTTCCAGTTGAGACTAAATTGAAATTTTCAGATGCGATAGGCTGGAAATTAGAGCTAGTTGAAATGAGTGTTTTCAGAAATAAGGATGTCACTGAGAGGAGGTCGAGGGAGTTCCGCTTCCCTTTTTCTGGGAGAGGAAAAAATTCTGTTTCACATGAGCGAACGTAGAATTCGATGGGCTTCATTTTTAGACGAATATAAAGTTTCTAAAAAAAACGTTTACTTTCCAAGTTGCCACATGAGATACATGCCAACATATTGGCTTTTCAAAATTTCTTAATATCGGACGTCGTAAAACAAAGGTTCCATACGAGGAGTACTAATTGACAAACCATCCGAGGTGTACAATTAGATAAGCCATACGAGGCATGATAACAGACAAACTATACGAGGTGTAATAATAGACAAACTATCAGAGGTGTACAAATAGATAGACCATACGAGGCATATTAATAGACAAAATATACGAGGCGTACTAATAGACAAACCATACGTGGCGTGCTAATAGTCTAACAAAAGTTCCATACGAAGAGTACTAATTGACAAACCATCCGAGATATACAAATAGATAAGCCATACGAGGCATAATAATAGGCAAACTATACGAGGTGTACTAATAGACAAACTATCAGAGGTGTACAAATAGACCATATGAGGCATATTAATAGACAAAATATACTAAGAGTACTAATAGACAAGCCACACGTGGCGTGCTAATAGTCTAACTCGGTCAAGGGTAGTTGAATGAGAAATGAAAAATATCATCTCTTGGAGATTTTATATTCCATGAGATGGCTAACAACTTATAAATAATTCGAATACTACTAAAGAATTCTTCGAAACTCTCGAGTTCTTAGTTGAAATTATCGAAGTAGGAAAAAGACAAAAAACGCTATACCGGAGCAGATTGAAACACCATCGTAAATGACAATCAAGTATTGAGAAAAGGTTAGTCACGAAGTATTTTATAAAGAACATCGCGCAACACAGCACGCACATCTAGAAATGCGTAAACAAACGCACTCAAAAATGAAATGCATGGCTTGTTCGGCATATAAATATAGAGATGATTTTTGCACGAGCGCTTTATCTCATTTATCTGTTTATACTTTTAATTTCTTCTATTCACAGAAATGCCCTTCGGGGCCGTGATAGATCGATTTATAAATCATTAAACAAGCGCAATCAATTTGTTTATTTCTGGAATTTGGTTCAGTGTTAACTGATCGCAGAGCTTTAGGTAAAATGTAATGTGTCTTGAGGTTCTGCTTTTCACGCAAAAAGTAGAAATAGAAACATATACATGTGCGTGTGTACATATATATATATATGTACAGGGAGTTCATGGGAATCGAACTCGTGACTTATAAGTTACCGCGCCACACGCTACCGACTGCGCTATCAATCACCCTAAAAGGTGATCGTAATTCAGTAATTGTTTCTGGGGGTGATATGTACAGGGAGTTCATGGGAATCGAACTCGTGACTTATAAGTTACCGCGCCAACACGCTACCGACTGCGCTATCAATCACCCTAAAAGGTGATCGAGGCGCAACGAAAGCAATGCATGGCACGGCGAAAGCGGGCTCTTCCGTCCACGCATATAATTCCCTTATGTATCAATAGCTCAAAGTCATATCACCCCCAGAAACAATTACTGAGTCTGGTAAAGCGGGCTCTCCGTCCACGCATAGGTTTTTCAAACGAAATAAATGTACAGGGAGTTCATGGGAATCGAACTCGTGACTTATAAGTTACCGCGCCAACACGCTACCGACTGCGCTATCAATCACCCTAAAAAGTGATCGAGGCGCAACGAAAGCAATGCATGGCACGGCGAAAGCGGGCTCTTCCGTCCACGCATATAATTCCCTTATGTATCAATAGCTCAAAGTCATATCACCCCCAGAAACAATTACTGAGTCTGGTAAAGCGGGCTCTCCGTCCACGCATAGGTTTTTCAAACGAAATAAATGTACAGGGAGTTCATGGGAATCGAACTCGTGACTTATAAGTTACCGCGCCAACACGCTACCGACTGCGCTATCAATCACCCTAAAAGGTCATCGAGGCGCAACGAAAGCAATGCATGGCACGGCGAAAGCGGGCTCTTCCGTCCACGCATATAATTCCCTTATGTATCAATAGCTCAAAGTCATATCACCCCCAGAAACAATTACTGAGTCTGGTAAAGCGGGCTCTCCGTCCACGCATAGGTTTTTCAAACGAAATAAATGTACAAATGTAAAAATGTAGAAATGTAATAAATGTACGAAATAAATGTAATAAATGTATTGTTTCTGGGGGTGATATGACTTTGAGCTATTGATACATAAGGGAATTATATGCGTGGATGGAAGAGCCCGCTTTCGCCGTGCCATGCATTGCTTTCGTTGCGCCTCGATTACCTTTTAGGGTGATTGATAGCGCAGTCGGTAGCGTGTTGGCGTGGTAACTTATAAGTCACGAGTTCGATTCCCATGAACTCCCTGTACATTTATTTCGTTTGAAAAACCTATGCGTGGACGGAGAGCCCGCTTTACCAGACTCAGTAATTGTTTCTGGGGGTGATATGACTTTGAGCCATTGATATATATATATGCGAACGTGTGCATGTGTACACTGATACATAGACATTCATGTTTGCGTGCGCACACATACACACTCATGTACATACTAACACACATATCCATATACATAGTATTATATACGTATTGAAAATGAATATAAGAGAAATGTGTAGTGACCGCCCTCAGCCGTACTTCAGCCTAATTTCATAAAATATTAAAAAACTAAAATCCTAAAATTAAATTATACAAATGTAATTATTCTTACATTTTTACAAGACCAAATTAATTCGATTAAACTCAAAATTTTACCAAAAATGTGTTTTCGAAAATAATCGCCGATAACGTTTACGTCAGTCACTTCCGTTGGAAACATTCGCGCAGAACCATTGCGCAAGCTTCCGCTCAAAAGAGCATATAAGGCCGGCTTCACAGGCAAAGTCGTCATTCTCTTGTAGATCCTCCTAGCGCTTGGGCCCAGAGCGGGCAATTGTAAGTATCAAGTGTAACGATAGGTGTGTATTATGTCTTAACTTTCCTGTGTTGTGTCTTAACTTGTTCCGTGTTAGGGAGCTCTCGTTATTGTGTCGTAGAAATATTCACTATGTTGTCTCTGTGCCAGTATTAGTTAGTCACCAGCCTCAAGCTCACTGCCCCATCTTTGTCACTGTATCGTGTTTACTATTCTCCGATGATACCGTATTGTGCTGTCAGTGTTAGACGATGTTGGCATTTGCTCCTTAGTTATTTTAGTGCTGAGCATAGTGCTAAGACACCTTGCTGGCCACAGAGATCATTTTTGTTTTGCTCATTTTTTGTATGTTCCAGCTTCTAATTAATTGTGTCCTCAACTTTTGTATTTTAATTAAGTCGTGATTCAAACAAAGTATGGAATCCTTTTCACGTTCAACACTCAACGTTTAAAGTCCAAAAATCTTAAGAAATAAAATAGGATATTGCAGCAAATCGCGTTTGTATTTTCTGCAGTACTCATTTCAAGTCAATTCATAAATAATTGTTCCTTATAAATACCTAACTACATTTGACATGTCTTTTAGGAATAGAAGCAGCGTTCTTATGTTCAATATTTTTCCATGAATTAATTGAGCCTTTTTTAAATCACTGTAACTTTGTTCTCAGCTTAGTTGTTGTGACTTTCGTGTCCGTTTATGGGCTGCTCCTTGTTATGTAACTTCTGCTGCAATTCTTGCTCATCTAAATAATAGAGTATAGAGACTTCACCTTTTCTCATACTTATATCTTTTAGTACATTAATTATCTAATTACCTCAGTGCTTTAGCTATTATTTTGGCTGTAGCTCATTTAAACTCAGTTGTGTTGTTGCTTGCAATGTCAGGATAGAGCTTGTGACCAGTTGGTCTGGAGCACTGATTCTGGTGTTGAGATGATTCAGGCTGCGACTCGGGCGCTAGAGTTGCGGACTGATTCTCAGCACCAGACCTCTGCCATTGTTCGTCCTGTGAATGTGGCAGTTTTGCGCAGTCTTGCACATGTGTACGAATAGACTCAAATTTTGTGTTCAAAATAATTCAAGTCAACTGCTCCCTCACAGGATCGACGGGACCACACATTCAAGCACTCACAAACACGTATGAAACCAAACCCTAACCTCTTAATTTAAGGAGCTTACCTCCTCCGAGTTCTCCTCCAAGTTTCTCCTCATATTCAAATTTCACTATACTGGAAAGGCCTGCATCCCTGCAGTTAAGCCGCTTGAACCTTTAGTTGTGACTACCTTTGGGTCGAGAGTCCCTTCCTACCGAGTTTTCCCAACCGGTAGCTATCCCCATACTCATCACTAAATTCACCACTCACTTAGTGTCGGAACCTCCCACACTTACACCATCATCGACTCCACACTCCAGCACGCGCTTCACAAGCCTGAGCTGAACGAATCGTCTGGAGTCCTCCAACCTCCTCGGACTCTCCCCAAGAAGTCTCGCAACAAGAAGTCTCCCCAAGAAGTCTCGCAACAAGAAGTCTCCCCAAGAAGTCTCGCAACAAGAAGTCTCGCCACAAGAGTCAAGTCTCGCACCCCAGCGTGCAACCTTCTCCTCAATAAACCCAATACCGGCGAGTTAAACTATTCTCTCATTTTCCCCCGGTGTTGGCTTGTGGTAATTTTTGGTTGTTTCATGGATTATTTGACGCTTGAAAAATTGCGTCCGAAGACCCCAAACTCCTTCTGAGTCATGAGTCAGTGGCCGTCATTTATTCATTTAGCTATTAAGTGTGCTCTACCCCGAGCACTGGTGACCTCGCCATTATAAAAGAACATCCTATTTTGAAATCGATAAATTCCTTGATATTCAACCTTCAAAAATTCAAATCCAGTAGTCCCCCATTAGGGAGAACTTATATTGTTTCTGGGGGTGATATGACTTTGAGCTATTGATACATAAGGGAATTATATGCGTGGATGGAAGAGCCCGCTTTCGCCGTGCCATGCATTGCTTTCGTTGCGCCTCGATTACCTTTTAGGGTGATTGATAGCGCAGTCGGTAGCGTGTTGGCGTGGTAACTTATAAGTCACGAGTTCGATTCCCATGAACTCCCTGTACATTTATTTCGTTTGAAAAACCTATGCGTGGACGGAGAGCCCGCTTTACCAGACTCAGTAATTGTTTCTGGGGGTGATATGACTTTGAGCCATTGATATATATATATGCGAACGTGTGCATGTGTACACTGATACATAGACATTCATGTTTGCGTGCGCACACATACACACTCATGTACATACTAACACACATATCCATATACATAGTATTATATACGTATTGAAAATGAATATAAGAGAAATGCTAATAAACATGAAAAATAATCTTGCTCTTTCTATTTTTAAAATGACAGCCAAAGCTCTGATGAATCGTAAGAAATAACCGGTCAGGTATAAAGTTATGTTATGCTGTATGTATGTTATGCTCGTCAGGTATAAAGTAACTCCAAGCCTCATTCTTTATTGTGAATTTTAAATAAAAATTCAATCAAGTATAGAAAATAAAGGTTATTCTATAGCATGGAAAATTTTATTAAGGTTGAATTTTATGTAATAGGCGATAATAAATATTCAGAAATGAATGGCTATTATATTTTTTCACAACTCGGGGATAACACGTTCACCTCGGTTGATACAGGTCGGTTTGGTTAGGTTGAGAGTATCAGAATTTTGAAATCGGCCTTCCTAGGAAATATGGAAAATACAGTTGCATGATTACATTTCCCCTCAAATGGTAACAGTTATCTTTCAAAAAATTTCAAAAAGGTTACTAAACAGACGAAAAGCCATTTATTTGTACCGGTACGTGGCAATTCACCTACTGGTACACAAAGGGCCCAGTACGCGGGGAAAGTCGTGGATACGCAGCAAAATTACAGTCGAATCTCGATGAAGAATCCACCACTCAACTGGATGCGCAATTATCACCGAGAAACTAGAAATGGCAAGAGCATTTCTCATTTCTCTGTCGATCCCTGTACAAGAAATTCCCACAGCCGGCCCTTTCAAAGTCAGGAAAATAAAAATTAAAAAAATCACGTCCCTGTCTGGACCTTCCAATAATATCAAAAGTCGAACAAAAAACTCTCAAGCCCCATTTGTGCACACATGAATTCTACCATGGATGAATTAAAACGAGCATGGAAAGCAGAGCTGTTTTCCACCAAAGCCGATGGATGCCCACACAGTGGTTTAGTGTTCTCGAGCAACAATCACCAACGCACCAATCGAGCTTGCATAGCCTGTCAGTCCTTCCGAGCAACGACCACCAACGCGTCAATTAGTGCCGGCAACGCACCGGTGAGAGCAGAAGCGAGAATTCAGATGGCGAGACGCAACAGCATCAGACGCGTTCCGGCATGACTCAGAGCCCCGTGTACCCTGGCATGTCACAGCACAACGCCACAGCAGAGAATAAAAACGGAGCGGCGCTTGTAACTGAATGACTGCTTACACGCCATAGCGCAAGTGGCTAGGGGTTCTGCCGCCGTGCGGGAGACCCGGGATCGATTCTCGGCGCTGGCGGTGGCGATTTTCTCTGTTGGGTATAGGAGAAAAATTCCAAGCACAATACCCCACTCCACCCAGGTGTCTGAAATGGGTACCGGTCTTGACCGGGGGAAGCGTCATGGCGTCCTGGCGTTAGTTATAAGGCATTTGAAAATCCAATGTACAAGGTGATATGTATCAGGCTTGATTGGAAATAAAGCATCTGTAGATGCCTTCATTATTATTACAAGAGCGAGTAGGAATAGTTGGATACAAGTGCAGATGTGTTTTTAAGTGTATTCATAATACAGTTCTTTTGGTGTTTAATTAGGGAATGTATTGTTTGGTGAAACGAGTGTACGCAAAAAAGTGCTACGTAGCATCGTCAAGTTTTATCAGTATTTGTCATGCATTGTTTTGCGCTATTGATGTTGATTTTTTCCTCCGCTTGTGTCTTGTTCACCCCATTATTTGCCATGTTTATTTTTGTGAGCTAGTATTATCACGTGTGTGATCTTCACGCAGTCTTTGAGACTCTCTGTCTCCATCGGAATTTTTTGTGGTGAGTTAGTATGCGGTACATTTTATTGATATTAATTCACCTGAATGTTTAGCCGCTAACGTGAAATATTGTCCAGTGGCCTAATAATTTTGGCAGCTGATAACTCACGTGTTCATTCTTAAATAGAAATAAATTTAGTGAAATGCTCTCCTAGCAGTTGTCATTATCGCCGTGTTGACCGTATTGCATGATGGCAAGAGGTAGAACACTCTCTGTTTCTATTTTCATCTATCTTTTATTGCCTCATGCAGTGTACCTTTCATGTCTGAATTTTTCACTTTCCTTTCCATTATGTAAGCGTAAAAATCGTCTCATGACAGTCATCTAAACATATACGTTTGTCTCTATCATATAATTCCACAAATATTTAATGGCAGTTCAATTTCATCTCAATATGCTAATTTTTCAATGTCCCGGCCAAAAATTTCGCTCAGGAATTTGTCAGTGTAGTTTTAGGCATCTTCGTGGTAGGTGGTGGAAGTGGTATTGTTTCCTCCAGTTCAGTGGTGCTGTGAACACGTTTTTTTTATTTTTTTTCGTGTACAGCTGTACATTTTATCTCTTCACAATGACTTGTGCTGTAAATAATGTATTGGAGATGCAATATCTCTCCCAAGAGCATCTTATTGGATTTGAGAATTACAAGGTGAGAATTTTCATAATTAAAAATTTGTATTTTTTATACTATGTACCTAATAGAATGTTAAACATAGCCTAGATTGTTTATGAAATGTGAAAACACTACTAAACACTGCTATAAAGCTAGATAGTTGAAAAGATTAAATTACTGTAAAAATTTTTCCCTAGTTCTTTTAGACTGTTTCAATTATATTAAAAATGAAAGGGTAGGATAGTCCATGCAGTATGCCGGCAGTTGAAAAACTGTGTAAAGATATTTTGATGCTTGTTGCTAATGCTAGCTCAGCTTTCTAAGGATTTCAGTGCATGTGAACATATAAATACAGAATTAGCACTGCTAACTGGTATCATTGAAATCACTTAGTTGGAACTTTGAAGGGTGAAAGTTGAAGAATAACTGGGAATTGATTTTCCTCTTTTTGTCACCTAAAAAAAGTTAATTAAATCAAAATAAACAAGTTTTCATCGGTCAATATTGATTTTAGGTGCCTCACGGTAATTAAGAACTCCGTTCCAAACAATCACTTAAGGAACGGTCAATATTGAATTTTGGGGATGAAAGGAAATTAAAAATTTTAGGTCGAATTTTACGTAAATGTTGTCAACGATTTTCATAATTTTGTTGCGAAGAATCAATAAAAGAACACATTTTGGAATGTTTTACACGAATGACATTCTGCTCGCTGATGTGTTATTTTTGAATTATTCAACTTTGAAGTTGGCTTGTGCGTGCCAGGGAATCGTGCGCGCCTAGCGTAATTTAATTAATAACGGAAGCTAACCCCCTATTGCAATCGTGAAGAGGTTAGGTTGTGAGGGGTAGCCACAGTTCTTCTATCAAAAATCATAAATAAAGGTTTCTAGTGACCAGGGTGTAATTTCAGAATTGCAGGACATAAATTAGAAAAAAGTTCAAAAATTTATGATCAAATATTAAAATAGTTCACTTTCTCAAGTATCTATTTGGTTTTGAAAAATTTCAATATCTGTTCATGAAGAATAGTTCATTTCATTGAAAATCTTAGAAGTTATTCAAATATCAATAGTTGTTATTTTAATATCATTGGATAATTTATAAGGCTACCAGGTACATAGAAGTAAATGTTTGGAATTGGATATTCCTGAAAGTTTTCAAGTATTGAATTCAGTTAAATTTTGAAGTAATATAAGTGTAGTGAAACTAGCCTGCTTATTGTCTCACCACTAGGACGCCGATCTGTCAGGATGCCGACCAGGCAAATGTTAGCTATTCAGGCTAAATAGCTAGGCCTAGACACTAGGGTAAGGTGCGAGATGGATAAGTAACAATGTATTTAAAACATGGCAAGTATAATAGACATAACACATATAATCTCAGGACGTGTCTTGCAAGAGCAATCTCTCTACACGAGATCGTAGCTCTTCCGCCGACTAAACACCCCGCAAAAACACCTAAAGTACAACGGTAAAAGAGGGCGCAGGATTACCCAAGCACGGTATAGAGACCATGGTACCATGATAGAGACTCACACAAGCGTCAGGCAAGAAGCCTAATTTAGCCTGCTTGTAGTCAAGTGCACTGCATGAAGGTCTTAACGCAACAGTCGTGCAAACGTTAACTTTTGGCTTCCGAAATCCGAATGGCTTAACAGGCGGTCGCAGTATGGAGCACTACGTACCGTACAGCATTACCCATAAGGTACAAAACACGTAGTGAAATAATTTCACTACATAAAAAAAAAACAAGAAAAGAAAAAGTTTATTTCCAATAGAGATGATACAAAAGTACCATCATTGGTTTTAAAATGTTGCTAGCATAAGCTAGATGCTGAAAAAATAAATAGCTATTTTGCATCCATGTTGTTGATATTCTTTCTCATTATTACGATGTTTGGTAATACCAAATTGTAAACCTCTGTAGAAAACATATTTTTTTTAAATAATGTTTTTAACCTCCGTGCACTTGGTTGAATTATTGTGCTTGTCTAAATTAGTCTCAAAATTAATTTACGTAATACTCAAAATTTCGAATCTTTTTTCAGCAATATCAATCATTTCAGTTCTATGAGCTTCAATACAATGTTCTGGAAAATAAAAACATCTTAAAATGAAGAGAGACCAGCAAAGCACTGATAATGATAGAATCTCAACTCTTCGATTGCTCGGGCTTTTCGTGCACTGTACAACTTTGTCTTTGCTCGTCGTAGCCGTGTGTCTATAGGCCCTGCCCGCCGTGCGGGAAACGCGGGTTCGAGTCCCGGCGCTGGATGGTTTGCTGTGAGATGTAAGTCATTGAGTGTGAACAGACGTACATGGAGGTGGAATGAGAATAATAACAGATTATGTCGGCAGTGTATTAGTGGAGTGGAGGAAACAATTGAGCATTTTGTGCTGGAATGTAGTAAGTATGAGCAAGAGAGAGAAAGTTTTATGAATGTGGTGCTTGAGCAGTATGGAGAGAATGAGTGGAATGCCAGATGTGCTGAAGATGATTGCGGTATGAGCTGTCTTGCTGGATTGGATCAGGAGTGTAATTTGAGTATCATTGAAGCAATGAAAAGGTTTCTTGTGCGTGCCTGGAGTAAGAGACAGTGACTGGAATGAGCCAGTCAGGTAGAATGGTCAGTAATGACCCAATATGCCTGGAGATGGTGTTTTGACACACTGGCTATCCCAGTGATGCCATCCAATGGGGGCTTGTGACAAGGATTGGTAGATCCTGAGTAGTTTAGTGGACAAGTCTGGTACCAGGCGCTGAACTCTTTGTGGGAAAATTGTGGAGGGAATTGTAGGCCATTACAAAGGCCCCGACGCTGTCGGCCCTCAATTTCAAGTTCAAGTTCATGGCGATTTTCTCTGTTGGGTGCCTAAATTCAAAGCTCAATAATTCAAAGCTCAATACCCCACTCTACCCAGGTGTCTGAAATGGGATACCGGTCTTGACCGGGGGGAAAGCGTCATGGCGTCCTGGCGTTAGTTATAAGGCATTTGAAAATCCAATGTACAAGGTGATATGTATCAGGCTTGAAATTGGAAATAAAGCATCCGTAGATGCCTTCATTATTTATTTTTTTTTCTCCGGACGAATCCTTCAAAAGTTCTCAGCTTTCTCTCGTTGTGTGAAACACAACAAAATTTGAAAATATATGCATTTATTTCAAAAAATTGATACTGTGTTATTGACATATAAGCTGTTACTTACAAGAGCTTCTTGAGGACCAAACGTCAAAAGTTACCTTTTTTAAAATCAAACTCTTATGCACAGTTAATCTTCTCATAGCAAAGAAAAACTATAGAGAAAGCATGGAAAATATATCTCTAAAATTCATTTTCTTACCATGAAGCGCTGTTTCGATGTAACACAAACTACTACGACTGACAATAATGAGTTAGTTGCGTGTTTTTCTAACAGGCCCTTTACGCGATAATATTTCATTTAAACCTTGTTAAAATATTTTAAAGGAATTTTAAATAACTAGCAAGCAAAACCTCATTTGTATTGCGTAAGAAACCGGTAAAATAATAATAATGAATAATAATTTTGTGGTCCTCAGAATGTTAGGCAATATACCGGCATGTGTATTTACTTATATAAAGACTACAAATCTTCAAACTAGTTACACAACTGCTGCCCATTCTGCCGAATATCTCCTTAAAACATCCCCTCAGGGGGATACAACTATTGTATCTATGGGAATTAGCGCTCCCAGGGGAACCATGTGAGGGCCCGAGCTAAAGGTTAGGTAGGCTTCCTTTTTGTTGTAATAAAATAGGTTTTTGTTTTGTTACGGACCATCTTTTTTCGGTTCACTGCTGTCCTGTTGTTCAGCACCTACTACTTTCTTCTTCAACTTTTTTCTTGTTCCATGAACTTCTTTCCTAGCTTACTGTTTCTGTGCACCTTGTGCATAGATTCCGCGTTCCCTCAACTTCATTCTAAATGGTGCCTTCCTCTTTCCTCTCTTGGAACATCATTGTCGTGGTTAAGGGAGGCTAAAACTTTCTTATATAATAATAATAATAATAATAATAACTCCTTGAAACATTGGTTACTTACAAATAAAAGAGGTAAAAACTACAATTGGCAAATTCACCAAATCAGAATAAAAGTGAGTAGAAACGCTTCAGCGCACCCACACTTTTCAACCTTCAAAAGTTTACTGACACGATTTATAAATAATTAGCGTCAGCGCAATGACTGCGGATGGGTTGGTCACTTAAATGTCAAAGCACTGGTTGCAATTGTAGATGGAACACTCAATGTCTCCACAAATTGCAAAACATGTTTAGAGTCATTAATTGTATTTTTCAAACAATTTTTCTCCTCTGGCATTGAACAAGAACAAAAAACTGTAATGTAGTAAATTTTTGTACAACATTCAAAATTGAATTTTGAAATATGTTATCGTAACTTACATGTATCAACTGGCATTACTGAACACAAGAGTGTCATTTTAAATATTTTAGCAATTTACGATGATTGTGATTCATAATTTTATTATATATGAAATTGTTATGAGTTCAATTGAGGACGTTTTATGTTAGGAAATTTTTAAACCCCAATATGTTTGTAATAAAGCATCTCATCTATCATAATTTTTGGAAATGAATGGGTTTTCTTCCTTTCTTATGCCATCTAACTTCATCGAAAAATATCCAGTAAAAACTTCCGTAGAGTAATTTTATCGGATATCAAATAACTAATAAATTTACAATGAATCACATATATCAATGTTGAAATTATCTGTGAGATGGATTTTATTAATTTACATAGATGTTCTCTCTGTGTATTTTATACTTGAAAAACGTTAATTGCATTAACGAACAACGAAAGTAAATCATTCCCAAATACCTGTTCAAGACACCCACTGTCATTTCAAAGGTCAAGCTTCGCTCACATTACATTTTTTAGCCCTAATGCTTAATATTTGATTTCAAGCCACCAAATTGGTTGGCAGAAATTGATTTTCATTTACTCCGTGATGTGATTAATTAAAAATGAAATTTATAAAGAGTATCATACAACTTACTCTAAGACAAACCAAAATAATATGTGAATATTTACGCACTCTAAAGGAAAAACGGAATAACCATATAATTATTCAACAGCAAGTATACTCTACCATGCATACAGCTGCTAGGTAGCTGCGGCACGGAAGGAACAGCGCTCCGGAGCAAATGGAACTCTCGGAAGTTCATTTCTCATGAACGTGCTCAATTTGTGTCTCATACAAGACCGAATAGCGAATCATTCTCGTAAGAATAGCATTACGGTATTCTTCCCCGTCTCGTTCACGGGGAACAATAATGAATAACTATTACTCTGAAGGGGTTTTTGACTAAAAAATTTACCTTTTCCTAAAGCTGAAAGTTTTCTTTTTCCAATGAAATAACTTGAAGGCCATTTAAAGCAAGATATATGGTATAAAAATGTCTTTTAATACGATGAATGACGTTTCCTTGGAAAGCATTCGTTCATCGGCGCGGTCTCGCTCATCAGTTCATTAAGCAACATGGTCTGAGGAGGTGTGCGACGCTCCTATCACTCGATCCAGTCTACGTTTATTCTTTCACATATAAAGAAAAGAAAGAAAAAGAAAGAAAAACATTTTATTTCCAATAAAGTACAAACATGAAATGTTGATACATTGGTTTTTAAAACACCTTAACATTAACATCTTAAATGATTATAACACATTGGTATCGTAATTAGTGATGCAAAAAAAACGGTTTTATTTGATTGCGGTTTTTTTTTGCAAAAAAAACGTGTTTTTTATGTGTTTTTTTTTGTTTTTTTTGTTTTTTTTTGCACACCTAAATTTTGTTAAGCATATGTTTGGGTTTTTTTTTGGACACCTGAAATATATTAATATCCATGTTTTTCAGTCATTTCATTGCTATGAAAACATCAAAAAGAAACCATACAGTAAAAGTGGTGGCAGATAACCCACAATTACCTAGAGGGGTCTAAGAGGAACAGCAGGAGCCACAGAACTTATATTGATGGAGTCAAAATTCAGAGCTTACTATCTCTACTATGCCTGATTTTATTTTTATGTGACCAAAAAAATCAGACTTTGCAGAGATAATAAGGGTAAATCCGAAGGATATGTCAGTTATCGATTTTGTAAATTTTGATGCCTAACCTAAGCATAGTTAATTAGATCAAAATAAACAAGTTTTCTTCTATGCACTTTCCATCTCAAATGAGTATTTTATTAGTTAAAGCGGTAAATGACTTACCGCAACTCCTGTGTTTGAAGCGGCAAGTAATTCAAGGAGCACGTCGGACAGCAACACTGCAATGCGCACTCTCTTCCAGCGCGATCGTCATCAAAGACGAAACCAAACCTACCGCTATACCTCGTTAAATACTCTTTTGACGAGAAAAGTGTATAGAAGAAAAGTTGTTTATTTCGATGTTATTACCATGATTCAAGCAACAAAAATTCAAAACTCGATGAGTAGCTGTGTCACGATACAATGCTGGTCAAGCACGTAACGTATGAGGGCTTCCAACCTCCACTAATAAATATAATGTACACTTTTGTGCTCGCACGTTATCCATATATATAAGCATGGAGAATAATGAGCCTCAAGATTAAACACATTTATTTTTGAGTGAACACATGGAGCTGACACAGGGAAATTGGCACAAGTAAACATCTTATTATCGCAACTAATTTTGAGTGAACACATGGAGCTGACACAGGGAAATTGGCACAAGTAAACATATTTTTATCGCAACACTCATTTTCGCACCAGAGCCCTCAGGCTAGATGTTAATGATCTGCGACATGATAGTTTTGTCCGACATAATGATGTTGCATAGACAAACGGAGAAAATTCAATCACATTCTAATTAAGATGAACACGTTGATTGAATATGACACATGAAATGAGAGATTCAGGCTATAAAATTATTGAACGCCAGCGAACGATCACATGATTTAACGCAAATCAGCCTCTCTTGGCAATTGCCAACCCGGAGATTCACGCACAAACAACATGAAATTAGAAACATATACCTGAACATCCTGGCCAGCACAATTCATATTAAACACTGCGCGCCAACCAAAGATTTGCACTGTTCGGCGTGCCTCTTCTTCCACTTCATTCTTCAAAAATTACAACTGGAGTAAATACCCTGTCGTTGGCCTGTCGAGGCTCGAACGCAGCCTCCAGGCTTCGTCACTGGCGTTGAATGCCAGGCTGGCTGCCCGCCTCAAGGTTGCGAACGCTCAGCCGGTTGTGTCGCTACAGGCCCTCGGATGTTAGGCGTTCACAGCCCACGTCTCCGCTATCTCAGCAGCCGCGTGGGCCAGCTTTTCCCAACCCGCCTCTGTGAATAGTAAGCGGGGGTTGAGTAATCTATTCCCCGAGACATGAACGTTATATCCCCCTCTGAGAATTGACATGAAGCTTCAACTGACAATGTGGCTATTCCCGACATAGAATTAATTTTCTCCCCTTTTTACAAGAACAAATCATAAGCGCCCTTTTTGAGAACAAGGTCGAATGAGTCAATGAAAATGCTGTTAACTAGTGGGCATTCTAATCCCCGCTTGAGAAAAATCTACAAGTTCAAGCCTTGTGAGAAGTTATATCACGTGAACAATTCTAGAATGATTTGAATCAAACCCACAGAATTCATTTGTACCCGAATTTTGACTGTAACAAAATATGGTATTGACAAATACAAAGACGCTCCTAGCACAGAACACAGAATATCATCTCACCTCCCCTTTGGTCGTCAGGAAGCCTACATCCTTGCCACTACACCGGTCAAATAGGCCGGTCCCCGCGCTTGCTCTGCTTAAATACTCCCGCCGCACAAAGGACGCTCATTGTAGATGGTGCGGCTACCCGCTCAAATTGTTAGTGACGTGGCATCTCGCGATTGGTGCTTCTAACGCGTCACCTCTGACGTGTCCCCTTGCGTCACAAACTTGGTATTGCCCCGCGCATTTCCCTCTAACATATTCTGCTCAGGTTCATATTTTCCGCAGTTCCCTTTCCCGTTGGTAATTAATTTTAATACATAGTTTTTCTCTACTACACAATCAAGTTGTCCTTGTGTAATACTATGTGTAATTTTCCGAGCTAGCTTCTTACACAGCCGTTACCCCTTATGTACTCCTCCCATCTGCTGATGTGGTGCACCCCTCATCCCCTCACGATTCGCACCCCGATGCAGAGCCGGTTAGAGCCGGTTACCTTGCTGCGTAGCGTCGGTTTCCATATATCCATGCCTACTATAAATTGTATCCTAACAGCTGTTTATTCGAGCGCATTCGTCATCAAAGACGAAACTAAACTTATCGCTATAAATCGTAAAATACTCATTTGAGACAGAAGGTGCGTAGAAGAAAACTTGTTTATTTTGATTCAATTAATTAGGTTCAGGCACCAAAAAGTGGAAAATCGATAACTGACATATCCTTCAGATTTACCATAATAAGCTCTGAATTTTGACTCCAATATAAGTTCTGTGGCTCCTGCTGTACCTCTTAGACTCTAAGTAATTGTGGGTTATCTGCCACCACTTTTACTGTATGGTTTCTTTTTCATGTTTTCATTACAAAACAATGACTAAAAACCATAGATATTAATATATTTAAGGTGACCAAAAAAATATGCTGTTTTTTAAAAACATGTTTTTTTTTTACAAAAAATTCTGGGTCAATGTGAAGTTTAATGCAATCAGAAAATAATAATTAGCGATCCCAGGAATCACTAAAGGAACCCATTTAAGAACGTTTTACATGAATGACATTCTGCTCGCTGATGCGTTATTTTCGAATAATTGAACTTTGAAGTTGGCCTTTGCGCCAAAGGAAGCGAGCGCGTGAAACGGAATTTAATTAATAACGGAAGTTATTACAAACGTAAAGAGGTTGGGTCGGGAGGGGGAGGCACAGTTCTTTTAATGAAAATTATAAATAAAGCTTCTAACCAACCCATTTGGGTGATGACCGCAATCTTGTTGACATCGGCTCTAAGATGGCAGCGCCCATGGTGGTCGCCATCTTAGAGCCGATGTAAACAAGATTGTGGTCGTCACATTAATGGGTGGGTTAGAAGCTTTATTTATAATTTTCGCTAGGAGAACTGTGCCTCCCCCTCACGACCCAACCTCTTTACGTTTGTAACAGGGGTTTAGCTTCCGTTTTTAATTAAATTAGCTCGCTTCCTTAGGCTCGGGAAGTCCAACTTCAAATTTCAATGATTCGAAAATAAAGCATCAGCGAGCAGAATTTCGTTCTTGTAAAACGTTCTTAAATGGGTTCCTTTAGTGATTGTTTGGAATATAATTATTAATTTCCATGATTGCATTAAACTTCACATTGACCAAATTCTGACTAATAAAAATGAATATTAATATATTCTCTGGTACCAAATATACCCATGCTGTTTTTTTCACAAAGAATCATGACTAAAAAACAATATATTTTATGTGACCTAAAAAGCCCCATGCAGTTTTTTAAAAGAAAACATGTTTTTTACTAAAAAAATCATGACTGAAAAAACATGAATAATATATTTGAGACCAAAAAAATGTTTTTGTACTAAAAAATCATGACTAAAAAAACATGAATATATTTATGAGACCTAAAAAACCCCATGCTGTCTTTTAAAAAATAAGTTTTTTTTACAAACAATGATGTATAAGAAAACCTGGATATGAATATATTTTATGCGACCAAAAAACCATGGTTTTATTTTATGTATTTTTATAAAAAATCGTGTCTTAAAATCATAGATATTAACATATTTTATGTTACCAAAAAATCCTTGTGTTTTTAAACATGTTTTTTTTATTAAAAAGTTAATATTATTCATTTTTTGGTCACGAATTCTTTGTAAAAAAACACCCCTCAGGGGGATACAATTATTGTATCTATGGGAACTAGCGCTCCCAGGGGGACAAAGTAAGGGCCCAAGCTGAGAGTTAGGTAGGCCTTCTTTTTGTTGAAATGAAATGTTTTCGTGATGTTAAGGACCACCTTTTTTTCGGTTCACTGCTGTCCTGTTTTTCAGCACCTACTACTGTCTTCTTCAACTTTGATCTTGTTTCATAATCTTCCTTCCTCTCTTTGGATCGCATTTGTTGCTGGGTAGGGAGGCTAAAACTAATGACTAATCTTTCTGTAAAGAAAACATGGATATCAATTTATTTTATGTGACCAAAAAACCATGTTTTCTGAAAAAAGATTTTTTTACAAAAAACATGAGTGTTATTAAATTTTATCTGACCAAAAAAAACATGACATTTCAAAAACCATCTTTTTTTCACCAAAAGTCATTAATATCCATGTTTTTTAGTCATGATTTTTTTTTGGTTAAGAAAACATGACTTAAAAAAAACAGCATGTTTTTTTGGCACATATAATATATTAATATCCACATTTTTTAATCATGATTTTTCTGTAAAAAACATGTTTATTTTAAAAAATACAGCATGGTTGTTTATGGTAAAATAAAGTATATTAATATCCGTGCTTTTTAGTCATGACATTTTCGTAACAAAAACATTCATAAAACAGCATGGATTTTTTGGTCACATAAGATATTTTAATATCCATTAGAATCGTACCAGGTCTTAGAATAAAATATCCACAAAGAATCTATTCACTCTATAAAACCTTTCGGAGACTAGCTCCATCCTCAGTAAGTCATTCAGTCAAATGTTTTTCAAAGGAACAGTGAAAATTCATTGTCCATTCCACCAAATTTTACAGAATGACTGAGGATGGAGCTGGTCTCCAAAAGGTTTTATATAGTGAATAGATTCTATGTAGATATTTTATTCTAAGACCTAGTACAGTTCTAATAAACATGATTTCAATATTAACATCATTCTTTGTTTATAAGTTTCTAAAGTCAATTCGATTAAAGAAAACTAACTTTCCTGATATTTACATCCGTGTTTTTTTAGTCATGATTTTTTTTAAATGTTTATAAAAAAAACTTTTTTGGTCCAATAAAATATAATAGCCATGTTTTTTTAGTCAAGATTTTTCTGTTAAAAAACAATGTTTTAAAAAAACAGCATTGGATTTTTAAGGTCACAAATATATTAATTTCCATGTTTTTTAGTCATAATTTTTGTATAAATAACATGTTTTTTTAAAAAAAAACAGCATGGTTTTTTAGTCACATCTCTATCAATGACCATAAGTAAAGATATGTTATTATAACATACCATTTTGGGAGTTTAAGGTCATTCACATGTATTGTAAAATAAATGAAATATCAAAGCATGAAACCGCAGAAAATGAAAAAGTTCATTAAAACCATAGAAAACCATCAATTAAGAAGTATGCCATTTTATTTTGTAATTTGACATGAAAACAAATAATGTAATGTGGTTCTTTTTCTTGCTGAGTTATTTTCAGACAAAATATTAAAAAAAAACCAAAATATCCACGTTTTTTTTGGCCACGGTTTTTTTTTGTAAAAAAACGTGTTTTTTTTAAAAAAAACGGCATGGTTTTTTTTGAGTCACATCTCTAAATTTCGTAATACCCGTGTAAAATGTTGAAACAAAATGATTGATAGAAAAGTACAACAAAATTGAGTTCCTTTCCTTGCCTAATCTGATTTTGAACTAGGAGAGCACAATCCTCGCGACGTTCATTTGAAAAACACTTTCATTAGTACGCACAAGTATTGAAAAATGAAAGCGAAAAATGCATTCGAATACCTTAGCATAGAAACCCTTAATTGCTATTTGTACATGGTTATCGTAGTATCCATGTTAAGTGTTGGAACATATGATTTAGATCCTTAATTGCTATTCATACTCGGTTATCGTAATACACATGATGGTTGTCGACATAGGATTTAGGGAGAAGCACAAGTTAATAAAAAATAATCATTAATATGTATAAGAGGATCATTTGCATTTATAGGGCGGCACTAAGTTTCAGTTTCTGTGTTTCAATTTCTAAGTTTCAATTTCTGAACTATAAAAGGGAAAATGTATATAATAATGGTTATTTTTATGATGAAACCTTTTATAAACTAATTTTAAGTTATATTTGTTCCAATTTATGGTGCCAATTTTGATTATAATGTACTTCAAAATAGTTCACAGAAATTCCTTGGATTGCTACATCAAGTTCCAATTTGCCATTGTGTCCAGGCATAAAAAAGTTCCCTGAAATTCTTCCCTGCTAGTGACGTCCGTTTACATCAACTCCAAGGTGGCTGCCGCCATGGCGGCAGCCACCTTGGAGTTTATGTAAATGGACGTCACTAGAAACCTTTATTTATAATTTTCATTAAAAGAACTGTGGCTACCCCTCACGACCCAACCTCTTTACGTTTGTAATAGGGGGTTGGCTTCCGTTTCTATTGCAAAAACAATGACTGCTTTTGTGCAATAAAAGGCCATTCAGGAGCGCCGTTCGTATAACTTCAAACTTAAATAACTCAAAAACTAAGCATTTGCGAGCACATTGTCATTCGTGTGACGCGTCTTAAAATCGACTATATTACCTATCTATAGCAACTAAATTATGAAAATCGTTGACAACATCAAAGTAAAATTTGACCAAATTTTATTCCAAAGAATCACTAAAGGAACCAATTTAAGAACGTTTTACATGAATGCCATTCTGCTCGCTTATGCATTATTTTCGAATTATTGAACTTTGAAGTTGGCTTTTGCACGCCAAAGGAAGCGAGCGCGCCAAGCGGAATTTAATTAATAACGGAAGCTAACATCCTATTACAAACGCAAACAGGTTGGGTCGTGAGGGTGAGCCACAGTATTTCTAGTGAAAATTATAAATAAAGGTTCTAACCCACCCATTGGAGTTACGTCCGCAATTGTGTTTACATTGGCTCCAAGATGGCTGCGACCGTACCGGGTAACCGCCATCTTGGTGCTCATGTCAACAGAATGGTTGACGTTGCCCTAATGGGTGGGTTTGCACCTTTATTTATAATTTTCATTAGAAGAACTGTGGCTCCCCCTCACAACCTAACCTCTTTACGTTTGTAATAGGGGGTAGCTTCCATTATTAATTTAATTCTGCTTGGTGTGCTTGCTTCCTTTTGCGTGCAAAAGCCAACTTCAAATTTCAATAATTCGAAAATAACGCATAAGCGAGCAGAATGGCATTCATGTAAAACGTTCCTAAATTGGTTCCTTTAGTGATTCTTTGGAATAAAATTTGGTCAAATTTTACTTTAATGTTGTCAACGATTTTCATAATTTCGTTGCTATAGATAGGTAATATAGTCGATTATAGCTTATAGCTCTGGATGCACACTAGAAAGGCTAAGTCTAAAGACAACTATGTATCCTCATTTTTTCATTTTCATTTTATTTCCATTTTAACTGGATAGACTATATTGTAAATTGATATTGAAAAAGTGATCAACACATTCACTATGTGTCTGCGGTTGCTAGGGTTTGTTAGCTTGGAAGAAGCAGAATTGAAAAGCTATCTTTGCTGTTTAATTATCCTTCCTAACAAGCAGGAAAAATATAAATGCATGGCCACATGATTTAAAAATTGATGGATAAGCTAGCATCCAATGCATACGCATGAAACATTAACAGCAAAAGAAATTACAGTGTTAATGCTTACATTTACTTTCAGTAAAAGCAATATTTTTGATCATATTTTTTTGCCAGAGCTCCTATTGTTTGGATTATACGCAGAAGAATTAGTTAAATTAACAGTGGCATAGGACTGAGAGTTGGAAAGGAGAGACTGAGTTGTTTGTTGTATGCTGATGATGTGGTTAGCTAATATGGGCATGAACTACAAAGTATACTTGACATTGTGATTGAATATAGTACAGATTTCAAGGTGAACTTTGGTGCAGATAAAAGTAAGATTATGGTTATAAATAGTGATAAGATCTATCAGACTGAAATATTGGAGAAATCAGAGTAGGTAGAACAAAAGGAAACAAATATCTAGGTAGTATTGTAACTGAAGATGGAGATGGTTGCATTAGAACTAAGGATGAGAAAGTGGCAAAAGCTATGCAGTAAAGTGGATGGTTAAGTAGTGTGGCCAGGTATATAGCAAACAAGTATGAATTTGTGAGAGGAATTTAGAAGTATGTTGTTGTACCTAGTGTCATGTATGGTACGAGTGCTCTAGCTTGTACTGGAAGTGACCTTGAAAAGCTAGATGGGATTCAGAATAAGAAAATTGGGTGCTTCAAAATGGACAGCTGTAGAAACTATTAGAGGGGACCTAGGATGGGGGTTTATTTCCAGAACAAATGATGAAAGCTGTGTTGAATTATAAAGTGAGAATTATGAGAATGCAGTATAGCAGGAGGGTGAAGCAAATTTTTTAATGGAATCAAAGTGTAAACCAATGGGAGAAAATCTGTTGTGGGCATGCAAGGAAACTAAGTATGCAAAAGATTATTTGTGTTAGAATTGGGAGACCTGTGGATGACTTGCTTTTAATGAATGTTGGAGGTGAAGGACCAGAGTTGGACTGTAGTAGGTGGAAAAAAAAAGAGATTGAGAGGCAAACAAAAGAGTTTGAATTGGACAAGTAGATGCATAGCATGACATGAAAACCACTAATCTGGTATATGCAAAAGAATGTGCCTAGATATGAAATGTTCTATGATTGTTTAGAACATGGCTTCTCAACCAGGGGTACATGTATCCCTAGGGGTACATTTAACATACATTATATGTTGAAGTGTATAATATATACACTTATACCACAGTTTTACGGATCCTGTTTTAGCGGATTTTGAATTCTACAGACAAATTCTTGAGGTACCAATTTTATTTAAAAGTCACGCGCACTACAAACTAAGTCAATTAGTTCCAAAACTGACCGCAAGGTGGTGGGCAGTCGCCTTGTTGACAACACTGTTTCAGCATTGCATTGCTCCCACCCCTTTTTTCTGTGTTGTGCTTGTTTTCTTGTATCAGTGATATATATTCCTTACCATATACCTATCTGTCGGATGCTCCGGACAATTGGAACATTCGGACGGGGTTCCTCCCCTTTTTGTTTGTAAAACCGAGGTATGAGTGTATCTACATTTAATAACTGATTTTTATTAAGAATTGAACAGCTTTGTTTACTAAAGAATAAAAATAATTTTTATTATTGAGGGTTAAAAAATTGAAAAATGAAATGCTATTTTAACTCTCAATACCTATAGCCTTGGTTATTGAAGTACCTTGTTTCATGAACGAGTGTTGGCGTGTTATATTGGTGTCCACATTTTAAGATTGCAGGTATTTGATTCAACATAATTCTGGCTTGTTTCAAAACAAGTGAATGATTTTAATTTCCTCTCTGATTTTGTGAACATTTTGAATTTTTTATAAGAATGTGAAATTTTTCATCTACTTTCCAATGACTGTAATTTATGTGTGTGGCAGACTTGTTAGTAATTATAAATGTATTAAAACTAATTTTAAGCATGAAATCAAAAGTTAGTTGAGCTATCAGAGTAACTCAATTTAGTCTATATTCATCATGTATGATGTGGCTGCTAATTGTGCAGCCTTGTATACTTTTGCCAGTTCTTCTTCAGCTCTTGAAGTTTTAGGTAAAACAATTTTGATATTATAATGTTTGTGATTTTGCTTTTCAGTACAGTGCAAAGGACACAAGCCCTCTCAGCAAATATGTTATGCATCCTTTCTGGAATGCTGTTGTCAAGGTAAGAAGTTAAATATATTAATCAATGATATGTTACTAACCCTTGAATTTGTATTCTTTTATGTTTTTCAGTCCAAACATTTCAAAGCACTTGAATTTTTGACTTGAACACCATCTGCTTAGGTGACACCAGTCAGTATGAAAATGTCACTATCAATTTCTTCTGATATTTACCTAAATTTTTTGTGTGTGTGTACACACACAGTTGCTTAAATCTGGGCATGGATCTACATTGTTGAACTAAGTTTTCGAAGTTTCATTGATTCTTTGTTTTCAATCTACTTTGTTTGATTTTTTTGTGAAATTTTTGTTTGTATTTTTTCTAATATTCTTCAAGAGACAAAGCAAAAGTTTATTGCAACTTATTCTGCTGTTTAGCCAAATTGTATGAAAATATGTTTCATCATGTATTTTTCTCTAATTCAATGTTAGTGGTGTAACTAGCTTATATTGATTAAAATTCTAATAGTTATTGACTTCATGGCAAACTGTCTGAAATGAAGACCATTGGGAAAAGCAATATGCTTTTCCAATGAAGTCTTCTGAGTGATGTTTCTATTCTGTTCATTTTATATGCATGGCATTATTTTCTGTTGCAGTGGTGTCCTCGTACCATTGCTCCCAATGTGCTCACATTTGTGGGCTTCTTATTCACGGCTGGAAATTTTGTGCTCTTGTCATACTACGACTACTACTACTATGGTGCGAGTGATGAGCCTCCAGGAGACCAGTATCCTCCCATACCTAACTGGTTGTGGTTCTTGATGGCTCTCAACCACTTCCTTGCCCACACGTTAGGTGAGATGGTTGCTTCCTGTGTTGTTGATTGGCAGGGCTTTGTAATTCATTCAACTTTTAATGTGTGTCTTAGCCTGAAACCAGGAGTTTTCTTTCCATTTTTATTGTGTATTCACAAGTTTAAGATTAAGTACCCATCAGATACTAAACTGATACACAATTTTAAAACATAGTTTTAACGTAGTCTATGAGTGTTGTTGGCATTTGAGTAGCTATAGTTAGTATTCAGTAATAAAAAATTTTCTGTATGTGCATCCTTTCAAAATAGTTGAAGTGACAACTATTTGCCTAATATATTGGAATTACGTTGCTGGTCAGACGGCATAGATGGGAAGCAGGCGCGCCGCACCAACACCAGCGGCCCACTGGGGGAGCTGTTTGACCACGGACTGGACTCCTGGACTGCCTTCTTCATTCCCACGTGTCTGTGGTCGGTGTTTGGCCGGCATGACTACAGCATCACGCCTTGGCGCTTTTATTTTGTTGTATTTAATGTCCTCATTTGCTTTTATACCTCGCACTGGGAGAAATACCTCACAAAAGTTCTCTTTCTGCCATGGGGATATGACGTGTCTCAGGTGAGCTTGTGTGTGCTACACTTGTATAGCTTGCACTTCTGAAATTTAGGTACTTGTGCTTTGATCGGTGGAATTAATGCTGAAGTTATGCACTAGACAATGTTAACTGTGTTTTAAATGTTTTGGCATGACTTGCTACACTAGCTTGTTACTGTGTTCAATACATGAAATATGCCGAGTGATCTCTGAAATATAGGTGAAGGTAATTGTGAATTTGGTAGTTTATTGTGCATGGCCGTTTAGTGTGTAAACAATTCTCAATATGTGTTTATTTCTGTCTTATAACCAACTTTTTTAGCTAATCATGATTTGCCAATTACAAACCTTGAAAGTATGCATGGAATGTACTGTATGTGTAGGATCTCTTGAATTCAGAAAATAACAGCATACTTTTTCCTCTCGTGTTGCAGGTGATCATATTTGTAATTTATATCATGACGGGCATCCTTGGCACGGAGTTCTGGAAGTTTGAGCTCTTCCCAGGCATCCCAAGCGGAAGCATGTTTGAGTTCATGCTGTACGGTGGATCTCTCGCCTCAAGCCTGCCTATGTCCTTCTACAACATTTACTGCAGCTACAGAGATGGCACAGGCAAGATGCTAGGCTTTGTTGAAGCTGTGCGGCCCCTCTGGAACCCCGTGGTACTCTTCTCCCTCTGCACCGTCTGGCTTATTTACTCCCCCACTGACATTGTTGACAGGGATCCGCGGCTCTTCCTCTACCTCATTGGAGTCCTCTTTGCCAACATCAATGTGAGTCTTGGTGTTGGTAGGAACAATCTAATTGGTAGTGGTTTTTTCATGTTATTTGCTCATTATAGTTGTTTTGGTTTTCATTTTAAGATGCATAAATTCTCTACAGTGTGTCTGAATGTATTAATGTAAGCAAGGGAAATAAATTCACATGTAGGTCAATATTGAGCATCATCTTGAAAGTAATGAAATTTTTCTTTCGTCTCTGCAGTGCCGTTTGATCGTGTCACAAATGTCGAGCACTCGCTGTGAGCTGCTCAACTGGCAGCTGCTAATGATGGGTGCGTGTGTGGCAGTTGCCTTTGTGCTGCCCTTCACTGAGATGTTTTTGCTCATCCTGCTCAGCACAGTGGCTACTGCAGCGCATATTCACTACGGCGTACAAGTGGTCAGTGCTTCCCTTTAGTTTGAGAGTAAAGTGTACTCATGTCAATCAATTATCATATGCTTGTTTTTAGTGATGTACCGATA